>CAWUFW010002411.1:1800000-2230903 GCA_963921515.1 Calotriton arnoldi
AAACAAGAAAGATTTTTCTTTAAAAAAAAATCTTGCATAGGGTGAAAAACTTGTGGCTTAAAAGAAAAGTGTAGTAGAATAAAACCACCATTATGCAAGGCCTCAATGGTACTAATATTAGAGCATTACAGCTTCTTTCATTTCAGGTCAGCCCTTAATAAGAGTTTAGTACACTGGGGGGCTTATTTACAAGGCCCTTGCGCCACTTTTGCGTCATTTTTAACATGGGAAAAGTGACGCAAAAGTGGCGCAAGTGGCTTGTAAATCTGCCCCTGGATAGTTAAGGATCGTGTCCACAGGGTTAAAACAGACCAGAACTGCTTGTCTGTATGAGCGGCTGCCGCGTTGGTTAAAAGGTACTCTAAGAGCTCTTTCCTGCCCTTCAAACGTTCTGGTCAATGGCAGAGCAGATATACAAGATGCACTTTGTCAGACCTGCATAAATGCCTCCTTGTCCTCAGCAACAGACATCTTCATTATGCTATTAATGGATTTCTTAAAAGCAGTGTAGGACATTGATAGTGCCCAGAATGGTTGCATCCGAAGATCTTGTATAGCAGAATCTAAGTAAAGCATTGCCGGTCTGCCTGGGCCATTTGCTACTTCTACCCATAAAGTTTTGTTTAAGGAGTTGTCGTTTGGCATCTTTAGTCTGTAGCCGTATTTAATGTAGGGACCTTTTTTGACAATTGCTTGTTTAGTTAGCCTGAACTCCAGGCGTATCTGGGATCGAGTAACATTGTTTTTTTTTTTTTAGGTCTCGCCTACGCAGCGCGCATGCGCTGATTTGGAGAGACCTTTACCTATCGGCACAGCTTTGGGGGCAAAAACGTGCACACGTTGCATTGCTTGTGATGGAGCAGGGAAAATAAAATTTTTTAACCCCTAACAAATTTTATAAATTATTAATAAAATGTTCGTTTAAATGTATTAATCAACACTGTATGTGTGGGGAAGGTAACACGCCAATGTGTGTGCTAAATAATCTATTAATGGATGTCCGTGTGTCTAATTGTAACGTAAAAATAAATGCGTACTAATTAAAAATAAATGCATGTTTTTGTGCTTCATAGAAATAAAACGTGTCGTTGCAAAAACAATAGTGATGGTAAGTAAGGAACAGCTTAAATGTTGCTTTTTGCTAGGTAATAACTAATTGGGGTACGTAGATGATGGGAGGGAAACGAAAGGGCTATTTTTCTCTGTTTTAATTATGTTTTGTTTGCCTCAAATTAGTGCTTCTAAAGTATAATCGAGTGGCGAGATAAAATGGCCGCCAGTGGGAAGATGTGCGCAGGCGCAAGGGGACACATGACACGGATGAAATCGGAGAGAGCTAAACCTCGTGGTGTTACAGAGAGGCTAGGATGCAAGAAATGGTCAAGGCTGATGTGACCTAATTGAACTGATAGTGTGCCGTGATGATCAGCAGAAGACCCGTGGGAAACAAGTTTAAGAGAAAGGACAATGACTGCAGAGTTCTCGAATGTATCGAAAGAAGTTACAAATGTACTGATCGAAACGGATGAAAATATGTTTGAGCGTATGGGAAAGGAAATGATCCAAGGACCCTTGAATCCAAGAGAACTTGATTAAAAGAATGAATATGATGACATGCATGGACCAATGAAAGAAAAGCGTGATATTAATGTTGCAACAGTTAGTTAGCAAAGTTAGAATTAGGGTATAAGAGGGCCTACTCTTAGTGGGAGGGAGTCAGTCCAGAGTCGCGGTTGCAGTCACAGTCAGGAGAGGAGTTGGAGAGTCGTGTTGGTGGCTTCCAGTGCTGGGTGGTCCTGATCGATCCCTTACTGAGCGGGAGATGCTGAAAGACTGTTAGATGAGATGGGTTGCAGGTAGCTGATGCTGACGAGCTGAAGTTGCTGTTGCTGTCTTAATTTTCCAGTTGAGTATGAGAATCAGGCTATTTCTAATTCTTAACTTAGGTTAGAAATCATTAGGCTAAATTAGGAAGCTAGGCAGGTAATTAGGGTTTTGGCTTCATGACAAAAATGTCCTTTCTGCAATAAATTGATTATGTTTAATAAATATTTGAATTTAAGAATGAATAATTGAATAAAGTTTTAAATTCTTTCTCATGCTTTTAAAAATTATATAAAAATTAAGATTCTTTAAACCCAAAATGACTCAGTGGTTATTTTCCTAAATGATTGTGACATCAGTAATTGGTTATTGTGATTCAGCTGGTCTTAATCACTATGAACTAATTTTTTACATGAATGATTCATCGACAAAACAATGAGCAGGAATATCTTAAGAAATAACTAAAAGAAAGTGACAAATTAAGGTAATAAGATATCCCGGCTCTTCCAGCGGTACATAAATGGTGTTCTCCATTTAGTTCTCATGCTTCTCCTAGGAGTACAGAATTTCATAAGGGTGTAAAGGAAATCCAGGAGTGTGCGTGTGTGTTAGGCGATGTTTATGGGCCCCATCGTCATGTGGATATGAGAAATATAGTTCGCCCCTGGATGACCTATAAGTGACCTGGGAGGAGAATAGTTTTTATTGTACGCGCTGCATCAGATTTCTTGGTAGCAGAGTTATGGTTTTCTATAGATTAGTTTAGTGATTATTGTTTATTGATTATTGATTATTTTTGATGACTAACACTATATGTTGAGTCGTGTTATGTTATATGTGAGTTTTCACGCTTCTGGGATGTAGGAAGTGGAACACGTGTGGCAAGAGAAGTCACATGGAATTTGGTACATGGTCTGAATTCATTTTGGTAATAACGCAGGTTGTGTTATGTTAGGGATTTCTGTGTGAAAAGTGTGTAATTGGAATAGCAAATCACGTTTACTTGTGAAACTTTGGCCTTAATTCTCAGGAGCCTAGTCTCCACATGTGTCTTATCCCCAGAGAAACGAGTAAATTGTTTGTTTGAAAGAAGGGTAAGGTAGAGGGAAGTGCTACTTTATCGGCGAGAGTACATAATTCTGTGGTAGGGTAGAGGTAAGCGCTGCCTACTGGAAAAACAGGATTCTTGTGTAAAAGGACAAAGCTGTCACTTTTGTTTAGCGAATCAGACTATGGAATTGTTTTAATTGTTGTAACTAACGAAGAAACGGCGAAAAGAAAAATTGCCGATAAATTTTGTAAAGGAGGGGTAAAGAGTAGAAGTGACGTGGAACAGTGCCGCGCTAGGATTGGATAGTGCGCTAGTCACGTGAACACAGAGCAGGAGTGACGTAGAAAAGTGCCGCGCTAGGATTGGTTGGTTCGCGGACGGTGGGAATTGTTCTGATTGGTACGTTAGTGTGAGTCGCGCTGTAATTGGTCGAAGTTCGGTACAACAGAACAGCGTTAGCGTAAAGAGAAAACAAATAGAAAACATGCCGTATTACGAGTATGAAAGGGAGAGAACGTCATGGACGACGAAATTGAAGAATTTCTTTAAGAAAGACAAAAAGGTTGTGACTAGAGAGGGACAAGTAATTCCTCCGCCGAAATCAGCAGCTTCACATATGATGCTGAAATATGGATATCATACATGCATATGGTTAGAAAATTGGGCAAAATATACGAAGAATGATGGTGCTTTAGCTTTCCCTGAGAATGGTTCATTTAGTGTAGCGGTTTTGCGAAATTTGCGAGAAAAGATGACAAATCTAGAACCTAGACCTAGACCGACACAGTTTGAGGCTTTGACGGAATGGGAGGATGAGATGTATGAACGAGAGAGATTCAGAGGAATGAGAGATCATGAATTTATGCCTGGAAGATTATGGGGAGTAAATCATGAAGACAGAATAAAACGATGGAGATGTGCTAACATGACAGGAGGTTTGTTTCCAGCTTTTACAGTTGAGGAAGGGACTAAGAAGAAACGGACTGAGAAAAAGAAACATATGGAGAGGGAAAAGTATATGCATGAGAGCGAAACGGATGACGAGTTGCTGGAAGATATTTTAAATAGAAATCCACCTCCGTATCAGCAGAGTTCTACAGTGGTGACACCAAATGCGCCGCTAATAGAGACTATGCGAAATAAAAGCCCGGAAAAGAGAATTGAAGTAAATAGGTCACAAGAACCAGTGAGAACTTCTCAAAATGAAGGAATAGAAAGCGACAATGCAAGCGAATTAGCAAAGACCACAAAAGAACTAACTGAAAAGATTAGAGAATTAACGAAAAATATGGAAGCAGTTACTGTGCCTGTAACCATAGGTCCAGTAATACCCATTTTTGAGAATCAGAAAATTGATGAACGATCTTTGGTAATTCCCATGAGTTCACAATTTCAGAGAGAAAAAGAAAGGATGGAACAAAGTGCAAGTACAAGTAATTTGGCTAGTACTTACAGACCAAGTCCACCTACAAATTTGACGGTGAATGAGTGCAATGGTAGGAAAATGCATATGGTAACAGAATCTGCAACAGAAACCCCTGAAAAGAGTGGTAATTGGATAGAACTAAATAATACACCCATAGGTCCGACTCCTGATGAGTTAAATGAGTGGATGAAGGCATTTAAAATAAAGGAACCAGAAGAAAAACCATTAGATGTAATAAGATTAAAAATAGACATGGAAGAATTAATTCTAGGAACGATTGGTACCGAAAAGATAAAAAATTATCAGGATGATGAAATAATGTTTCTGTGCAAAAGTATTACATGGAGGGCAAAGAATTTACATGACAAACTAGAAGAAGTGGCCAGTGAGATTGGAATAGACTTTGTGAAAGTGAAAACGTTGCAGAAACCATACAGAGTAGACTTTTGTGAAAAGGATATTGAAAATTTGAATACGGCGGGAAGGCTGACACAGATAAAGGAGTTAATTGTGTTGTTGAGAAAATGGGGTGATGTGGACAGATGGAAGGTTAGATGGACAAAGAAGAATGAGAAACCCACAGACAAAGGTTCATTGGCTTTTATGATAACTGAAAAGGAATCTGTTGCCAAAGAATATCCCATGAGAGAAACTCCAGGTGGTAGTTACGTGCATGTTCCCTGGACTAGGCAGGACATACTGTCATTTACCAATGACTTTCCAAAGTTAAGAGAGAAGCCAGTTGAGTGGTACCGACAAGTAGAGAGGTTTGTAAAAGTCTCAAAAGTGTTGTGGATAGATTTAGATGGATTGTTTGACATAGTGGTACCAACAGATTTGTGGTCAGAATGTAAGATTACAGTTGACTGGCCAACTACAGAATATCCAAGAGATCCTAAGACAGGAGCTCCAGGTCCTGATGTGATGAAAAAGTACGATAAGGTGATTACCTTTTTGAAGAATAAGATTCCTCCAAAAGAGACAGATTGGGTAAAGATCGATAGAACTACACAGGAAAGTAAGGAGTCTGTACATGCATATTATGAGCGATTGTTATTAGTTTTCAAGCAGTATAGTGGTTATGAAGAATTGAGTGAAAAAGACATGAGTCATTTTGTATACCGATTTGTGTTTGGCCTGAAACAAGAAATAAGTGATATGATTAAACAACACATGATAAACTGGCAGAATGGAAGTGTAGATAAGGTGCTGAGGTATGCTAAGTATTGTAGTGATGAAATAGAGAGTAAACAGCGTAAGTTGAAAGAGAAGGCAATGTGGGCACAGGTGAAGGTGGCAGAAAAACAAGAAGCTCAATTGGACAATAATAATGGAAATGAAACAGGACAGAATAAAATGCGACCGAACATAGGTAAAGGAAAGGGTCAAGTGAGTCTAGAAGAGGCAAAGAAGAAATGGCCATGTCATAATTGCGGAAAATTAGGGCATTGGAGAAATGAGTGTAAGTTCCCACCTAAACCTAATCCGGAACATCAATCATTAACTCCACAGGTGCAGAATGAGGTAGTTGTTCAACAAAGTCAGGTGCCACAACCACCACTTCCCAACACTGTTAACCAGCAAAGATACAGTACAGAAACAGGATTCTACGGAGGAGAGCAGGTAACACAGTTGCCGCGAGCAGCTAACATTTCTCAGTATTTGTTGCGTCAGAGTGAGGATGACCCGGATGAAAGATTCTGACGGTGCGCAGGAGAGAGGAAAGAGTGCGTGCTTGGCGCAACTCTAGAGGTAGATCAGTCTGGTCCCTTTGTGGATGGAGAAGTGAATGGTGCAAACGTAACATTCCTTGTCGATACTGGAGCTACCCGTTCTACTGTTAGATCAGTGGAAATTCCAAACCTTCCTCTCTCAGGTGAATACATCCAAGTAGTAGGAGTAGCCAATCAGCAGATTAAAACCCCACTTACTGAATTGGTGGAAGTAAAAATTGGTTCCTTTAGCAAAATGCATAAATTTGTAGTGTGTGATTGTAGTCCTGTAAATCTTTTGGGTCGTGACCTCTTGTGCAAGATGAACTGCACAATTTATTGTACGCCAGATGGAATCGGTTTTCAGACTTCAGATGAAGATGTTTTGTATAAGGTAACTTTGATGAATCAGGAACCTGAAACGAATGGTTTGTTTCCTGCATTTGATGCAGAAAAACTCCCAGAAGAACTAAAAAGTGCAGTAAAAGAAAGTGTGTGGGATTTTACAGGAGAAGACATTGGATTAATGAGAGAAGTTGATCCCGTAAAAGTGACAGTGAAAGAAGGGACAACTTACCCGAATACGCCACAGTACAAATTAACTCCAGAAATAATTGAAGGAATAACTCCTGTGATAAATAAGATGATTGAACAGGGAATTCTAAAAGAAATCATGAGCAGTCCATGTAATTCACCTATTATGGGACTGAAAAAGCCGAATGGAACATATAGAATAGTACAGGATTTGAGGAAGATCAACAAAATAGTTGTACCCTGTTGTCCAATAGTGCCAAACCCTGCAGTAATTCTATATCAAATTCCACACGAAGCTGAGTGGTACACTGTGATAGATTTGTGTCACGCATTTTTCTCTATTCCTTTGCATCCAGATAGCCAGCCATTATTTGCGTTCCGGTTTGGAGAGCGTATTTTGGCATGGTGCCGAATTCCTCAGGGGTATACAGAAAGCCCCTCAATCTTTAATCAGATTCTAAAGAAATCTCTGGAAGATTTGAAAATGCCAGAAAAATCAGTGATGGTGCAGTATATTGATGACCTATTGGTGGCATCGAAAACCAAAGAGGCATGTGTAAGTGACACAATTGCCTTACTGAACCATTTAGAGAAAAGAGGACATAAAGTGTCTCCTTCAAAATTACAGTTTTGTCAGAAAGAAGTCCAGTATTTAGGGCATAAAATTGAGAAAGGAGTGCGAAAAATAGCGACAGAAAGAGTAAGAATGATTCAAGGAATGAGAGCACCAATGACTCAGAGAGAGGTAAGAATGTTCTTGGGAATGGTTGGATATTGTCGACAGTGGATAAGTGGTTTCTCTTTGATTGCAAAACCATTACAAAAATTGACCAAGAAAGATGTAAAAGACCCTTTTGAGTTAAACAAAGAAGAAATGAAATCTTTCAAAGAATTGAAAAAGAAACTGTGTGAGGCCCCTGCTTTAGGCATGCCTGATTATGAAAAGGATTTTGAGTTGTACTGCAGTGAAAGAGATGGATGTGCATTTTCAGTACTGGTACAAAAACATGGCACAATGAAAAGACCAATCGCTTATTTTTCAGCTGTTTTAGATCCTATAGCAAAAGCATTGCCTGGATGTCTGAAAGCAGTTGCTGCTACTTGTGTAAGTCTGGAACAAAGTGAAGGTATAGTGATGGGGTATCCACTGAGAGTATATGTTCCCCACTCAGTAGAAATTCTTTTGACAAGAACAAAAACACAGTACATGACACATAGTCGGCTGACTAAGTACGAAAAAGTCATCTTGAGTGCTGAAAATGTGACCATAGATAGATGCATGAATGTAAATCCTTCAACATCATTGCCAGATGAGGAAAATATAATTGAACAGGACGAAGTAGATCATGATTGTCTGAACGTGCTGGAATATTGCACGAAACCAAGAGCTGACATAAAAGATGAACCGTTAAAGGAATCTGATTATGTCATGTTCGTGGATGGCTCATGTTTGAGAACAAAAGAAGGAGTTTTAAGCGCAGCTTACGCAGTATGCACAGTGGCAACTGTGATGGAAGCATCTTGTCTGAAAGGAATAAGGTCTGCACAAGTTGCGGAACTGATTGCTTTGATTCAAGCATGTAAATTAGGAAGAAATGTACGAGTCACGATTGTGACCGATAGCCAATATGGTTTCGGCATCGTACATGACTTCGGTCAGATTTGGTCACAAAGAGGATTTTTGACATCTGCAGGAACACCTATCAGAAATGGAGATTTTGTTAAAAAGCTGCTTGAGGCGATACAGTTGCCTAAACAAATAGCTGTAGTGAAGTGCAAAGCGCATAAGAAAAATGACGATTACATAGCCGTTGGCAATAACTATGCTGACGAGATCGCCAAATATTGTGCAGAGAACATGGTGTCCCTGAACAAAAATAGAGAAAGGGAGCATGTCTCTTGTCCTTTGCTTTTCACTAATACTGTCGAAACATGGGATGAAGTAAGGCAGTTACAAGAAACTGCAAGAGATGAGGAAAAAGATTACTGGATAAAAGCAGGATGTAGAAGACAGGAAAATAATGGTGTGTGGGTATACAGAGATGAAAGACCAGTTATGCCTGATAGCATGATTGCAGACATGGCACGGATGTACCATGGACAAGCTCATATTGGGAGAGATGCAATGATCAGACTTTTTAGACAAACCTGGTATAACCCAAAATTCAGAGCCATTGCTGAAAGTCTTTGTCAAAGATGTCTTATTTGTCAGCAGTTTAACCCAGGCAGAAAAACAGTAGTGAGTCTAGGAACAATAGGACGAGAAGGAGGTCCATTCACTAGAATGCAGTTGGACTTTATCGAGATGCCCTCTAGTAACAGACTAAGATATGTTCTGGTGGTCGTCTGTTTGTTCTCTCGTTGGGTGGAAGCATACCCCACTAGAAGGAATGATGGAACAACAGTGGCAAAACTTATGCTGCGAGAGTTCATTCCAAGGTATGGTTTTCCAGTCACGGTTGAGACAGATAGAGGAACACATTTTCAAAATGAGTTGATCCAATTGATTTGTGAAGCATTGAGTATTAAACAAAAACTACATTGTGCTTACAGACCAGAGGCTTCTGGGGTAGTAGAGCAGATTAATGGAACAATTAAAAACAGGTTAGGAAAAATGTGTCAAGCTACAGGACTCAAATGGCCAGATGCACTGCCTCTTGTTCTGATGACCATCAGAAGCATCCCTGAAAAGAAAACTGGACTCAGTCCTCATGAGATGATCATGGGACGAGCAATGAGACAAGCACACGTACCTGTCAACAAGTTATTAACTATAACTGATGATCTAGTACTGGATTATTGCAAGGGACTGGCTGATGTGGTGCGTTCTGTGTTTCATCAGGTTGGACCGGATGCGACCACTCTTGAAAGAAAACCAGCCCACGACTTGAATCCAGGAGACTGGGTCCGCATAAAAGTCCACAGGAGAAGAAACTGTCTAGTTCCTCGTTGGGACGAGCCACGACAGGTAATCCTGGTAACAACGACTGCTGTTAAGTGTGCAGGAGTGAAAAACTGGGTTCATGCCAGCCACACAATCAGAGTTCAAGAACCTACTGATCGACATGTGAGTCGACGTCTGGAAGTGTGGGATAAAAGCTTAACAGCTGGGACAACAAGGATAAGTGAAAGGGTGCCAGAACTTGAAGATCGACCTGAAAGTCGACATCTGGAAACCCCAACGGCAAACACCTCTAGAGAAAAAGAGGAACAAGAAGAAGAAGAAGAAAGAAATTCAGAAATTCCAGAACTTGAAGATCGACCTGTAAGTCGACATCTGGAAATATCTGACACAACTTCAGGATCTGATGATTCAGCTGCAAACTGGGAAGAATTCCGAAAGAGAACTTGGGGTTATAAACCAATTAGAGAAGAAGATGAGCAAGAAATTGAGTTAGATGAACAACCAAGTACAAGTTATGGTGGAAATCCTTCAGAAACAATATTAATAGATGAAGTAGGGAAAGAAGTACACAAAAAGTTAGAAAATCGAGAAGAACCCCGAGGAGCAATAGGGACAGATAGAGAAACAGAAGAACAGGGAAATTTAGAAGCAGAAAGGGAGAAAAACACCAAATCGGAAGAACACCGAGGAGGGACAGTAATAAGGGAAAACAAGAAGGAGAAGACAGATCCACCAGTAGGAGATGACGAGATCATAAGTTTCAAAATAAGAGACAATAGTGAAACAGTTGAAACAGAAACAGAAGAAAGTGGAGAAGAGGAAAAAGCAAAAACTGAATCAAGAAAAAGAAATTGGAAATCAGAAAGAGAAGAAAGAGAAGGTGAAGCCAAAAGGCCAAGAAAAGGAGATAATTGGCCCAACAGCTATATAAGAAAATTGAGATATAGAATAATAAGAGCGGGAGACGAAGGTGCTGAACAAGTAAATGAAGTAACAAGTCAAAAGGGACAAGAAAAACCAAGTGGAAAAAGATTACAAAAGTCCAAAAGGACAAAGAAAGTGAATGCAAAGTATAAGTCACCTGAGTGGCTGTATATTGCACTAACAGATTACAAAGAAGAAGAAAACACTCACGAGAACCAGAGACTAAGAAGTCGAATGGGAAAAGGTGGAGATGCAACAAACCTGAAGTGAAAACTTATAGTGCTTCTGCCGGACATGACAATTTTACTGGATGTGACAAATCACCGGATGTGACAACGAAAGAATTCTGGAGAGAATTAAAAGAAAGTACCAAGCAAAGACTTTTTGAAAGCAGAGTGGCATCTAAGTCATTTCTGAGGTGTAGTGACACAATTTTCTGAAACTTAACAAATAGAAAAAGAAAAATGGAAAATAATAGGGATAGAAGAGATAAATGTGAGTTTATAAAAAGATGGTGCAAAATGTGCTGCTTTTGTACAGGGTTATTAATGACCATATGGATAGTTTTAGCAATCACAATTCCTATTAGTTTAGCTGTGATAGAAGCAAAGAATGATACTAAACCAGAAAAAGAGACTAGTATTAAAGAACCAGTTATCCTAAGAAGTAGTGCAGAGTTACATAAGGATAAGTCAGTAACAGACTTTTCAAAAAATGTTTTTACAAAATTGTTGTATGAATATGTAGAGACAATGGATGTGAGAGATTGTTATGTTTGTATGCAGTTGCCTGCATCAGTGTCAGAAGGTGTGACCTATCATCACTTACCTCTAACTTATGGAATAACATGTAGTGTAATAGCAAGTTTATTTTATAAAACAGGTAGATTAGAATCTTATTATACTGACATAGATAAGATTTTTGCAAACATTCCAGTAGTACCAGAACTTAACAAAGTAAAACCAGCAAAAGTTTTAGGAGAATTTTTTTTAGAACATAGAAAATTAACCTTAGAAGAAATAGTTAGTAACAACCTTACCTGTGAGTTAAAGAAAGAAGAAAAAGTATTTTTAGAAATGGTTGAAGAAAGAAGAATGAAATTTCAAAAAGAAGCAATAAAAGAGGAAGGAAAACGCTTATGGACGTTTGAGGAAGGAAATCATGAAGGGAAAAAGATAAATGCAGCAATGACATTAGATTGGCCGCAAACAGGAAAGTTGTGTATTAGGAGAAATAAGACAGTCTATGACAATTACTTTGTAGGTTCCAGTATCTGCCATGACAATTATCAAATTCTGGGAGGTTGGGGATTCAAAGGTGGAAAAGATCCAATATTTCCAGGTATCTATTATATTTGTGGGAATAGAGCTTATTACAGGTTACCGGACCATTGGTATGGAACTTGCTATGTAGGCCTGGTCTTTCCAAAAATCTTTCATATGGACAGAGAAGAAAAAGGAACATACAAGATGATTAATAGCTTTACACGTAGGAAGAGGGAAAGTTTTTCAGAAATTGTAGGTGATATTTTTGGAGCATTAATACCAGCAGTGGGAATATCTTTGAATGCATTTAAAATTCGGAAATTATCCACAGTAGTAGATCGTTTGTCTACAGATACTGCGGGAGGGTTCTTAATGGTAAATACCGAAATGGTTGCCATGAGAGCTATGGTGATGCAAAATCGGCTTGCCCTTGATATTCTTTTGGCAAAAGAGGGTGGAGTCTGTGGAATGTTGAAAGTCCAACATTGTTGTACTTACATTCCTGATAAAAGTGAAAATATACAGAAGTATATTACAAATATTACAAATTTGCACAAAGAACTAGTTCCACTGGAGGTTGAAAGTGTTTTGGGAAAACTTGGTAGAGGGTTTTCTTCAGTAGCAAATTGGTTGACCAGAATGAGTAGACTAATGATAGGGAAAGTTATAATAATAGCAACTGTAGTAATATTGTTAGCCATGGTATTGAAAATAGTAATAACATGTATAAAAAGAAAAGTAAGACAAAATAAGATAAAAAGAAATAACAGAATAATGAAAGAGAGAGAGAGAGAAATGGGTGAAATTGAGTTGGAGAAAATGAAAGAAAGCATGTATAAGGAGACTAAAAGGCAAGATGAAGAAGAAACAGATGTGTAAATAACAGAAAGCAAAGGACAAAAGACAGGCTGCCTGAAAAGAAGTATAACTTGGGTTTTATGTGGTGATTTAAAAATCACCAAAGGGGGAGTTGATGGAGCAGGGAAAATAAATTTTTTTAACCCCTAACAAATTTTATAAATTATTAATAAAATGTTCGTTTAAATGTATTAATCAACACTGTATGTGTGGGGAAGGTAACACGCCAATGTGTGTGCTAAATAATCTATTAATGGATGTCCGTGTGTCTAATTGTAACATAAAAATAAATGCGTACTAATTAAAAATAAATGCAAGTTTTTGTGCTTCATAGAAATAAAACGTGTCGTTGCAAAAACAATAGTGATGGTAAGTAAGGAACAGCTTAAATGTTGCTTTTTGCTAGGTAATAACTAATTGGGGTACGTAGATGATGGGAGGGAAACGAAAGGGCTATTTTTCTCTGTTTTAATTATGTTTTGTTTGCCTCAAATTAGTGCTTCTAAAGTATAATCGAGTGGCGAGATAAAATGGCCGCCAGTGGGAAGATGTGCGCAGGCGCAAGGGGACACATGACACGGGATGAAATCGGAGAGAGCTAAACCTCGTGGTGTTACAGAGAGGCTAGGATGCAAGAAATGGTCAAGGCTGATGTGACCTAATTGAACTGATAGTGTGCCGTGATGATCAGCAGAAGACCCGTGGGAAACAAGTTTAAGAGAAAGGACAATGACTGCGGAGTTCTCGAATGTATCGAAAGAAGTTACAAATGTACTGATCGAAACGGATGAAAATATGTTTGAGCGTATGGGAAAGGAAATGATCCAAGGACCCTTGAATCCAAGAGAACTTGATTAAAAGAATGAATATGATGACATGCATGGACCAATGAAAGAAAAGCGTGATATTAATGTTGCAACAGTTAGTTAGCAAAGTTAGAATTAGGGTATAAGAGGGCCTACTCTTAGTGGGAGGGAGTCAGTCCAGAGTCGCGGTTGCAGTCACAGTCAGGAGAGGAGTTGGAGAGTCGTGTTGGTGGCTTCCAGTGCTGGGTGGTCCTGATCGATCCCTTACTGAGCGGGAGATGCTGAAAGACTGTTAGATGAGACGGGTTGCAGGTAGCTGATGCTGACGAGCTGAAGTTGCTGTTGCTGTCTTAATTTTCCAGTTGAGTATGAGAATCAGGCTATTTCTAATACTTAACTTAGGTTAGAAATCATTAGGCTAAATTAGGAAGCTAGGCAGGTAATTAGGGTTTTAGCTTCATGACAAAAATGTCCTTTCTGCAATAAATTGATTATGTTTAATAAATATTTGAATTTAAGAATGAATAATTGAATAAAGTTTTAAATTCTTTCTCATGCTTTTAAAAATTATATAAAAATTAAGATTCTTTAAACCCAAAATGACTCAGTGGTTATTTTCCTAAATGATTGTGACATCAGTAATTGGTTATTGTGATTCAGCTGGTCTTAATCACTATGAACTAATTTTTTACATGAATGATTCATCGACAAAACAATGAGCAGGAATATCTTAAGAAATAACTAAAAGAAAGTGACAAATTAAGGTAATAAGATATCCCGGCTCTTCCAGCGGTACATAAATGGTGTTCTCCATTTAGTTCTCATGCTTCTCCTAGGAGTACAGAATTTCATAAGGGTGTAAAGGAAATCCAGGAGTGTGCGTGTGTGTTAGGCGATGTTTATGGGCCCCATCGTCATGTGGATATGAGAAATATAGTTCGCCCCTGGATGACCTATAAGTGACCTGGGAGGAGAATAGTTTTTATTACGCGCTGCATCACTTGCAATGGCAACGCGTGCACGTCTGGCGATTCCCTTGTGGGAGCGCGCGGCGCCATATGGTGGCGCCATATGGTCACAATCATCGCGCCTTGCTGCACGCTCCCGCAAGGGAATCGCGCAGGCCCCCTCCCCCTGCTGCCGCGCGAGGCGCGCCCTTGTTTATCTTTGTTTTAACTGTTATCTTAGCTGTTATTTTCACGCCCCGGATAATTAAAGTCTTTTTTCTTTTCATAAAGTAAAGCCTTAACGGAACATTTATGTTATTGAGTGTTATATATATTGTCTTACCAAATCTGAATTTCTAATCCCCTCCTCCTTCTCAAGAAAGCCTTTTCTGCTCAATTTAGCTACTGTGTGAGAGCCTAGTATAACTTGGCTAGGCACTTCACTGTTGTGGCCCTGTGACACCATTGGTAAACAATCCACAGGTGATACTGCCCAGTACCCTTAAAAAATGACTTGCGTCAACCATTTGTGATGATGAAAAAAAAAGTCAACATTTTACACCACGTATTTTATTGACAGAGATATATAAAAGAATTTCGATTGCTTGCCAGTAAAATGCTTTTCCTCATAATGTCTTGTCTTTTCTTTTGGCTTGTGTTGTTCTTATTCACTGACTAGAACCATTTGACACGGTTTGTAAGATACGAATGGTGTTCAGAGAAAATGGGAACGTGAAGCATCATTTCATTCGTTTGTTTTTTGTCCTTTAGGTGGTTTTTTGGTAAAATCCCACGAGCGAAGGCCGAAGAAATGCTTGGCAAACAGAGGCACGATGGGGCTTTTCTCATCCGAGAGAGTGAGAGCGCTCCTGGGGATTTCTCGCTCTCTGTCAAGTGAGTCAACTGTGAACGCCTTACTCTACACAATTTATATTGGATATGCTGTCATTGTTATGGTTTGATCAGGCACCTCTAAAGCTACTGCATGTCGTTCCATGTACATCTGATTATCCACTACAGCACAAGACACATACAAGGCCATTCTGTCCAGTCCCCAACTCCCCACCCCATCACCCCGTGCAGTCCACAGCAGCATGTACAAGCTGAGGGATTTATAACTAATTGAAGAGGACACGTAGGCACAGAAATAAAGGAGGTTTATTACTTTTTTGTGTACTAGTTGGACTGAAAGTTATGCATTGTTTTTTTGAAAACATATTTTATTACATTTTTATGGTAGCACTTGGGCAATCGCCCGACAAAATCCAATTGTAGACAATATATTGACATGTCACAAGACACGGGGACCTCCATGGGTACAGTTCTTATACAAAACCAACAGGAAACAAGCATTGGCATAGCCAATAGGTCTCGCCTTTGGGACCTTATAAGTATTTAGTTATGCAGCACAATATCCTTACTGCAACAACATTAACTGTTGCATGGCTAAACACTTATAAGGTCCCAAAGGCGAGACCTATTGGCTATGCCAATGCTTGTTTAAATCGGTATCTGTAGGTTTTCGAGAAGATCAGGTCTAATAAGACCACGCCTTGGCCATGGAGGACTTCCCTGCCATATATCAAAGTTGGGAGGAACTTAGCTGAAATTATTTTTAGCAGAGGTGCCAGACTTGGGCCTCTCGGAATTTATGTAAGTGTGGAAGGCTGATGTAATAACACCTTTCGGTGTTCAAAGGAGCCTTTTGCGCCAAATAATACTCCGATATATTTACACTTGTTTACAGTTTCTAGTGGTTGGCCATACAGGCAGAGGTTGTAATTTCCCTTTGTTTTGTTGTTGATGACCATGATCCTAGTTTTTTCTGGTTGATTACCATGTTGTTTGCCATTGTATAAGGATGAACTTCATCGATCAGATTCTGGAGGCCTGTTTTGGTTTGCCTAAAGAGGATTACATCACCTGCATGCACAATATTTTAAATGTGCAGCCCTCGTAATTTTGGCGGGTGTGAATTTACTGCATCCAGTGCCAGGGTCATGTCGGCCAGAAATAGACTGAATATGTAGGGTGCCAGGACACACTCTTGGTTCAGTCCCTACTGTGTTGTGATTTTTCTTGACAGGCAGAAGCCATCTTCTATCTTAATTCTCTGCCAAATGTTAGTATATAGTAACTGGATTGCTTTTAGCAGGTAAGGTGGAATATGCCATTGTGCTACTTTGTTCCACAAGATGTTACCCTGCACACAGTTGAAAGCCGACTTGAAGTCAATAAAGCATAGACAAAGGGGTTATTTCTTTTTGCATTTGGTCAGATATGAGAGTGAGCGCCATGATGTTGGTCATTTTACCAGTTATTTGGGTAAAGCTTGTTTGATTCATCTGTATAATTGCTTGGCCCTCCACCCATTTTGTTAGTTCCCCTAATACAATTGCAGCAAAGTACTTAGCTTTATTATCCAGTAGGGTTATAAGATGACAGTTGTCAGGTAGTAAACATTCACCCCCCTTATGGATTGCGTTAACTATTGATCCGCGCCAGGGTTCGGAATGACCTGTGTCTGTATGATATTGTGAAATACTGGTGCCATTTTGGTAGCCCAGTGCAACAGAGTTGATTTTGTAAATGGCCTGCAGGATTCCATTAGGCCCTGGTGCTCATCTCAGTGGCCCGACTGCATCACTTTAACTATATGTGGCAATGTAAAAAAGGCAGACCTCCATTGTCTATGGGGTTGTTGTTACCTGGATATGAATGTCAGAAATAAGAATCTTCAATGAGTGGTGGGCTGTCTTCATAGTTTTTATATTCCGTATTGCCAGTGGCAAGGAAGCTTGCAGCGGGTCTGTCGGGCCCAATCCCAGAAGTTCTATTGAAATGTTAGGTTAGATGGTCCGCCCAGTGGGCCTCAGAGATGTTAGAAGTGTTTATGCAGTCAGGGGCTTTATTTATACCATTCACCATCCTCCAGAAGACCTTTAATTTAAATTTTGTTGCAGAGAAAGGAGTCTTTAGCCCAAAGGCCTACTTCATCATTGTCCTTTTGTTCCAGAGCTGTCTTTTATATGAAATGTTTATGTTGCGCAAGTTACTAAGTTGCTCGGGTTGTTTGGGCATTTCCTCAATATACGCAATGCTTGATTAGGTTTCTTTTTTGCAGACATACAGGTCACTACAGCTTTTTTGTCCATGGCCTTGACTCTGCTGACTGGGGTCTAATGGTCCTTGGCCTTGCTTAACTTGTATTCTTATCTAGGAGTTCGTTCATGAATAGTTTGCAGTTTTTAAAGGAGATAGTTCCTCTTTTTTGTCAGGTTTTTATGGCCTGTACTGCTGTTGTTTCTATAGACTAAGGGAATCATTTATGAGGCCACTTGCGCCTTCGGAACGTCACTTTTTGTGACGTTCCGTGGCGCAGGGGCCTGCTCCATATTTACGAGGCAGCACTAAGCCACTTTTTTTGGCTTAATGCTGCCTCGTAAATATTGTCACCTTTAACACAGTTTTCTGCGTTAAAGGGACGTGTAATGAATGTTGCTGGGGACGTTCCCAGCAACATCCATGGCATTTTGACACTGGCCCAGATTTACAAGAATTCATAAATCTGAGGCAGCGCCAAAAACGTATGCCTCCCCAGGGGAGGCGTAAGGCAGGCACAACGAGGAGAAATATCTTTATTTCTCTAAATTTTTCCTTTTTCTATGTGTGCTGCATTCTGCACAAAAACAATCATCCCCTCAATGCAGGCACCCTTGCACCATGGTGCAAAGGTGCCTGCGTTGGCGCACGGCAGCCTATTGTGCGCCTGCGCAGGGGAAAAGGACACGAATGCGCCGTATCTCATAGATACGGCGCATTCCTGCCCTTTTTTCTTTTGCCGGAAGGCAGCGCAGCAAGAAGGCCTGCTGCGCTGCCCTACGGCAACAACACATAAATGAGGCCCTAAATTGTGTCTTCAGTATATTTTAGTTTCTTATAGTTTACTAAGTACGTGGTGCTTGGTAAGTTATTTGTGCAAAATTGGCTTGTCAGCCAGCTCAGTTACCTGCAGAAAGTGATCGCTTATCAAATTTACTCTAATGTAAAATTGCTTAACTTAAAGGAATAGCGCCAGTGTGACTATTACATAATCTAGTATAGAATGCGAGGTTGATGTGTAGGGTTCTGCTGTTTATTACTCTCAACCCGAGATGTTCTATTTCCTTCACGAGGTGTTTGCCCTTTATATCTCGTCGCTTAGCTTGCCAAGTCCCCTGTATGGAGATGCTCCATTGCTAGTCCTGGAGTGTTAGAAAATAGAATAGTGTCAGGTTCTGAATTGTAAACCAGATTCATGTTGAAGTCCCCCATGATCACGATTGCTGGCGCCTGTGTTTCCTTGCTCTGTTCCATAATTAATGAGATTAATTTCTTTGTAAGTTCTTGTTTGGACATAGTGTCTGGTTGAATGCAAACGTTGATAAGTGATAGGGTGGACTTTTTTTCCTGGGTGCCAGTTCCTTTGAGATGCCATCAGTATGTTTGGATCATCTTCAGGCAATAGTTCACTGTCAGTTTTTAATGCTGCTGCTATGCAGGTGGAATGACCCCCGCCCCCCTTTGGGCGGGCGTACGTCTGTGTCTTACCTGCTGGTTCATGGAATTCAATGAAATGGCTGCGTTGCCTTACTCTGCGCCCGAGAAGCATTCCATGGGCGTTGCAATTAGTGTTCCCACGCAACACCCATGGATTTTGACAGCCCCATTCCATGTTGCTGCTTCTTAAATGTTGCCCGAGGCTTGAAGGGAATTAAGCTTTCTACTTCGCTATTTGTGCTGCCGATGGCATTCTAAAGTATAGGGTAAAGTGGGTGTTTTCGTAAAGAGGCCTTTTGGTGGATGTCTCCTTGGACTGAGTGAGGGCATATGGATAAGCGGTGGAATTATGCATTGAGACCGTGATTCCCCAGGCTCCAAATGCGTTTTTTTCTTTCAAAACTTGCCTTGCAATTGTTTGAGAAGCCCAAGTTACGAGAGTAGACTCATTCAAATGGCTTGAGTTGGGAGGCACAAATTCAACCGATTCGATGTGAAGGAAGTTAGGGGCATATTAGCAAGAAGAGGCGATAATCATCGCTAACCCTGCTTAGCGTGATTTTTTTATCGCCGGCTATCGCTGGAATATATCGCCACGCTAACGCTGTATTAGCAACGATTAGCGCTATGGCGATGAATATTCCAGCGATAGCGAGGAAATAGGCCAACATCGCTGAAAAACCAGCGATGTTGCATGGAGAAGGGAGAACACCTTGCTGATAAGACCCTGTGGTCGTATCAGCATAATCCACCCCCCATGTTAGGTATGGCTAACACCTGCTAATTGCAGGTGTTAAATAAATGGCGATGACCCCGGTTAGCGCGACTTTTCACGTCGCTAACTGGGGCCATGGCCACCTTGCTAATAGGCGATAGGCCTGTTAGCGAGTGTTTCCCAGGTTTGTTCGTCGGGAACGCCCACTTTGCATGTCATTAGCGATAAATATCGCTGACATGCAAAGCGATAAAAACGGGCGCTAATGCCCGCAAACTGTCGCTAACTGCTGTTAGAGACAGTTTGCTGATAGGGCGATATAAATATCGCCGCTTTAGCGGCAAAAAGTGCCGCTAAAGCGGCGATAGTGCCCTTGCTAATATGCCCCTTAGTTTTAAAAGTAATGGCATGGCATGATGCAACTTCAGTATGTAGCCTCGGTTTAATGTGTCAAAGCGACTCTGGATTGAAATTCAGGACTACAAATGCTGCGGCTGCCCTGGTTAGGTTCTGGCTGTGTGTCTGTCGGAACCTTTTTGAATTTAGTTTCATCCTTGGGTCCTTCTTCATTGCAAACATTCTGGGGGTTTCTCTTAGTGCTATATCTTGGTGTTCTTTTGTGCTGTGCAGGCGATAGAGTGCAGTTTGCCAGCTGAATAGCTGGAGATGATAGGGACAAGCATTTACCTGGGCCCACTAAACTGACATATTGAACATGATTTATTTTTGTACTGTCCTTTACAGTCCATCCGTTCCCAGGCCAGATGGTTCTCTCCTCCACACACCCCCCCTGGACGGAAAATGGGAGAGTTGGAGGGCAGTGTCTAGAAAATTTAATTCCGTCAACTTGTAGATTGTGTTGTGAGGTGTATTTCTAGGTGCTTCTATCAATCAATCAATCAGGATTTGTGGAGCACGGTTGCTTCACCCGCTGGGGTCTCGGCGCGCTGTGGGATCATGCTGCGAGATCATGCTGCCTGTTCCTATTGGTTGAACAGCCAGGTCTTGAGGTCCTTCCTGAACTGCTGGAGCGATGGTGAGGCTCTGAGGCTCTTCTACAATCATGCAAGGCTTCCCTACTCATTGCTATGGCCTGATCCAGTATTTGTACAATGTCCTTCTTCACAAATACTGGAAAGAGCTCTCTGTTCATTGAGTATGTGCCTCTGTCTTGGTCTGAGTCATATCGGAACTGTGTGCTGAGGAACCAGATTCTTTGTCCTTGTTCGGCTTTATTTCCCTTGTTGCCTGGTCCAGTGTTCTATCAGTTTGGCAGTTGAGGTTTAGGAAGTGTTTGCGACATGAAGATTGTTCTTATTCCTGCTTTTCGTTGCCTTTTTTTTGCCTTTTGGTTATTAACCTAATAAATGGCGAATGAGGGGCTTCCAATTCCGTGATGTTTTCGTCCTTGTTTGGTGGGGCCAAATCCAGTTGAGAAGCCTCCTTGTTATGTTCAGGGATGTTTGAAGGGAATGTTTTTCAATAGGAGGGTAACATCTTATATGTTTGTTTATCAGAAAATCCAAGTTTCTATTCTTTATAGCTGTAATCTCTTTTAATCCATGTATTCTTATGTAAAGTCTTTCTTTATTGGGGGGCGCTAGGTGGCGCACGACCAAGCTGGCCGCACGCCTGTGAGGCTCTTGCTGCTTGGCGGCATCATCCTGTAATTATCCGTCATTCACGCGCAATATCATTGGTGGAAACTGTCTGCCGACTGTGTATCAACCTTCCCCGCAGCTCCGGTTTGATGTTCGGCGACCGCAGACATTGCAGAACGCTCCCATGCCGCGCTGCGCTCTGGGATCGAGTCTGACGCGGCGCATCGCTGGAGGCAGACCCGGCCATTGCTGCTACATGAGTCCCGGGGATCCCACGAGGTGCCTAGGCCCTGGCCGTTGTGCGCGCTCATCCGTGTCATCCTTGCTTGCCTGGCCATGGTGGACTTAGACGTGTGGATTCACATTTGCACCCTTGCCCGTTGCACTAAATGTGGTAAGGCGAAATACTGCATGTAAAAGAACTTGTTGGCTTGCCGAGACCTGTTCTGCCAGGCTGCTTCCTACGCTCACACCATTTCTGCGTGACGCGGGGGAATTTACGACCCCGCATGGAGCCGAGCGTGCTTGCTTTCTGCAGGGACCCGCTCACCCACTGATGCACCACTGTTTCTAGTGTCATCGCCTGCCTCCTATGCGAGGGTATCCTAACTAGTGCCCACTACACGGATCCAGTGGCGCGCTATGGCGGGACATTGACGCCGGATCTGCCATCTGTACATTCTGCCGTCCTTTGGGAGTAACCGCTTTGACTCGCATCCTTTGCCTCTTCCCCCTCAACGTGGAGGCGATTGCAGGGAGAGGGGATCTCTGCGGCTGGGACTGGCTCGCGGCGGACCACCATTAAGCAGTCTATATTTGGATCCTGACAGTGCAATAGAGACATTCCAACAGTCACGAGCGGATTTGTGCCCGCCCTTTCACACTCTGTTGTGTTAGGTGTAAGATGCCTATTAGTTGAAACGTATGCAGACTAAGCCTTTACTGATGTCTACGTTACTCCTGGCACACTAACACCAGCCCTCGGTGCAACGCGGCACGCATTACCGCCGACAGCCCGCTCCCACTGTGTGGCGCAGCGCTCCTCTATGCACCCCCCGCTACCAGCACATCGGGCTCAGTTGCCACCAAGAAAATGCGCCGACCAGGACTTTGACATGTTAGCATACTGTGCACAGTGAGTCTTTTTCTTAATACGCCTTGACAGAAGGTGCAGCGCAACTCATAGTCCCTACAAACTTTGCTTCAGTGAATCATCTGCTCCCTTGGAAAAAGTGAACAGCTGCTGCTATCACCACCCGGCAAATAGTCAGAACTGAACTCATTTGCTCTCAGGACAGCGCGTCGGCGGCGGGGGCCTTCGATATCCTTTCCACTACCTACTACCACCATCATAACGTCACGCCTTCCCTCTCTCTGTTGCTGCATTGATAACGGAAAACACTCTCACAACAATGGGGAAAACAGATGGGCGGCAATCTAAACTCCCCTTTGAATCAAAAAAGGCTCACATGAGGTCCAGTTCGGAAGAACCAGATCAGCCCAGCGAAGAACAATCGCAAGCGCCACTGTCCACCCAGGACGAAGATGTTAAGAGTTTACTTCTGGCCATGAAACAAAGTCTCACGGATATTTCATGTAAGATGGACTCCATGAATAGTCGCATGGATTTCATAGTCCAAAAGGTAGACAAACATGATGGGCAGCTTAAGGAGGCGGAGAGGCGAATTTCGGACAATGAGGATGCTACGACACAGGTACAGCAACAAGTGGCACAAATGGACAAACTTCTCAAAGTCATTGCTGCCAAAAATGAGGATCTCGAGGCACGCAGCCGTCGAAATAACATCCGCGTTATTGGGATCCCTGAGAGCACCAATACTGGGCGAATGGAGGACTTCATCGAACGCCTACTAAGGGACACTTTTGGTGCTGAGGTTTTTTCCTCTCAACTGATAGTGGAGAGGGCGCATCGATCACTAGGCCCAAAGCCCATCCCAGGAAGCACTCCACGCCCGATTGTTGCTTGTCTCCTTAACTACAGAGACCGCGATACAGCGTTAAGGTTGGCTAGGGAGAAGAAGACACTCCATTATGAAGGCAATGACTTCACCATTTACCCGGATTTCACGGCCGCTGTTCAGGAGGCGAGACGGAAATTTATACAGACCAAACAAAAGCTGCGGAAAGCGCAAATAGAATACACACTTATGTACCCGGCTCGCCTGCGAGTTACATACCAAAGTAAGCAACACTTCTTCACAAATCCACAACAAGTAGATAACTTTCTAAAAAGTGTCCAGAAACGTTCACTGCATCGGGATTCCACGGAACACCGCTCCAGATCCTCATCCCCCTCGGCGGTCTGAACCACACGGTCAAGAACTTTTTAATGCTGGAGACAACACCTCATAAATTTGTCCTTGCAGGCACCTCAACACTTGCTCTGTGGGAGTGAGTGGCGATGGAGTGATACGGACTACCTCCGGTGAATGAAACAGTTCAAATCTCCCAGCTGCTCTGCCGGTCGTGGCGATGTCTAGAGACAGATAAGTGATAAACGAAACACACATGCACCTATTTTTTGGTTGTCAGGCACGTTATATAGAATGTTAATAATTTGGACAAGGCCAAGCACCCTCCTCCCCCCCCCCCTTTTTCATCCCCCAGCCACTGGGAAGCTGTCGTTGCAGCTCGGGGAGAAGGGAGAACTCGTTGCTCACTAGCGACCCCCACGCGGGCATTCCCCCTACTGTTTTCTCGTTGGGGTATTTGTTTTGGACTATAATGTCAAGGGTTTGTTGGGATATGGGTGGGTACCAGGATGCCAGCACGATTGGGGTGCTGTTGTGGGTGGGGGAGGGATGGGTAAGGTTAATGCATGATTACACCACTGTTATTCTCCAGCAGGTAGACATACGAACACACATTGAGGTGCGCGCCCACAGCTCTAAGTCCGGAACACAATATGATAAACATAGTTTGCTTTTCGATGCATCCGCACACTGAGGGGCTAAAGTTAAATCTCCTTACTTGGAACATCAGGGGATTGGGAAACCCCTGGAAACGTAGGCAAATACTGGCATACCTCGATCGACACCAAATTCACATTGCCATGCTGCAAGAGACGCACTTTGACCCGCATCGCATTCCCAGATTCGCCTGCAGATGGGCTGCGGTTCATGTCTTTTCTGGTGAAGAGAGGCCGCTGTGAGTGAGGCACCAACAGGGGGGATGTCAGGCAGCTGAAGGGGCATGAAAAACAGTAGCTGATAAGAGGCTGGAGGGTGACAGAGGTGTGGTAGCCACAGGTGACCACGGCCCCCGCCTTACCGTAATGCTGGTTGATTGACGGCTGATTTCCGACGCAAGTTCTACGAGCGGGAGTGTGAGCGTTCTGCTGCCGGAGCTTTGTAGCTGTTTGTTTCGTGCTACATCTTGGTGAAGAAAAGTTCGGGGAGGCTTTGTCGGTTTTTGTGGCTTTTGCGGCTTTTGCGGGCCCCTGCTGGGTCCTGGAGTCTTGCCGTCGCGGCTGCTGCTGTGCTGCTGTTTGCTGCCTCTCCTCCCTGCCTCGATCTCCCGCGGATTACTGGAGAAAGGCGGCTGTTTGATGAGAGGCCATCAGCTCCTTTCCTGCTGGTTCCTTTTGCGGCCGGAGCCGCTAACGCCTCGCAGCCAATCCAGCGCCAGGAGGCGCTTTAAAATCAGGAGCGGGCTCCCGCAGCGCGGGTCCCGCCATCAGCTCCTTTCCTGCTGGTTCCTTTTGCGGCCGGAGCCGCTAACGCCTCGCAGCCAATCCAGCACCAAGAGGCGCTTTAAAATCAGGAGCGGGCTCCCGCAGGCCAAGGGTGGGCCCGTCCTTGCCCGTCAAAGACCGGAGGAGGTCGGGCTGGGCCACCCCCCTGAAAAACACTTTTATCAAAAGCACAAGGAGCCCGGACTGGTTCCATTCGAGGTACTGTGACAATTCCTTCTGTTCTTTAAAGTTACGACCGGTCCAACTGTTGGAAACCAGGCCCATTGCTCCTCTTCCAAGATACATTGCATGTAAACATGGGCAAGCGCAAAAACACTGAGGCTGGCTTGGGAGGTGCTCTGAGGAAAAAGACAAAAAAACTACGTCAGAAATCTTGCTTGGGGCTTGAGAGGGGGGGTGAGAGTGGGGAGAGTGGGGAGAGTGTGATTGACCGAATAGAGTCTTTAATTTCTGATTGTGAGGGTCTCCTCACGTCACCTACATCTTCGAGAATAACATCTGCCCACTCACACAAAGGCCCCCAACCATCTCCCCCCCCCCCGCCACTGTAATTGTCAATAAGGGTTCTGGTAGTATCCCTAGTCTATTCAAAAGGGCAGCCAACAAGAAACGAATTACAAAAACCCCTGATGAAACTGAAGACCCTTCCTTTAGGGAAACTCCGAGTAGGACCCAGTCTGACTTACCCTTGAGCAATAGGTTTGCATCCTTAGCGGCCAACCCAGACATGCCTGATATTGACACAAATAAGGAGGGTATGGGCCCCAGCTTCAAAGAACTGAGCGGGAGGCTCACCACCTTTAGTCAAAGGAGATGTGTGACCCAGGACACTGTTTTAATGCCAACTATTGTGGACCCGCAGAGGGAAACTGAGAGCATACTTTTAAGTCTATCTAATGCAGACCTACAGAGGGAAATCTTGGCCCTCAAAGAAACAGTAGGGACGCTGACTACACTTATTTCAAAATTACTTCTTAGTTTAGAAGATTGCAATATACACAAGCCACTGTCACTAAATAATTCTGAGAGTGTATGTATGACGATTAAAGCAAACCATTCTATCGCTCATAACACACAAGCAATCGGCAAATTCCCAATTATAATTCCTACATCTAAAGTTACTAATCAAGCCGGCCACAGGGGGGGCCACCATTGCAAATTACCCAGCCACGATATCTCTCGAGAAGGTCATATAGCACATTCCGGGGGCCAGAGAATTTATACATCTACGGAGAATGACCCATTTATTTGTCATGAAGGCCGTAGTGAGGTCCCTCTATTATCACAGTTACGCCCTATCCCCAAAGTTGCTCTTCAGTCTACTATTTTTATGACCAATGTACCAAAGCTTAATTGCAATAATAAACTTGAAAACGGCGAAGTTTTAAAAAACAAAGCCATTCATTGGATAAGGCAGGTAAGGGGATGCCGTTCTGTTATAAGGGACGACATCTTGAGGGCTAGGAGATGTGTCCTGAACAACAGCCCAGTCGACGCAGTAGAACTGATTCTAACGAGCGAAAACCTAGCGCATGGCTTAGTTGCCCTAGAAGTAAGATCCTGCCCTCCACCTAGAACCAATATCCAATTGAAGTATAACATTCCTTCACTGTCAGCCAATCATAAGAACCCATCGATGCCTCAAAGGGACTTATCTGCCTCTATCTTATCACAAATCGATTGACTACTTACAGACCCTTGTCAGAAACAAGCGTGCAATTATAGTATTGATAATGTTCTCACTTTTTCATCTATGGATAGGGGCTTGGAAGGGGGTCTCTCGGAACATGAGGCAGAGATACTAAGGCCCCACTTTATATCATCTAGTGTAACCCATTTCCAACTAGGAGATAATGATCAGGATGGGGAAGAAAGCCTACAAAGCCATCAGACTTCTCGCATGGTCAATGAAGCCCCAGTAATTCTGCCCTCCAGTTTGATAAATCTGGAAGAGACATTGAAACTTAAAATAGCTTCTTGGAATGTTGCAGGAATAAGGGGAAACTAGCTCTCCCCCATTGGCATGAGATAATCAACCATCACGACATTTGTATCATACAAGAAACTTGGAGCTTGACACCTGTTTATATTCCAGGGTTTGTCACGTTTCATAAGCCGGCAATCCCTTCCAAACATGGCCGTCCTTCTGGAGGGCTACTTATCCTGATCCAAATTGCATTAAATCTTGAGATAAAGGAGCATCAGACCAATAGCAACGACCTCCTTTGGGTCAGACTAAAAGGCCCCCAAAGAAAGTTCCTAGATATTGTAAATGTCTATGCAAGAAGCTCAAGATCAGGCAGGTCATCTACTATACAGGCATTAGATGAGCTACTGGATGCAAGACTGACTGACCTCCCATTAGTTGTGGCAGGAGATTTTAATGTAACATTTGAGCCTCTTGACCGGGAAGATATCCTTGAGATTAAAGAGGAAGATAATAGGTGGTCAGTCCCTTCATTAGATTTGCCTCCAATAAAGAAATGGTCCCAAGCAGCACTCCAGTTAAATTCCCTTAGCCTCACACACAGGATACGGGCTGCTAATGGAAGGACCAAGTCTGATAAAGATGGGGGAATGACCTTTGTCGGGCCCAGAGGGTCGAGTCGGATCGATTACATTTTTGTGGACCTCTGCCTATGGCCACTCGTGATTGATATGTCTATAATTGAATCAAGCGAAAGTGACCATAATCTCTTGAGTCTCACAATTGAGCAACCGTGGGTTGCGAATACTAGGGCAGCCCAAGATCATCTCTATACAAGAGAGGTGACTCCTTCTAACGATGGGCGTCGCCTAAAATGGTCTACAATATCTGTGGACGAACCTAAGCTCGCTAAATTAAAACAAGATCTTGAGAACCATCTGGAACTTTTGTCCTTTAGGGCTAGAGACAGTTCCACCAGAGCTAGCTGTAGTACCTTACACCCCAAGTTTTTTGAACAATTGGCCAAGAACTTTATCATTTACCAACATAATTCTAGGTCGAAAAAGCAAAGACTAAAAACGTAACCTCCTGGTTCTCAAAAGAGTGCAGAACCCTAAAAAGACGGCTGACCCTTGCCTTACGGCACGGGGACATTCCGTCAATTCGGGAACTGAGGAAGCAGAATAAACTAGCCCAAATGAAGGCCAAGAGGGATTGGCATGAAAGGAGGTGGGTAGAACTAGGAGAGTCTCTCTCGAGCCCCGATGCCCGCATGTTTTGGTCAATTGCGGGCAAGGGCATTCACGAAAGGTCCCCGCCCCTAGCCAATAATATCCCCTCTCATCAGTGGCAGGAACACTTCGGTTCTCTATACTCATTTCCCTTAGTACAAGCTACAGAAGCATTAGCTCCCGATCTAGTGCAACCTTCATATGACCTAATATTCACTAGAGAGGAAATATTGGCTTCACTGGATGCAATCGTTCCCGCCAAGGCTCCAGGCCCTGATGGCATCACAGGAGATCTTTTTAAGTCAGATAGGGAAAACTGGGCCACATACATATTAACCCTTGCTAATGACATCGCGGGAGGAGGGAGCATCCCTGGATCTTGGAAAGGAGCGGAAGTCATTCCTATTTTTAAGAAGGGCGATAGGTCAATGCCTGCAAATTACCGGCCGATCAGCCTGATCGACTGTGTTCAGAAAGTCGTCTGTCGCTCACTTCTAGCGAAAATCACGAACTGGATGGAGGAAAATGACATTCTATCCTCCCTCCAAGCGGGCTTCAGACGAAAAATGGGCACAGTCGATCAGGTTTTTCGACTTTATATGCTCTACTGGAAGGTGGTCTTGTTGGGTAAAGGGAGTCTGTATATTGCATTTATTGACTTAAAAACTGCATTTGACCTTGTTCCCAGGGAGAATTTATGGCGGGTGCTTAGGGAGATGGGCATGCCTGCAGGTATTCTTTCACTCCTAATTAGGCTTCACGATGAGAATTTTGCCAGGGTTAGGTGGGGTAGCCAGGGACAGGTCACCAATTCCATCATGGTGCAGCGGGGAGTCCGCCAAGGATGTGTTCTGGCCCCAACTCTTTTCTCATTATATATTAATCATGTAGCAGAGGCCTTATCTGCCATTCCAGCGGATGCCCCGACCCTAGCAAAGCAAAAAATACCTACCCTCCTATTCGCAGACGACACGCTTCTCGTCTCAAAGACCCCAAAGGGCTTGCAGAACCTACTAGATCACTTCAAGCTCTTCTGCGATGGGAGGGGGCTCGAAATCAATACAGCAAAAACCAAGCTCATGCTCCTAAATCCCCATAAATCTTTTAAGGGTAATTTGTTTCTAAATGATGTCCCACTGGAGAGAGTCAGCTCCTTCGATTACCTGGGAGTAAAACTTTCTGAGGACATGGCCTGGAACCACCATCTTAATAAGGCCTTCCTCAAATTTTCCCAGGTAACTGGGGTCCTGCGTAAAGAACACCGTCTCTCCCATACTAAGCCTGTTGCTCCGGCATTAAAGTTGTATAGTTGTAAGGCCGTGAGGAGTGCCCTTTATGGTGCTGAGCTTTGGGGGATGGTAAAAGCCAACAATCCGATATCCCTGGAGAATAGGTTCCTTAAAAATTTGGTTTCTCTCCCACAGAGTACCCCCACTATTGCTAGACATGGGCATCAAACCCATAAGTGACTTAGTGAAGCTCCGCCCCCTTTTGTTCTGGTATCGGCTGGTATCTACCCCGGAATTATCGGTGTATGCTGCCACTTTCCAAGAGATTTGTGCCCTAGATTCCATGCCTAAAATTGGTTGGACAAAGCACGTTAAAAGCCTCCTGTCACACATAGGTCTAGTGGGACACGATATCGGTTCTCCACCACCCCTCACTAAAAGTCAAATTAAAATCCTCTATTGGGAAGGGGTTGAGCACTCTGCCGTTTTAGCCGGCAATCGAGGGAGACTGACCGAGGAATTTAACGATATTAAGTGCAACCGCATTCTTGAAAGTTACCTTGATATTATTAAAGTGCCGGCCGATAGAAAATTATATATTCAGTTCAGATTTGGCAGCCTGCCTATTAATTCATTTACAAATTCATGGCTGTCTAACAAAGCATTACCAAAGGGCTGTCCCTGCTGTCCCTCTCACAAGAATCTATTGCTCACTTCCTTTTTGCATGCAAAGCATACACCAAACCCAGGAGTAGATGGCTCTCTCCTGGTTGTAGAGAACTTGGCATTCGAGATCACAGAGTGGCTCTGCGTATACTAAAATCTGATGCAAGACCTCTATTTGTGTGTGCTATTGCAAAATATTTGGGAATTGCATGGGCAATCAGAAGAAGGGCGTTGAATCCTTCCCGGCCTAACCCTATGATCAGCAATCGTGTCTAAATCCTTATTAAAATTATTGCTGCTATATTTGACAGTAAACTAGAAAGAGCAAGCAATATTGTTTAGCATTCTTTCAAGTTTTTTTTTCCTTTTGTAAAAAAAAATTTAAAATATTTTTTATGTTCTCTATTGTATAGATAGATAGACAGATGACTGATCCATCTCCTCGATATATCCATCAATGCCATGAATCCGTGTTGGAAATGCTGTCTTAATATAACAACTAATGAATCATAGAGCACTTAAAACATCTCCACTAAAACTTGGCTCATGTAGGAAATGTATCTGCAAGTATGCCTATATTTTAGCATCGGGATGGTTTGTATCTATGAGGCTAATGAGATCTATACACCTCCCGTAGTTTAACTTCATGTCTATTTTTATCCTCGTGAGTTTTCATATTTAATGTTATCCTTTAAAATTGTACAATTTTATCATTGAAGTGCATCTTTTGATGTATATTGATATATATGTAATTCATCCTCTGAATCTCTGTCTTTTATGGTAATCTTTACCGAAATAAAGATTTGATGATGATGGTGTCTTTTCTTCCTACTCCACTTATTCCAGGGGCACAGTGATTCTTATAAAAAAGAGCACCCCTTTCATTTTGGGTGGGTCGTATCATGACTCCATAGGCAGGACCTGTATTATTTGGGGAACACTGGATACGCAGTCTGTCACACTAGTGTGTAGTTACGGACCAAATGTGGATGATCCGGACTATTTTACCACGCTATGGGGGCAAATTCTGAAGGTAGGCTCCACTCATGTCATCTGGGGGGAGATTTTAACACTACATTATGCCCCACCGCTGACAGATCTAACCCGCTCCCTCATCACTACACTAAAACGCAGAGTTTGTTGGCAAGTTTGTTCCCCGCTCACGGAATCACGGATGTATGGAGACATGTTCACCCTGATGGGAGAGAAGGCATACACTATACGGCTGCACACTCTATGTGGGCTCGATTAGATTACTGGGCTGTTTCCCGAGGAGTTGCACTATGGATAAATGCTGTTAAGCATTTAGCCAGAACCTATTCTGATCATGCCCCGGTGCTTATGACGTTCTCACCTCCCAATTTGATTGCCACCCCAAGAAGCTGGAAGCTCATGCCAGAGGCTCTGTTAGATACTGCGTTTAGGGTTGAACTTGGCGAAGAAATAACAGACTTTTTCCAGAGAAATGGAGGTTCTGTTCTGCATATCAGCACAGTTTGGGAAGCCTTCAAAGTGACGATAAGAGAGGCTTGCATGGCCAAAAGCTTCGGAGTCTTAAGAGACATCCGGCGTAGACTGCGGAGACTTGAGGAGGACCTGAAGCACTTAGAGGGTGGCCTGTGGCAGGACAACTCCGAGTCACAACAGGCAACATTTAGAGAAACACTCTCGAAATATACAGACACTGCGGAACGCGAAGCTCGGTTCCGGGGAAAATACTTTACAGCACGTAGGTATGGAGAGGGAGAGAGGCCGGGCAGAGCTTTGGCAATGGACATTCGGCAGCCCCGCTTCTCCAACTACATCTTAGAAATTGACGATAATGATGGTGTTCGGCACAGAGACAGTCTCGAAATCCTTAATGTCTTCACAGAGTTCTATGCAGACTTATATAGCACTCGCAGACTCGAGTCTCCTGATCTTTCCACTTACCTGAAAGACATAGCTCTTGGCTGGTTGGGGGATGCTCAGAGAGAGTTTCTTGCAGCTCCTCTTGAAAGTGATGAGATTAGGGCTGCAATTATGCAGATGAAATCGGGGAAGGCTCCGGGCGCCGATGGCCTCCCCATCGATTTCTACAAAACCTATATTGATCAACTGCTCCCAGTGCTAAAATTAGTCTACGAGGAGGCTCAGGAACTTGAGATTCTTCCCGGTTCGTTGAGGGAGGCTCTCATTACCTCTCTCCTGAAACCTGGTAAACCTGCGAACACATGCGATTCATATCGTCCCCTTTCTCTAATTAATAACGACGCGAAAATTCTCGCCAAGGTACTTGCTAACAGACTCAGCCTCCTGATGGAGAAGTTAGTCCTTCCAGATCAGGCTGGTTTTATTCTAGGTAGGGCAACATCATATAATCTCCGCACCTTTTTTTCCATCGTGCAAAACGTAGATCCGCAGCTGGCATTGGTGGCTGTCTTTTTGGACGCCACCAAAGCCTTTGATTCAGTTGAATGGGACTATCTATTTGTCATTCTCCAAAATATGAGGCTCCCGAAAGGTTTCCTGGCATGGTTACATCTCTTGTACACCGCGCCGGTAGCCAGGGTTCTCATTAATGGCCACACCTCCCCCTCATTTTCCATCACTCGGGCCACCCGGCAGGTTTGCCCACTTTCCCCACTTCTCTTTGCGCTAGCAATAGAGCCTCTTGCAGCCAGAATTAGGCAACACCATCAGGAGAGGGCTTTACGTTGCTTCCTCCGCCCAATACTCATTTCCCTGTATGCTGATGACGTTACCCTATATATGTGAGAACCACTACATAACCTCAATCCATTACTTCGAGAATTTGTGCGATTCAGGGGTCTCTCCGGCATCACTATTAATTGGGCGAAATCGCAGATTTTTCCCCTCACTAATTCAGTGACAGTGTTCACCCCTGATTTTCCCATAGAATGGTGCACTTCGGATGTGAAATACTTAGGTATACACATCACAGCTGACCGTGAAGAAATGATGCGGCTCAACTACGGCAGAGCTATGGATAATATAATAAGTAGTATAACAAGATGGATTGCTCTCCCACTTACCATGGCAGGACGTACCTCTCTCATAAAAATGGTCATCCTCCCCAAATTACTATACCTCTTTCTAAATATTCCATATCACCCTGGCAGGTATTTTTTCTCCACACTTCGCTCGGAGTTGATACGGCTGACATGGGGCGGCAAACAACCTCGGATGCAATGGGAGACACTCACTAGACCCTACTCCCAGGGAGGGTTGGACATCCCCAATTTCGAACTGTATTACCTCTGTGCTCAGGCTCATTATGCCCACTATTGGTTCCACCCACCTAGATACACACCTCACGTGGCCACCGAGCATTGGCTGGCGGATCCTATACCGCTGGAAGGTGCCATAATGACCATAACTACCCCCCGGGCAGCTAACCCAACATCGGTTGACTGCACGGTGAAAGCATGGCAACACATTGCGGACGTCTTCAAGCCCCCATGCTATACTCCCCTCTGCTCCCCCTTGTCTATCACCCCAAAATGCCGGTCTTACAGGAAGGCGCATTTAAAAAAACTAAAGCTAAATATGACATCACAAGTTGGGGGGACCTTTAATTAAATGGGAAGTTCCGCACACTCCAACAACTCTTTTCAAAGCAGCCGCCCTCTCCCATGGATGTTTTCCTTTACGTCAGGTTGCGTCAAGGCATCAAAGAGTTCACCCCTTCATACCCACTGGAGCCTCAGGAAGTCGCCCCATTAAGCACAATATTACGCGCTGATACTGCCTCACACCTAGTTTCTACACTATATCACAGCCTATACATCAGTCCGGCCTTGACCCCGTGTGCTGCTAGAGACAAATGGGCTGTTGAACTGGGACATGACATCACTGATCAGCAATGGACATATTGCTGCACTCAAACATAGCAGGTCTCTTCTAGCAGCCGCTTACACATCACCCATTATAAATTTCTGCATCGCACGTACTACACTCCGGTCAAAATGTGTAGATATAAACTGCGCGATAATGATAACTGCGATAGGTGTGGTGTGGGGGCGGCAGATCTTTGCACCTGGCCTGGGAATGTCACGCCGTCCACGCTTACTGGCGACAAGTGATTACAGCGCTGGAACAGATGACTTCTTTGAGGCTCCAGCTATCTCCCATGCTGGCCCTTCTAGGCTACAAAGCAGACTTAGTCGTAGCACAGCGCAAATGTGTCTCCTTTGGTCTCCTGTTGGCTAAAAGGAGAATAGCATGTCGATGGGGGCGTGGCAGGGCACCCAAATTTAAGGAGTGGATCAACGACATGTTATTCTGGCAGGAGCAAACATACACCTATGCTGAACTCCTTCCCCTCACTTCATGTCCTCGTGATATCTGGGCTCCCCTACAGGCATATCTCCTGGAACACCCGGCTGAAGGTACCAACAATACACGCGATGCCTGCAGTTGAACATAATACTTGCTTCCAGCCTCCTCTTTATGAAGTGTACACACTCTTCAGCAATATCATGTACCATACTTACTTAGATGGAGCTCTGAAAAGCACTTATGGTTTTGCTGCATATGGTTAATGTGTAAACAATGCCTACTATGGTTTCTGTAATTCCGGACATTGCTCAGTATCTCTATGCTATTTCAATTCTAATGCCATGTATGTATATACCATTTACTATTTATGTACTGCTGGATATATGTTCCCAAAATTTACATAAATACCTTTTTTTTTAAAGTCTTTCTTTATTATCAATCAATCTCCAAATGCTTGTACTTTTTCCATACAAAATTCTTTATTATTTCTGTTTCCAATCATCTCTTTTGGCAGACCCAACCGTGTTTCATCCTTTAAAGGGACTTCATAAGGATATTTACACAAGGTTTCATTTTCATAGTATTATTCCTTCTGAGTACATAATTTCCCATTCACAAATCACGTCACTTTTCTCTCATGTCGGTAGGTGTCTTCCTGCCGTCCTTTCGAATCTGAAAATCACTAGTGCCATGTTTTGGAAACCATGTTTGAAGGTAAGTTCAATTTGTTTTTGAATAGTTCTATTTGGTTACAAGTTATTTCCTTAATAGAGGCGGTCCAGTGCATGGCTGAAGTTTTTTGTGTCTGTCCTCTGATATTTTACGTAAGGGTCTATTTTAGGCCAGCTTTCAGTGTCTTTGGAGGAGGCTATTGTGTGAAGAGTTGAACCATGAACCAACTAGCATTAGACTTAGATGAATATTATCTGACCGCCTGATATTACCTGAAGGACATGGACAGTTCAGGTTTATTTTATTTTTTTGATTAAGGTCTCAAAAGCTGATGATAGCGTGCTTAATTGATCAATTGCAGGCGAACAGGAACACTCTGGCTGGTTGACTTCAGCATCAGCCTGTGCATGGGTTATTATGTTCTTCAGACCTGCTAGCTTTGAGTCGATCTCTGAGCCAATGACAGCTAATGTGTTTCGGAGACCTACATGCAAATCTATTTTTTTAGACTGGTAGTTCAAGGTATCAACAGACAACTGGAAAGATTTAACAGGGTGTTCCAGGTGTCTCTAGGCATGTTAGTTGAACCCTCACTTGATTTTGAGTTGTTTTAGTATCCGGGGGGCCCATGGGAACTTTGTTGTTCACCTTTTCAAAGGCGTGTGGTTATCACAATGTCTGTGGAGGTTGTGGTGCTTGCTGGATCGGCAACCCGAGACTCGGCTCTCTAAATGCGGATCCCAAGGAAGGGGGGGCGCCATTCTCCCTATTAAATGATGCTCGTTCTCCATCGACACCCAATAGCCCACCTCTACCACTGACTGCATCGACCCTGGCCCAGCCAACTCTATGCTGTGGGTGAAAAGAATTGGCTGCATTTTTCTCATTGACCATCACACTCTGTAATCTCTTGAGGTAAACTCTGGTGCGTTTCCCTTGCGTTTGGAGTTAATTTTCAGCAGCAGTGGCCCGTACAGGTAAATGCGGTGGGGCGGTGGGGCCGGGTTGGGGGGGATTCAACAGACGACCATGAGGGGAAATTAAATAAATAATTCATTTTCCCTTGCAGTCGTCTGTCGAAACCCCCCCCCCCCACCCAGCCCCACCGCTCTTACCTGCACGGGCCGCTGCTGATTTTCAGGTTCTCAGTACCACCTGCCCTTTCACCTTCCAATTGTCTTGGCTCTATTTGTGGCTGCTCTGCTTCTCTTGTATTAAATTGTGATGGGGCTAGATCATCCATGCTTTGAGATGGATGCCCTTTATGTTTGATTGCTCACAATGGTGCACCCGAAGTATGTGTTGAAGCCATTTCAACTGATTTCTGCACAACTCCGGATGACTGTAAATTTTCCATGACCTTTTTCCTCTGGATACTTAGACTCAGCAATTGATTCCTTTGGCAACATGTAGTGAGCAGAATGAGGGATTACTGGTCCTGATCCGGTTGAGTTTAGGTCAGTTAGAGTGACCCAGTCATTGGTCATGGTAGTGCACACAATGCTCTGGTTTGAGTGTCCATTTGTGATGGGGCTGATTGGTGCCGGAAAGCCAGAAATCCCATAATATGATGAGAGAATGTCAGCGCCAGGGTCCTGAAAAAGATGACTTTTGAGGGGATTTTAGCATTTTTTTCAAACATCTGGGCTAGGGGTGAGATTAGACCCTGACCGTCATGGGTCGTTGTTGCATTCATGCATCTGAGTGACAGTAGTGTTTGTAATTTCTTCTTCCTTCTAGAGGAGGGCTGTGGAGGCGCCCTGACTTTTCCCGATCTCATATTGCCCTCCTATGGAATAAGTAGGCTCAGCTGCTCCTTGGGGGTCCTTGTAGTATGACAGTTAACTGGTCAATATAGCTGGTTGAGAGTCTGCGCGGTTGTGGAGTTGGTGACACCCCACACCACCCTTTTGGATTTAATTGATCTGTCAGGAACCCCCTCAAAGAGGGGAGATGAGGGCAAGTGAGGAGAGTAAGACCTCTGCTGGCATAGCTCCACCTATCCTGGTCCTATGTGGGAACAAGCACAAGTCTGTTTCCCCCTGACTTGCCGAGGGTTGAAGAAAGCACTAACACTGTGGGGAAGGGTATTGACCCGTTGTAGCACGCTCACAGTGCTAGGCAGGTAAACAGACATCCGTCTGCAGCACATTAGGGAGGTGTTGGCCCAAGCACTGGGAGCATGACTGGGGAAATAGTGGGGGTTGAGCTACAACCAGAAGAGGGCTGGCATAGAGGGAACAGAGGGAAATCGGAAACACAGCGGATGTAGGTGGTGGCAGGAGTGCGGGTTAGGAGGTGGCGGGTGGGTGGGAGTGACGGCCTCCACATTCTCCAGCCACCCCTCAGTCCTCTGGCCTCCACACCCACAGACTCACTGCCCAGTCTTGAGCCTGGTGTAGAACTGTGAGCCACAGGCAGTACTTAATTTGTAACAGAGTAAGTGCCAGGGCCCTCGTCAGGAGGCGGCTGCAGTTTCCACCACCCATTGCTCCTGACAGCGCTGCCAATGAAATTACCAGCATAACTACTAACCATCATTCCCCTAGAAGTGCAACAGTTCAGACTATTCCAGGCCCCATAAAGCTATAAGAATGGCTTGGGCAGCAGGTATTACTTTTTTTTAATGTATATTGAATTAATAAAGAACTGTTGTTGTGCTCATCTCTAAATTAGACACACAGTGCAACCATGTGCAGACTGTCATAAGTTCTGGTGCTGACAATAAAGTGCATGCGGGAGCACCAAAAACACCAGCTCAAATTAAGCACTTGCCACAGGGGAGATCTGCACATTCAAACCGCACCAGCACCTAAGCAGGGTGTCTCAGTTTTTGAGCAGCCCTCAACCACGCACTACGGTGGCAAAACACACTGAATTCACTTGGCTGATTCCGAATCCAGCTCTCCCTGATGGCTCTAGTTCCGTGCCTCCCAGATCCAGATGTGGTGGTCAGCTGTTTGCTTTTAGCCGGTGCTTTTGAAGTGCTTCATTTATGAAAAAATAAGTGGCGGGCCCTCATCATCAGGAGGCCACTGCAGCTTGCACCAGCCCTTTGCTCCTGTCAGCACCGCCTATGACATAACCAACACAACTACTAACCATGAAATCCTACAAGTGTGACAATTCCGACTATTCCAGGCACTCAAAGCAGTAGGAAGGGGGCTTGGAAGGCAGGTAATAGCCATTTTGCGATATATTGAATTAATAACCAACTGTTGTTGTGCTCGTCTCTATATTAGACAATCAGTGCCACCATGTGGCAGACTGTTATAAGCACCAGTGTTGACAATTAAGTACCGGTGCCAAGCACCGGAAACCACTGGCTCAAATTAAGCACCGAGTTTTTGTCCTCGCTTGCTACTTGCCGGCCGTTTTAAGGTGTATTTTTCTCTCCAGGAAACCTGAACTCTGTGACACTCCAGGTCCGGCCATCCGCCCCTACTGTACAGGATAGTGGTACCTTTTTTTTCCACAGGGCTGTTACTCATCTGCTGACAGTGATACTTGGGCCTAACCCATCAAACAGAAACGAGAACCGGTGCTGCAGGTTCATGGTGCAACATTCTAATGCTGCCAATGCACCTCAGATTCTGCCACTTAAGTAGGATGAAATGTCAAATGTGAGCCCAGCCGGGTTTCAAATATGTCAACAGTCGAACAAGAAGTAAAGTGATGCAAATATTTGAGGTTAATATCATCTAAGGAAATGGGATTCCATTTAAATAACTTCGGAATGGTGAAAGGTTGAAGCCCTTGCCTAAAGTTGAACCTGTGACCTGATGGTTGGAAACTAAGGGGCTTATTTACAAGAGGCCTGCGGCACAGGTGCGTCACTTTTTTGACTCTCCGGTGGCGCAAGCCTCTCAATCTTATCTATGAGACGGAGCAAAGCCATCCTGTGGGGCTTTGCATGGCCTCATAGATATGGAGTAAGGCAACGCAGCGCAAAGTGATGTGTTCCTTTACTCTGCGTCAAGGAGACATTTCCATGGGCATTGCGATGGGTGTTCCCACACAACACCCATGGATTTTGACTCTGACCCAGATTAACAAAATCACGTAAACCTGGGGCAGCGCCAAAACCTTACGCCTCCCAAGAGCGGGCGTAACGCAGAGAAATGTTTTCATTTCTCCCTGTTTTTTCCTCTTTCCATCTGTGCTGCCTTCTGCAGCACACATAGAATGAGGAACGCGCCTCTCTGGATTGTTTTTGTGCAGAAAGGTGCTGGTTCCTGCACAAAAACAATCCTGACTGCACCACGGTGCAAGGGTGCCTATGTTGGTGCTATGCTGCAAATTGTGCGCCAGCGCAGGGGGAAAGGCCAAGAATGCATCGTATTTCATAAATACGGTGCATTCCTGCCCTTTCACATCGGCGTTGGGCAGCGCACTAAGAAGACTTGCGGCACTGCCCTACTCCTATTCCTTCTAAATGAGGCCCTAAGATCATAGCAGTGACCGCATAAATAGCAAAGCTGGGCACCCAGCAGACCCACATGAAGGCAAAGATATCTGTAGCAGGCTAATTCATTCATTGTTTAATCAGGTTGCCTCAACAATGCAAACAATCTTATATTATATGATGTATGACTGGTCCCCAAACTGCAGATAAACTTGTGTTAAATACTTCACCACAACCTGCTTTTAAAGCACACTGCAAGATCCAGTAACAGCAGGCAGGTGTTCATACGGTTCTCGTTGTGGCTGAAGAGGTCAGTGCCCAACACAAAAGCGATCAGAGAGCCAGTGGCGGATGGTGACATTTGAAAGTGGTGAGGCGTAAAACAATTGTCGCACTGCACTGCGGCGAGCGTGCGCAGCGCGTGAGCCCGAACCACCTACGGGGGGTTTCCCCCGAGAAAATTTTGAAAAAAGAGTGGGCAAATTGTGCATTTTCAAGCAAATTTGAGAAAGCAGGAAGGTGTCATCAACCACTCTGAGGTCTGATGACCTCGTCCAGTCCCCGGCCCGGCCCCTCCACACCCCACACCCCGTGGATCCTACTAAGGTCACCCCTGTGATCTCTATTGCATTACACAAATCAAACATAGGGACATTAAGAGACAGGTAATAACCTCTCTGATCTTGTCCCTGCAGGGTACACCCCCGCACGTCTGCTCAGGGTGGGCTTTCACCATAAACGGAGGCTTCACTGCCTAGCTTAGCATTGAAATCCCCGGTCAAAATCACGTTCAGCCCACACCTCTGTGATTGCAACTCCCCTTTAGAGCGGTCAAAATAAATAAAAAAGCAGGGCAAATTTGGGGTTGGAAAATGAAATACATGTGAAATTGTTATTATAAAAATGTATAACACACATATTAAAACCATCATCCCATACCAAGTGGAAAGCCTGTGTTAAATCTGAATCAGTGTTTAGTGCAGCAGTGCTACATCCCAGAGATGTTTTGAGCCATGTAGCTAGCCCTGCCCGTGCGTTACCAACCAGCGACAGAGTAGCACAGCTGAGTAAGATGAGTAACCCCTGCAAAAAAAACTCATTTGTTGACCACATTTCCGGAAGCAGAACTACATCAAAAGTCCTCACATACTCCCGTTGGTTATCATTCGTCAACTTAGTGCCCAGACCGCGACATTGCCGCTAAGGATTTTCAGTGACCTTTGATTAAAACGGAGTATCCATGCGCCCACCAGTCATATAACGTGCCACACCAAGAGAACATTAAAGCAACACATTCAGTGCACTAAACCAATAGAGCATCTGATGTCAAGTGCCACCCTAATGCTGACAGGAGGGGAGGATGAGAACACCTCACGCACTGCACTTTTTTAACATCTAAAACAATACCACAACAGCAATTTGAATGCAGGGAACATAAAGCCACTGCACTGTGTAGAATCCAAAGCACTACCCCAAGACGTCTGAAGCTGCTCTGACATAAATGTATGCTATTCATCTCAATTTACTGACCTCAGAAAGATGATAGACAGAGCCGGCCTTCCTAGATTCTAACTTGTGGCAAACATATCAATTAATTTAACTCACGGAGCTATTCTACTGCTATGATTTAAAATATATACATCCAAGTTCAAATTCTGAATGTAATTGGTTCACGTTCACATGCCAGACTGACAAATACATTGTGTGAATTGCTGGTAATATTTGTGTATATAAATGATAAGTTCTAAAACCACAAGGCCTACACAACCTTTCATCCATAAGTGGTCAATAAAATCAGCAACACTGATTTGGATAATGTTGGCACCTGTGAGTTCACACGTTACTGAAGCATGTACATTGTCACTGCGAGCATTAAACAAAACTTATAGGATTGTTATTAACTATTATTATTTATGATAATAATTCTAGCCAAACTGAGGAAGTAAAAATGAGCTCAGATGCCACTTACACTACGATTGTACATTGATGCATTGAATGTAATACCTATTATAAACGTTTGCCGAAATCTTCTACTAATTTTCTGCTAAAAATATACATTTCTGACCAAAAGGCTGTCCCCTACTTCATTTTATGTTAAACTACAAAAGTTGACAACGTCCCATCAAATCGCTAATATTTCCTTTTGTCTCTCAGAGGCCTGTATGCCATTTTATTTTTTAAGATATGAATCAAACTCAAATAGTAAAAAATAAAGTTTTGGCTATGCAAACAGTCAGTGCGTCAGCGGTTTCATCTGCGGCCGGCTGGACGGCCGAACAAAGCCAAGATATTGTCCATCTCTTTGACAGACAAAGGGCCTCAGAGGTTCCGACTGACATGCCCGGGGCGGGCACGTGATTGGAGTAATTACATTAAATAGCACGAAACACGTTTTCCGTATGCCATCGCCTGGCCACACGCAAACTGTAACAGCACATCTTTTATGTTCCGCTGTTCTAAGGATCTCGGGGCCGGGAGACAGCGGCTTGAGAAATGTGCCAAGGTCTTCGGTCCTAAGGAATTAAAATATTTCAACCAAGTGACTGAAAGCAGGCCCCGTTGACTTCCTCACTCTAAGCACTGTCCCTCAAATGCCCCTTAGCACCCAGACCATCATGGCTGCTAGGTATAATTTAATCGGCCATTTTTTTAAGTAAGTGACATAGTTACTTAATCTTTCTGCGGGGTTACCCATCTTCATCGATGACAGGAACCCGCTGTCTCAGCTCTCGTGACACCCTGTCTGTTCCTGTCTCAGCACATACATTGTCGGCCCCGGCACCATCCTGTCTCTTCCAGTCTCGGCGTCTGCATTCTCACCTCTCAAGACACCTTCTCTCTTCCTCGGCACCATCCAGACTCCTGCAGTCTCAGCGCCTGCAGTCTCACCTCTCGAGACTCCCTGTCTCAGCGCTTACATTGTCAGCCCCGGCACCACCCATGGTCAGTCTCAGCACCTGTGCTCTAAATTCTCGTGCTACCCAGAGTGTGTGTGTGTGGGGGGGGGGGTAAGTGGGTGGATACAACACAGGAAGAATATTCGTGCAATGTTGTCATGGACGAGAAAGAGCTTATGGTGAGGAGTCCATCAATGGCGATAAATCAATGTATATTGTAATTACCGCGCATACCTGGAGGCTGGCGAACGAATTTACTGGCTTCTCCTCGTATTCGGTTATTGCTGTTTGTATTCCTTTTAGCCACATCAGAAGGATGAAAGGCTGAGCCAACCCACCGCATTTCATACCAGTGACATCAGGATACAGACCGATGTCTACAGAGTGCGCATTAACCCCCTAAGCTATCTTACATACTGTGTACCAGTCGCGGCTCGCAGTACTCGCGGGGGGGTGTCGCGCGGGGGTGGGGGCCGACCGAGGGAAAATTTACAAAACTTACCTGACCGCCTTTGCTCCTGGTCCGCGTTGGCGGCTTGGCGCCTCTTCAGGAACAGCACTGGAGTGGCAACCCTCAGCCAATCCTGGCGCTGCTGCAGCGCCAGGATTGGCTTAGGGCACGGTTATTCTTCGCTCGCCGCCTGCCCATTAGGAGACCGAGGGGCTCCTAATGGGCATGCGCAAGCCAGTGCAAACACAAGTGCGCATGACTGGGCACGGGCGAAAAATTCGCTCACCTTCCCCACTCATGCGCACTTGTGCTGCTGACTGTCCCTGGCTGGTCTGACAATGCATGTCAGTCAACATGACGCGGACCGCCCACCCCCTTCAGACTCTGAAGGGGGTGGGCGGTCCGACGTCATGCTGACTGACATGATTGTCAGTTCTCCTTGGCGTCTCTGAACTTAAGTAAACTGAGTCAGAGACGCCGAGGGAGCTGCGGGCGGGGGGGCAACGCCCCAATGGACGCACCGCGCCTGCAGAGAGCCGAAGCTGTGGTTAAAGTTTCTGAAATGCATCCTCACCAGCCTCCAACTGACAGGGGGATCCCCAGACAGCGGCGAGGTCACAGGTCCGAGCAAGCAACGGGAGCAGGGCTTCGGGCAAACTGAGATTATAAAGGAGGCGATCTGACCCCTCCCAAGAAGGAGAGCTGCTGTGCAACATGCCTTGAAGAAAAAAAATATTATCAACGCAACAATGATCCAAGGATATTATTAACAAAGGAAAAATTCATCAGAGCACAACCCATGCATACACCAAAAGGAAATGGAACCCAACTTGGATTACATTTTTTTTTTCTTTTGGGTTGTACTTTGATAAATTTTGCCTTGGTTAATAATCTCTTAAAACCATTGTTGTGTTAATATTGTTTATTGGCGCTGTTGGACATGAAGAACATGGCGGCCGGCTGCATGGCCCGGTCGGGAGCTCTCGCGCTCTCCGGGCGTATCACAGCACAAAATTACTCACGAGCAATAGTCCCATAATACTCTCCCCCCTCCCTCTTACCTTTACGGGCATGCAGAATGGGGGTGGTTGAGGCCCCCCGCAAGGTGTTTGTGTAGTGCAGCACGGAGAGCTGCACGGAGGACGGCCGGAAGAATCCCCGGCTCAGGCACGCCCACTATCAGGAAATTCCACCCGGGCACGCATGGTAGTGGCGGCGGTGGTGGTATCGAGTCTCCGAATAGATCGGAGCACCTACGAGATGGCTGGGCAGCATGGCAAGCAGCACAGCAGGGAGAGGTACTGGCACAGCCAAAAGCAGGAAGTACAGTTTGGGAGGACGCAGCACTGGTTCTCTGCATCAGGAGGAAGGCTGCTGCTCGGGTCTCCCTCCGGGGCAGGCTGGGAAGCCCCAGGGACTGCAGAGCAGTGCCTCACATATCGCACCTCCCAAGGGAAGAGGAAGCAGCTGTCTGCCCACGCATGAGCCTGGTAAGTGAGCAAGGCGGGGGGTAGGAAGGCTGAAAGGAAATTATCACAGAATACAGGAAAAAGAGTGGGAGGAAGCCCTCCTCCACTAAAATACAACCCCAAGAGCAAACCCTTAGTCAGAAACGTGGGATACGTTACTGTTTACGGAATAGGGGGCTGAATATAGAAACCACGACTGGAGGTGTAAGGAAAAGCCCGACGTTAACATCTACAAGCAGCAGGAGAAAGACAAAAAAAAACACTATAGAGAAACCGGAAAATCCCACCACTACTTTGGGAAAGGGCAGATCCGTAGGCACTAAAATCAAGATCACTCCATCCCTACGCTCCTTCTTCAAAGTTCAATCAAAACAGTCCCCTCCCTCATGGGCAGTACTTCCTACAGGCACCCAGATGGAGAGAAAGGAGGCCTCCATCACAGCAGGGGAAACACCTTTAGGGGAAAAAATCCTAACTAACAACAGATTCCATGCCCTAGCAACAGAGGAGACGGCCAGGCAAGAAGTACCCCAACCCCAAGCCCTCACCACAGTGAGCAGGGCGAGATTAGTGGGCAAGATGAGGAACGACGACCCCAAGAACCAAGCGGCACACAGGCATGGAGAAGATGATGGAGACTTTAATAACAGAAATGAGGGCCAACTTTACCACGTCCAAGAACAACCAAGAGAGAATACAAGGGGCATGTGAAGCCCTCGAAGCTAAGATCAACACACTAATAGAACGAGTATCAACGGTGGAAGCATCATTGGAGGAACTGGGTAGAGAGGTCGAGGCGAACCAGGAAGAGATACAAGTATTGAAAGCCAACGAGAAAGACCTCAGGGAAAAAATTGAAACCATGGAAAACCAAGTGAGAAGAAACAACCTGAGGATCTTGAATGTGCCAGAAGGGGCCGAAGGGAAAGACATAAGGTGTTTCGTCATAAATCTCCTGAAGGAATTTGTCCCGGCATTGAGCTTGCTCTTCTGGCTGAAGATATCCAGAGAGTTCACCGAGACCCATTCAGGAAAGGAACTCTAAGGAAGAATCCACGGAAGATTTTAATCAACTTCAAATCTTATGTATTGAAAGAGAAGATACTGAATGAGGCCCTCAAAGCCGGCTCCTACACCAAAGGGGACTGTTCATTCAGAATTCGATCTGATATATCTAAGGCCACACAGGACCGACAGTGGTAATTAGGTCAACGCATTTTGGAACTAAGGTCCTTGGGGGCATCAGCACAAATGTGCTTTCCAGCCACATTAAGAGTGATGTGGAAAAATCAAATGCATATAATATATGGGACCCCAAAGAGGCGGGGGTACTCATTGACCAGATCAAGCTGCAGGCAAAGGGATGAGAGGGAGAAGAGGAGGGTAGAAAAGGGATACACGAATCGCCCGGAGAGCAGAGATCATAAAAGAGGCGAGAGTGGCTTTCGCCCAAAAGAAGATTGGGAGGGTTCTTCAGGGAAAGAGGGGGATTGAGAGGTCACATAAGGTAAAATATGAATACAAACTTACACTGGGTGTGGGAGCAAGAGGGGAAATAATGAAAAAAAATGAATTGTCCTTCATGAATAAAGTCAAGGAACAGGGATCAAAGGGGCTCACGGAGAATATCTCCAATAGCATAGATGGCAATTAACATACTAAATTGGAACGTGAATGGCCTTAGAGTAAGGAGCAGAAGGCAGAAAATTATGGAGTATTTAAAAGCAATAAAATCTGGAATTATAATTTTACAAGAAACCCACCTACCAGAATGGGCAGATATAGCAAAAAAACAAAACTGGATAGATACATATGTGTGCACTAACCAAGCATGCAATGTTAAGGGGGTTGCTATACTGTTTAAAAAATCGGCCAAAGCAGTAGTGGAAGAAATAAGGGCTGACACAAAGGGGAGGTGGCTCATGGTCAAAGTTAGACTGTCCGGCAAAGCATTCGTCTTGGCAGGCTACTACGGGCCAAACACGGATGACCCCACTCCATTACAATCCCTATATATCCAACTCTTAGACCTCCCAGACCCGATACTCATGGGTGGGGATTTTAACCTAGTAATCAATCCAACGGAGAATAGACTTCCAAAAGGGAAAGTATCTAACCTGCCGAGAATGAGAGAATGGCTGAAGCTCTACATGGATGATCTGGGCATGGAGGATGTATAGAAAACTAAATGGGTCAAGGAACACAAATTCACCTTCAAGAATAAAAAATATGGTCACTCCTCTAGAATAGACTTTTTTCTGACTGACAAATCCTTAAGTAAGAGTGTCCGAAAAATCGAACATCTACCGGCACACCTGTCCGACCACTCTGCAGTCCAAATGGAACTAGTAGGAAACAAGAATATACCCCCCCCCCCCCTCCCCAAGATGGACTTTGGACAGAACACTGCTCTTAGACCACCAGATTAAGGAGAAACTGAGACTAGAAACAAAAGAATACTTTATAACAAATAAAACTGGAACCTCTCTACAGGTCACTTGGGATGCATACAAGGCCGTCCTCAGGGGGAACCTGATCAGCATGGCAGCCCAGAAACATAAAAATAAGAAGAAGCAGCTCAATCAGATAGAAACTGAGCTACAACGCTTAAGTGGGGCACTAGATCGAGCTCAACAGCCTCAAGATATAGACAAAATAGAGAAAGAGCTAGAAACGAAAAAACAGGAGCTATATAACATTCTGGAACTCTCATTCAGAAGCAAGTGGGAGGCAAGCAAACTTTCTCACTATGAATATGGGGAAGGGTATGGCAAACTGCTAGCCTGGAAACTAAAAACAGAGCAAACCCGTAATAAGATCACAGCAATACAACAGGAAGATCAGACAGCCCCCAGCACGGCAGACTCAGAAATTGGGAGAGCCTTTGCAAACTTTTTTCCGGACCTATACACGGAGGATACCATAGCCACAGACAAACAAATTAACGACTATCTAGTAAAAATAACAACCCCAACACTGTCGTAAGATCAGAGAGATGTCCTCAACTCAAAAATAACGATCAAAGAGGTGATCAGCGCAACAGCAAAATTAAAAAAAGGGAAGGCACCAGTGCCAGATGCACTGCCAAATGAAATCTACTGCACTCTAACAGAAGAGCTAGCACCCTTCTTAAGTGAGCTTTTTAACGCCATTTTTGTAAATGGGCAAGAAATTCCGAAATCATGGGAGGAGGCAACTATATGCCTAATACTTAAACCAGGGAAAGACCCTAAAAAATGCGAGTCTTAAAGACCCATATCGCTTCTGGACTGTGACTACAAAATATATACACAAATTATGGCTAGAAAGCTAGGGGAAGTCGCTACACATCTGATACACCTGGACCAAAAAGGTTTTGTCAAGGGAAGACAAATCCAAGAACTGACGCATGAGCTATTAGGGGCAATAGACGTAGCCTCTCAACAGAAGATCCCCCTGTTGGTGCTCACATTTGATGCTGCAAAAGCTTCTGGCAGGGTCAGCTAGCCCTTGCTGTTCAAAGTAATCGACTGGAATAATCTAGGAGGGGCATTTACAGGGGCGATAAAAGCTTTGTACGAAAACCCAACAGCCAAAATTCTAGTCAATGGGAACCTCACAGAAAAGATAGGTATAGGAAAGGGCACCAGACAGGGCTGCCCACTCTCCTCCCTACTTTTTAATCTATACATAGAACCCCTAGCCTATGCTCTTAGACAGAACACTCAAATCACACCCTTCTACTTCCAGGGATGGGAAAAGAAAGTTGCCTTATACGCAGGCGACTTAATGGTCTTCACAAATAATCTCTCAGTTACATTCCCAATAATACTACAAGATCTTAAAGACTTTGGGAGAGTCTCTGGATACCAAGTAAACCGGGAAAAAACAGAAATCATGGAATGGAACTCCCTAAGCAACAACCCGCTGGTAAAAGATAGCATAAAATACCTAGGCATTCAAATAGTACAAGACATAGACAAAATAGCCCGGGTGAACTTTAACAAACTTGTTCTCGAAACCAAAAAGTTATTAAAAAGCTGGAAGGCCCTCCCTTAACTTTTATTGGCAGAACCAACATCTTAAAAATGTTGATTCTCCCAAAATTTACGTTCATTTTAAACACTATACCGTTGGAGTTCGAAAGGGACTGGTTTAAAAAACTACAAGGAGAACTGAGCAGCTTTATATGGGCCGATAAAGGAGTTAGAATAGCCTGGAAAAAGCTCAAAAGAAAAAAAGAATGTGGTGGGATAGCCACAACAGACTTCTATCAGTACTACAGGGCCTTCCAATTCAAAATGTAAGAGTACTATTAAGAGAACAACAAACATACCCCCCATTTGTTGGCCATGATGAAGCCCGAAGGCAGTTTCTTCCTGTAAAAATTTGGCCACCCAAAGTTCTATACAAAAGTGAAGTTGAAGACACTATGGTCAGCCTGCAAACTATGGTACCAGATCAGGAGAACTACGAAGATACCATACTATAGTGAATTTGCAACAATCTGGGACTCCCCAGGGACCCCGCCTACCTGAAAGATTCACTCGCACAACCATTAAGACAAGAAGGCATATTGAAATGGGGTCTACTCCTAGAGGAAAACAAACTAATAGGATGGGAACAGCTCTCATCAAGGACAAATGGCAATACATCAAAATTCAAATATTACCAGCTCAAGAGCTGAGCAGAATCACTTAGAAATGAAGATTCAGGAAATAGAGATATAGAAGAAATAATGCAAGATAGTCTGATGAAAAAAGGAAGTAGCAAGATAGTATTGGAGCTTAATAACAGCGGAGGATAGGGACTGTACCTTATCAGTGAAGGTCTGGGGGAGAGATCTGCCGACACTGGAGCATTCAGACCTATGGCAAGTATCAATGTTTACATGTAGGTATGTTGTCAAATCTGCACCCCTCAGGAAGAATCATTTATTCACAGTGCACAGAGCATACTGGACGCCTAAAAAGCTAACAAAGATGAGCAAGCAAGAGGTGAAGTGCTGCCCTAAATGTGGAGAAAAAAGGCCGACGACATACACATGTTCTGACAGTGCCCACAGCTCCAATGCCTCTGACAAGATGTGGGTAAGACACTTACAGATGTGATGGGTCACAACATAGAGGTAAGCACAGAGCTAATAATATTTGGGGTACTTAGTTGTAATGAAAACAAGGCGAAATTAAGCAAAAAGCACAAAAATCTGCTCTTCATTTTGATTCTATTGGCTAGGAGGGAGATCTGCATCAAGTGGGTATCTAACACCTCGCCCACGCATGAGGAATGGGTAACCGCAGTCCAAAGAATAAACAAAATGTACAGGGGGGGGGGCTTCTAGCAAGGGGGTAGGCTTTTGGGATATTTGGGAAAGGAAATATGGTGCAGATCTAACGGGACAAGGGACAATATAACGTCCAATGATTATGCAATACAGCAATAATCCACAAATAAGGTACTCGCACTGGTGACCCCAGAAAGCAGTCCTCCTTTTGTTGGAACCAATGGCACAGGATGGAAGGGGTCTATCAGAGTAAAGGGCCCCCAGAAAACAGAACCAGACTCAAGATGGCACAGCGAGAAACAAGACCCCGGATATCTCCTTTATCCCTGTTTATTGCACAAACGAGGACAAAATATATATATATACATATATATATATATTGTTTATTGGCCCCAGGTTCTGGGGAGTAGAGCTGCCCCTGTTTGTTGCAATTATTGAAGAAAAAAAGGCACTATGATGCAGCCAGCATTGACCGCGCCATAGTGCTTTTTTAAAGTCACGTTGCTCAGCAGCCTGTGCTGCTGTGCAATATGTTGAAAACAACATGGCGGGGAAGCAATATGAGGAAAGTGTGGGGGAGTGGGGAGGGAGCACCAGATAAGGGCAGCAAAATGGAGAAGAAATGGGTGGAGGGGAAAGAAGAAATAGTACCTTAATCACATTGCAAGCAGCGGACGGGCACTAATTAAGTTCAATCAACCTGTTCTTAGTCCGTGCTCCACACAAAGGAACGGAAGTGATGCTTCGCCTCTGCTGGACAATTAGGAGGCTGCAAAGAAGAGTGACACTGAGGCCAACAAATGGTAAGCAATGGGAGGGCTCCAAGCCCTTTCCCGTAAACAATAGTGTTTCGCAAACGAGAGTGCATGCGCTGTTGCAGGCTCGACATAAAAACACAAGGCTCAGGCTTGTAATCTCTATGTACTAGGCTGATGCATTATAGAATAATTATAATGCTCCACATTCCACCTAAACAATGGTAGGTGACAGAAATTGTATGCACCATTTAGGACCGAGATTGCAAAATAGTCAGCGCTGCAAAGACAACATGCAACAGATGCGAAAGGGGAGTGGGCAAAGGGACAAGCCTTAGATAAGTGACAGAGCTATTATAAAAGAGCAAGATTGAAAATTTGTGTATTCAGATCTTAATGGGTGAATTTAGGGCTTTCCAGTGCACACTGCAACTGTACTCAGGTGCAGATTTGTCAAACTGTCATGCATCAATGCAAGACACCTTGCTGTGCTGCGTTGCTTGACAGTGAGAAGGCAGGAATGCTCCATATTTAACATTATATGGCACATTTCCGTCCTTTCCTCTCTGCACGTTAATGCACTATGTGCTGCCTAGCGTTAACGCAGGCACCCTTGCACCATGATGCACCTTCCTGCACAAAACAATTATTCAAGGCTTTTTCCTCTTTCTATGTGTGCTGCAGAATGCAGCGCATTTAGAAAAAGCTAAAAACAAAGAGAAATAAGGATATTTCTCCTCGTTACGCCACCTCTGGAAAGGCGTAGCATTCACAGGTCTACCACTCATGGTAAATCTGGGAGTGCGCCAAAATCCATTAGTGGATGCATGGGAACACCCACGCTTCACCCATGGAACGCCTCCTTGGGGCAGAGTAAGGCAAGGCAGCGACTTGCGTTACTCTAGATTTACCAAGCCCTGCAGGGCCATGCAAGGTGGCCTTCCGTGGCTTGGTAAATCTCATTCTAGGTTTTGCATCGCCCTACGTTCTCTTTGCTTTTGAATCACTTTTTTTTTGTAAAAGAGACAAGACATGACTACCAAAATATCTCTGGGTGTGCATGGCCGATTGATTCTGAAAGAAGTTTTGGACACAGATTGTTTGCATGATGAGGAACTTTAAACACTGGGCGTGGCAGGTGTAGGTCGACGTAGACATCTATAATAGGGTGAATGTAGCTAAGATGAACTGTGCGCTATACATTGAGGCACTGGGGTACAAGAACTGGTAGAGGAGACGATTCAAGATTTTGAACATGGCTGTGGGTGAGGAAGAGATCCTGACTCACACATGAGACTTGGATGATGGTATTCCTTCTGAGTGGATCAGACTTTCATCACCACCGTTTGATAAAAAGAGAGGCATTACAAGCTTAAAAAGATTAAAAAAACAACTATTGCCAGCACTAGTTCTGAACTATCTGCAGTTTCAGGAATGCTCATCTGACAGGCAAGTATTAGGCAGATTGCCGTAGTCAAGGGAGAACCATCCCAGTGCCTGGGATCATGCTGGTTACATAATAAAGAAAGGTCAGAATGGTAGCCATGCAAAGTGTGAGATTGTACGTATATTTGTAGACCAACATCACAAGTGGTGTGCTTGCAATAGAATGCAAAAAGAACAATTGATGGACAGAACGCTGACCAATGTCAAACATTCACCCCAGTACAGAGATCTGGGCCTAAATCCGTCTTTTTTTGCTCCCCATGCCATTCCAGTTTGGACCCAGAATGCAATCGAATGGCATCCTAGAAACTTCAGGGAGTTACTTTAATTGTTCCTGCATCAATGCCCCATCCGCAATACACAGCAGCCAATGTGAACCTTGACACATTGTTTCACCATCTTCCCAGAGCTTTCTCAAAGTATGTCATGGCAGCCCACATTCCCTTAGGAAGACGACAGAAGTGATGGAAGGCATAATTAGTAAAAACTGATCTGGACAGAGCAACACATGATACCGTTTGAGCAGGCAATCTGGAACGTTTTCGAATTAGTGTCAGCCATCAGGTTACTGGGGCAGGGAGACCTTCTGGAATTAGTTAGTTTTGAAATGTATCCATTCAGATGAATGTACAGATTGAGTCTTCTGCTTTCCTTTCACAATGGTGTTGTGCTCCCTGAAAGACAAGCTTAACCGGAGCAGACTGTCTGCCATGCAGAACTCCCTGTTTCATGCCCACTGATTTGTCCAAGGTCTAGTCTGTATCTGCAGATCACGTGTCCAGCATGTCATTATAAAAGGTCAATTTCACGAGCAGAGGGTCCCAAGCAAGGACATGGCTTGGCCACCCCGAAGTTTAGATTGTGCAGGATCGTATGCTGTAGTATCAAGTTTTAGGATTTAGCCGACTATTTTTGGCAAGATCTGGCTTTTTATCCACTGACAATATGTTTCATGGGGGTCATTCATGACTGCATGGGCGCAGTATTGATGAGAATTCAGTGTAACGTGTGCCATTAACTGCTCACTTTGCAATTGGCTACTGAGAGCCAGCCTGAAGCCAACATGCCAGCTGGCCACCAGCACACTAACCACGTGGGACATTCCGCTATGTGGATAAACAATGTAAAGAAAATGAAAGGGCACCTTGGCTCAGATTGCAGAAGATCCAGCCTCATTCGTGTGTGTCTGTTTAATGAGTGAGCTAAGACAAAACGAACCCAAATACACAAAAATTGCACAAAGGTAGCACGTCGCACAGAAAGAGTGGGAATTTGTGCTGTCATTCTCGCTCTATGTTAGACGTGTGAGCAAGGTTGTTGCACCTGCGATGTCGGAGTGAGCCTATAGAATGCTTTTGTGACCTTGGCTTTCATCCTAAAAGCCACAGATTGTTTTTTGAAATTCTGAGGCTGTAATTGAAGGATTAAATTGAATCCCAGCGTGAGGCGAGAGAGAGGAAAAAGAACTGATACTTATCTGTGCCTTGGATTCATGAAATTGGGTAAAACGCAAAATGTAATGTATAAGACTTTCCATCAAAAGTTTCTTTAATGAAGGTTTTTTGCGCTTTATGACCTATAATTGATGTACGTGACCTAAAAGAAAATGATGCAAAGTGTTAGAAGTAAAAAGTATAGTTTACCTTTTGTCCTTCCTACTCACCTTGGTCACTTTGGAACTCTCAATCCTTTGACTAATAAGATTTACAGACACAACTCCACGTCTGAGACTTCAGACGTCCTTTCTATTGACTGCCAAGCAACGCTCCTACTGGCCCTTGCTCTTTCCATCCTTTACTTTCGCTCAACAAGACCCTGATGCCTGTCACATCACTTTCCACATACAGACGGTCTCCTTGTTGCACCTCCTGCAATAGTTCCATTATGGCAAATATAAGGATTATGAAACTCACAAAAGGTGATGGGAGGAATGCTTGTAATTTGTCTAACCACTGGCAATCGCTCGGGGTATCACCCCAACCCATTGTTCTTTTGCTCACCATGCCACCTCAGTTTGGACCCAGCCATGTGAAAATCAGTCTTGACCCTGCTCCTCATGGCAACAGAAAAGTCCGAACTGCCAGGTCAGGTCCTTCCTGAACCGGAACACCACCAACCCAGGACTGTTTTCCCCTAGTTATGGGCTCATCAACTGGGTACAGCTTGGTTTCAATGGCACAGAAAGCACGGGAGGTACATGAAACATGCAAAAGGTGATGCAAGGAATGCTTGCAATTTATCTATCCATTGCAATCGATTGTGGTAGCATTCTAACCCATTGCTGTTATGCTCACCATGTCACCACAGTTTGCACCCAGCTATATGCAAATCAGTCTTGACCCTGCTCCTCGTGGGAATAGTCCACCATAAAATGCCACACTATGTCCTCCCTGATCCGGAACACAAGCAACCCAGGACCAGGCTTGCCCTTGTTAAGGGCTCATCAGGTGGGTACAGAATGGTTCCAATGATACAGTAAGCATGCGGCTCACGTCTGGGCGTACCCATGCCACTTAGGGCGGTACATGAAACACACAAAAGGTGATGGGAGGAATGTTTGCAATTTGTCTAACCACTGGCAATCACTCTGGGTAGCATCAAAACCCTTTGTTCTTTTGCTCACCATGCCGCCTCAGTTTGGATTCAGCCATAGGCAAATCAGTCTTGACCCTTTTCGTCATGGGAACAGGCCAGCCCAAACTGCCAGGCCAGGTCCTCCCTGAAGAAGAACATAAGCAACCCAGGACCAGTTTTGCCCTAGTTATGGCTTCTCAGCTGGATATCGCTCGGTTCCAGTGACACAGTAAGTATGGGAGGTACGTCTGGGCATACCCATAACTTTGGGTGGTACATGAAACACACAAAAGGAGATGGGAGGCATGCTTTCAATTTATCTAACCACTGCCAATCGCTCTGGGTAGCATTCCAACCCATCATTCTTTTGTCACCATGCCAGCTCAGTTTGAACCCATCCGTATTCAAATCAGTCTTGACCCTGCTCCTCATGGTATCAGTCCAGCTCAAGCTGCCAGGCCAGGCCCTCCCTGACCCGGAACACTAGCAACCTAGAACTACTTTCGCCCAAGCTATGGCCTCATTAGCTGGGTACAGCTTGCTTTCTGTGGTGCAGTGAGCACGGGACCCACATCTGGGCATACCCATGCCACATGCTGTACATGGAACATAGGAATGGTAATGGAAGGAATGCTTGCAATTTGTCTAATGACTGGCAATTACTTAAGTAGCATCCCAACCCATCATTCCTTTGTCACTATGCCACCTCAGTTTGGACCCCATCATATGCAAATCAGTCTTGACCCTGATCCTCAAGAGAATGGTCCACCCCAATCTGCCGAGCCAGATCCTCCCTGAACTGGAACACAATCAACCCAGGACTGCTTTCGCCCTAGATATGGGCCCATCAGGTGGGTTCATCTTGGTTCCAGTGACACAGTGTGCACAGGACCTATGTCTGGGCATACCCATGCCACTTTGGGCGTGGGTCCCATGCACACTGTTGCACTGGAGCCAAGCTATACCCTGCAGATGAGCCCATAACAAGGGCAAAACTGGTCCTGGGTTGCTTGTGTTCTGGTTCAGGGAGGGCTTGGCTTGACAGTTCAGGCTGGACTTTTCCCATTGGAGCAGGGTCAAAACTGATTTGCATATGGCTGTGTCCAAACTGAGGTGGATAGGTCTGCAAAATAACGATGGACTGGGATGCGGCCCAATCCGTCTCTATGCCTGTACCCCAAGCCTCTCAGGTTAGAGTAGTGTCTGCTGCTGCACTTCTTAGCCCAGGCTATACTTCTGTCAGTCTGTTTGTTCTTCTGTCTCTACACTTGTAACCCTGGCCATGTAGCTGTGAACAGCATCTTCTACTGAACTTTTTAGCCCAAGCTCTGCCCCATCTTCCTGAATCCTGACCTGATCCAAGGAAGCATTAGAGTAATATTAATGAGACAGCATTATTATTAAAGGGCATACCACCTGCATCCATTTCATGCACTCACATCAGAGATACATATAGGACATTTTGAGAGGGTGCAAAATTAAATTGTTCACTGTTAGGTGGGAGATATGCAGCCAGTCTTGTCAACATAGTTCATACCTCTGTGCATGCTGAGACGTGCAATAATAAGCTTATAATGGCACACACCGGATTTCAGGAACCAAAATACAAAAGCTTTGTGAGTGAAAAACAAATTCCTCTCTAAAATGCCCACTAAACTTAGTACCTTGATTCCACTGCTCGTATTGTTCAAGAAGTGGATGTTTATTGTTGTGTTGTGTTATGTTATGTTATGGTGTGTTATGTTACGTTATGAATGAATAAAAAGTGCTTATATAGCGCACGGCTACTCAGGAAGAGTGTCCCAGTGCTTTTAGGCAAATGAAGATTGAGCAAAGCACAGAATAACTGACATCCTTACATCGCTATAATTTGAATAAAACAGTTTTCAGCTCCTTTCTAAATTTGTCTTCCTCTTTAATGGCCCTCAAATGTTCAGGAAGTTGATTCCATAATCCAGCCGTCTTAACAGTAAAGGAGGAGACTCCCCTGCATTGCCTCTTAAAACAGGGCACCACAATTAGGCTGGCATTACTTGAACGCAGGGGCCTCCCTGGACTTTATTTTTTGATTCTCTCATTGAGGTAAGTAGGTCCCTTATTATGGAGGAGTTGATGCGTCAAGGTCAAAGCCTTATACATTATGCATTGTAGGACTGGCAGCCAATGATATCTCACCTGAAATAAAGACACTGATGAATATTTAGGTTTTTTATACAATAGGCGGACTGCCATGTTCTGCATAACTTGTAGCCAATGGGTCAGAAACTCCGGAAGACCCAGGTACAGAGCATTGGCATTATCTAGCCTAGACAGAATCAGTGTCCTGACCACTGTAACTTGAGCCTCGTGTGGAGGCAGGTGAAGAAACTACTTCAGCATGTGAAAAATCCAAAAGCATGCTTTCACAACTGCTGATACCTGTGCCCCGAATGACAGTTGAGCGTCAAACATAACGCCTAAAATTCTGGCCACTGCCGTTGGATGGGGCAATGGGGGAACACTGTTAGGCCACGCACCTACCCGTCCTGGAAGGTGATTCCACCCAAACAGTAACATTTCAGTTTTACCTGGGTTACACTGTAATTTATTGGCCTTCAGCCAATCGAGCAACGCTGTCATAGAGCGAGCGAATGCAACCTTTGCAATTGTAGCAACAATTCCTCGATGTCCTTCATGGGCCAATTTAATTATCTGTTGTCGCAGACACTCCGGCATGACAATTTTTGCTCCTTGTAGAATAATACCTTCCTGAGTAATGTACAGTTCAACTTTAACATTCTCAAACTTTTATTATTCACTGTCGCTGGTAAGAGGTCGAGGATGCTGGTATCAAGACTGATGTGTAATAATGTCTTTCACTTTCAGCATGTCACTATCTTGACTTGTGGCAGTGACAATTTGTGCTATTGAAATGGCAGCCGGAGTGCTTGATTTCACTATGAAATGTATGTAATTTACAGCCATCCTAGAATGGGTGCCAGGGCACTGTAGAGGCACTTGTGAGAAGTAGTCTGCAGGGTTCTGATCTTTCCCTGAATGATGCACGATGGTGTAGTTGTACTCTTGCAATCGCAGACCCCAACGTTCAATGTGAGGAGGGATTTTTGCATTTCGATTTCCAAAGATAGTCGATAATGCTTGATGATCAGTTACAAGCATGAAGGGCTTCCCCCACAATATGTGGGAATGTTCACAAACCCACACCACTGCCAAGCTCTCTTTCTCAGGTTGTAAGTGAGCGCGTTCAGCTTGGGATAAACTTCAGCTGGCTTACGCCACAAGACGTCTTCGAGCATTTGAGTGTCCACTGTGCTGTGCAAAGATGGCGCCCAACCCGACAAGGCTAGCATCAACAATAACCTCAGTCTGAAGCTCTGGATCAAAATATGCCATTTCAGTAGTGGTTTCAATTGCTTGCCTGATTTTCCGGAAGCTTTACTCGCATTCATGTGACCAAAGAAAAGGAACATTCTTTTTAGTCAAGTCTCTTAATGGCGCACTAACAGTGGCAAAGTCTCAGATGTATCTAGAGCAATAACTGACCATGCCAAGGAATGAACGAAACATGGAAACATCTTGTGGGGGACTGGCACTTGCACTTTAGCAGGTTCGGGTGTCATGCCCCCATCAGTAAAGAGATGGCCAAAGAATTCTCACTTTGTCTTATGGAACTCACATTTCTTGGCATTCAAAGTGAAACCGGCATCAGTGAGCAAATGGCACACTTGAGTGAGAGCTTTGTCTTGTTCCCTCTGTGTAGCTCCGAATATCAATTTGTCATCACTGGAATCGAAAGCATTCATGACAAGCTGTATGAGGCATCAAATGACATCTTGGAATAGCTCTGCAGCTGATCACACAGCAAAACGCAGTCTCTTGTAATGGAATAGACCAACATGTGTAGAAAAGGTTGTAATGGGCCTGCACTTCTCCTCGAGTTCCATCTGATGATATATTTTATTCAGATCCTGGCGAGAGAATGCCTTGGCCCCATTCAATTGTGTTATCATGTCGGCAATATGTGGACCTGTATGTCATTCTCTTTCAATGGCCTTGTGTTCTTGATGTATATCCACGCAGATGTGTACAGCTCCTTCACTGTTCTTTTTGAGTACTACCACTATGGGAGAAACCCATGGAGTTGGACCTGTAGAACGGTCAATGATATTGTGCTTGAGTAAAAATTCAGGTTCCTTTTCAACGGCTTCCTGTAAGTGAAAGGCAATTCATCTGTGTCTTTGAGCAATAGGATGGACGTCCTCATTGATGTGTAATTTGACTTTCGGAGTCTTGAGTTTTCCCAACCCATGAAACAACTAAGGGAATTGAATTACTATTTCCTGAGGCAGTTCATTATATTTCTCCTCAGGCATGATATTTATTGATGCACCTCTATCGATAATCAACAACCATTAACTTTTAGTGTGATCTTCGGATAATGTTTAATTGACTTTGGCGCTTTGTTATATCTGTTTCTCTTAGACCCGTGTTTTTCCTCACAGGCAGCCAGTCCAAAATACGCACGTTTCTCTGAGGTGAACATTGACGTGGCACATCCATCTTCTTCACTTTCACTTGATATTTACACGGAAGTACTATTTGACGAAGATTTAGATGTCGATTGACTTTGTTTGGTGTCGACTTGCCTTAGCTGATGTGGTCGCTTGTTCTTATAGGCGTGTGTTGAACATAGCTTCTGGAACGTCTGAGCAGCCATTTTGTCTTTGCGCCATGACACACTTACTGTTTCCTTCGACTTGCACACCATTACAAAATGGTTCTCCTTTCCACAGCCCTTGCAGATCTGCCCAATGGCGGGACATTTACCACACTTGAAGCACAACTTCTTTTTCTGTGGAGAATTCACTCTGTGCCTTTCGGCCTTATGCTTTGGCTTTTTTCTCACATTCATGACTGACTCATTCTGGGCACCTCCAGCGTCCATGTCAGCAGCTTTTCTATCAGCAGGCTCTTCAGCTCTGGCAGCCATGAGAACTTGCTCCAGACTAAGAGTTTCTCTCAGCATTCGTCATCTGAAATAATATGACACACATCCATCAATCACTCTGAGGTCTATAGCTTCCTCATCATTAAATTCATCGAACTTAGTGTTTGATGAACGTATCCAATCTTTCAACAAATTTGTGTATGGTCTCACCAGCTTTCTTTCCTTCTTGACTGAAGATGTATTTTTCATAATCTACATTTGGCATTGGATTGAACTTGAGATTTAAGGCTGCTTTAATTTGACTGTATTTAATTTCGTCAGCTCTCTGTATTTTCTTTATGACTTCTTTTACACCTTTACCAGCAAGATTCTTAGGTACTTGATAATTGTCTTGTTATCAGCTTCTTCAATCTCATCAATGAAATCATCAAATGTCTCTATCCAGGCAGTCCCTCTGTTGTAAATATTAAACTTTTGGCTATATTGAATGGAGGTGATGGTTTCAAGAAGGCAACGGCATTGGAACCATTTATGAGATTGGTTGACACTGAGGGTGTAGTTCCTTCCGACACCGTCTGCTGTCCACTAGGACCTGCTTCATCCAGACCAACTCTAAGGCCCTGTGGAACCTTGACCTCCCTCTTAGTCTCCATGGGGGCCCTTTGCTTTCAGGAGACCTTTGGAGTTGTTTTGAGCCACCACCCAGCAGCTTTGATGGCGTGCCACTTTGGATATGGACAGCTCCGTAAACACAATCCCAGATGCTTTCTCTGGGGTTTGCTTCCCCCCACCGCAGTGGAACAAGGGCTCTCTTCACTCAGGACTGGTAAGCAGACGACTGTTTTTTGTATCACTTTGCCTTTAAAGGTCTATTTATGTTGTCTGACTCCTGGTTGATCTCTGTCACACAGCGATTCTGTTCACAGTGTTATCTTGCACTTTGCTGCTCTTTCAAAACCTGGTTTCATGCACCTCTAGCATTGTCACTCCATGTGAATTGCGTAGTAGCGCAGTAACTCTTTGTGTGACCTTCTCAGCAAGTTCTTGCCCACTGATGTGCAGACTTTTCAGTGATGCTTTCATTAGCGTCAAGCACTTTTCACAGAACTGGGGCTGCGCTTTAACTCCACAAATGCCAAATGTAGATTCTGCACTTCGACTGAGGCACACGTGGCACTCATGAGCAGTTTGCTGGACCACTGCAAACTCTCTGGGAGAGCACTGTCAATCTTAGGCTTACTTATCCACTATCTCGTCGCCAGTTGTAGCGTTCTCCCCAGCCCAGTTCCTCGCCAATGAATACATCACACACGGAGCTTAGTATAACACGTCTTTATTCTTATATCTTATATTTACAACTCAACATTCTAAACCTGCATTCAATTCACTATGCTCTAATGCTTACGTCACAGTTCTACGGAGTCCATCAGGAGCCACAAAGGTTCCCTCATTACATGCTCACACAACACTACAACTAGTATGACAAAAACATCATAAGACGTGCCAAAGCACTACATAAGAAGACAGAGAGAAGCCCAAACTGAAAACAGCCTGGACTTTAGCTGCTTTTAAAAGCTTAAATGATTTAGAATCTTTGTTAGGCGGCAGAGTATTCCATAGGGCCGGGGCCAGACCTCGAAAAGAGCATCCTCTTGTTATGGCTCTGTTAATGCAAGGTTCAAGGGCCAGATTTGAGTCTGCCAAGTGCAAGGCTCTGTTAGGTAATATGGTTACATCAAGACAGCTAAGCAAGAGGCACAAGGCTTGTTAAGAATCTTGTGGAAATGCACAGGGCTTCAAATTGCGTACGCTTCTCAATGGGCGGCCTGTGGAGTTTACAGAGGAGCCGCAAGACAGCAAAATTTGGTGAGAGACAAAAGTAGTCTGGCAGCTGCATTCTGGACAATCTGTAACCAATTTATAGCAGACCCTTTGGTGCCAAATTAAAGAATGTTACAGTAGTCCAGATGCAAAATGATAAGGGATTGTATAATCAATTGGCAAACTTTCGAGTAAAAAATCAGACAATGGGTTTGAGGCTTCTCAAGGTCCCAAAGCATGTACCAGCTAGAGTCCTGACTTGAGTTTCGAAAGAGGGTGAGTCGTCAAACCACATGCCAAGGTTTTTTACCACAGATTTAGATTTAGGAGGGGGCTCTAACACCTCAGGCCACCAATGAACACCCCAAAGATGGGTGTGCTTACCCAGCAGAAGGATCCCAGTTTTGTTGGCATTCAGCTTTAAACAGTTATCATGTATCCAGCTGGTGACAGCAGTCAAACCTTTATGAACGTTAACTATGCCTTCCGTCAGACCTGCAGATAGAGATTCAATAAGTTGGGTATTGTCAGCATAGGAGACCAGTGAGATCCCAACTACATCAGCTAATGGTCTGACATATATATTGAAAAGAGTAGGGCTTAGAGCCGAACCCTGAGGGAAGCCATGTACCAATGCTCTTTGAGATGAGGCAAAAGGGTGGGATATCACTTGGAAAGGCCAATCACTTAAGAAAGAGTGGGAGACCGTATCGAAATCGGTGCTTAAATCTAAAAGAATCAGTGCCTGAGATCTTCTGTCATCTGCAGCACTGCGTAAGGTCTCCGTTAATGTCAGAAGAGCATATTCAGTACTGTAGGAAGGTCAAAAACTGTTCTGTGATGGTTCTAGAAAGAACGTGGTTTTGCTCTATGAAATTTGTCAGGAGATGGTTTACAAGTTTCTCCACTATCTTAGATAGAAAATTTAGCAGACAGAGGGGGCAATAGACTTCTGGCTGGGAAGCATCAAGATAGAACTTTTTCAAAAGAGGGATGACCTTGGCATGCTTCCATTCCATTGGCACCACTGCCATAGTCAGTGAGAGATTGGCCAGTTCAAAATAAATGGTAATGATATTCTCCTGAAATGTAAAATATTCTCGAGTTTCATTGGGTCATCAGGGGAACCTGATTTAACCGGGTGCATCAAGGCTGAGATAGAAGCATCATCAAGCAGGGTTCGCTCTCTCAGTTCTGCCCTTTGTAGTTGATCAGTCATTTTGTCAGGTAAGACAGACACTTCTGGTCTGTCACTTGTCGTGAAGTTTGAATAAATGTCACTAATCTTATTGACAAAATGATCTGCAAGTTTGTTACAGTGGCTATTTGATGCGTCCACCGGCCTCAAGGGTGCTGCTTGATTGATTATATTATTGAGGATAGAGAAAATGTATTTTGAAGAATTGCTGCTGTTTTTAATCTTCTCTGCAAAGAAGTCAGCACATATCTTTTTAGTCATTCTATGGTAGGATTTGATAGCCTTCGTTTCTGATTTTTGCTAGGGCATCATAAGTTTTTCTCCAAGCACTTTCAACTACTTTATATTGCTTTTTTCAGCAATTAATGTTTTGTTAAACCAGATGGCCGAGGGCCTCTTTTTCATCCCACATGGACAAAAGAGGAATGAAGACGTCCAGGGCCGAAGTGAGCCATGCCTTAGGCATTGACTCAGCAGCCTCCATGTTGGAGTCAGTTGGGGGGCTTTAGCCTGGATGTAGCAGGCAAAATTAGACGATTTCGTTTATTCCACTGTCTTCTCATGACGGAAATTGCAGTGGTAGAAATCCTGGCAATTCTAGGGATTTCAATGGTCATGGGCACCGTATAGTGGTCTGACCATGTCACGGAAGTGGGGGTAGAAACTTGGAAATTGGATAAGCTAGAAAAGACAGAGTCTAAAAAATGTCCCGCAATTTGTGACAATTCCATCACTAGGATGAGCCAATTGCATGGCTGCCAGGTTGTTATTGAAATTTTGAATACCTGTGTAATTGGTCAGATCAAATTGTAGATTTAAATCTCCAATAATATTAAAGTTGGACATTTTGAGTACTAGTGGAGAAGTTTAATCTATTAAAGTTTATCTAGACTGTTTAAGTGGGGCCTTGGGGCCTGTAAATAAAAAGACCTTAAAAAGTAACATTATTATTAAAATACAGTTTAAACAGTGCGCTTTCACAGTCTTGGAAAGGGCATGGAGTTATACTGCACCCAAAAATGATGCTGTTAATGATCGCTATGCCGCCCCCTTGGCCGCAAGGTCGGTCCCACCTTTTAATGCAGTAACCTGGAGGAAGAGGTAATGCTGATTAAGCATGTGTAGACTAGTTAAGAAATGTTTCTGTAAGGAACAGTATGTCTGGTGATTGGTCCTTGATGAAAACTAGTATATCAGCATGGTGGCTTACTAGTGGCAGTTAATACTGAACAGTTTAATACTGGTTACGTTTAGATTATCCTCAGAGGCCTATTTACAAGATTGCCGGCAAATGCAGGGAAGAAACCACAATGGCTGCACCTGATCTCTTCCTTATCGCTTTCCTCAAGGACCAAAGTATGAGAACATGCATTATGTAAAGTCGATCTAAGCGATAGCAGCTGGAAAGCTGAGTAGGTTATCTTAGGTCTCAGTGGAGATGTAGGGGTTTTGGCCCCTGGTGTCGTCTTGGTGCGGATGGGCACAGACGGGCTTAGCTTTGGTGCATCAGCGACGCTTCTGCACATAGGCCCCCCTTTTTGAGGCCGATCAGTACTAGTAGGAGGCAGTAAATGGGGTCCACTAGAATCCTGACTGACTCTGCCAATGGCCTAACTAAAATGGCCAACGAGGAGGGTAAGATAAATGGAAGGCGCAATGACTAATCGGCACCCCCAGGGTAGTCCCACCTTCCCAAACAGATCAGATTCAGGTACAGTGCAAAGTAATGGATACAAGGTTAAAATCAGCATAAAAATTCAAGTCAAGTACAAAGTCAATAAGAGTGCAAAATAGCAGTAAACTCAGGCGGTTTGTATCATAGCATTCAAGCGTGTATGTACATCAGCTCCCTTTTTAAGAAAGATCGGGTGCATTCGGATGCAGCAAATGGCATCCACTAGAATGCTGACTGACTATGTCAATGGCCTAACTAAAATGTCCGATGAGGAATGTAAAATAAATGGAACATATAGATAAATATCAGAACTCTAAGAGACTTTGGGCCTGATTTAATTCATGCCGGAAAGGATGCCCAGGTGCAACGGCGATGGAGTATCCTTACCACCAAGAATACTGTCCGCCTACTGAAAATAGATGTGGGCGGACCTTGGTTTAATCACCGCAGAGAGTACTCCGGCTCTGCCATGATTAAACCCCTCAGATGGCCCTGCGGAGTAAGGGCTGTTGAAGGTTGACTTGTAATTCAGGCCACCGAATTTAGATGGCCGGAATTGGAGATCAGTTTTCATTGCCCGTCACCAGGAAAACCCCGGCATTAAGGGGCAGTAAAAGCTGCTAAATGCTCTCCTTACTATGGGAGATGACTCCCATGGCAAGGGAATCATTTGATTTTTTATTTTCAAAAGAAAATCCCACTTTGGGGTTTTCTTTTTGAAAATAGTAAAGAAAACTGTTGTAAAAACTTTTCACAGGAACCGCTGTGATGGCAGTTCCTGCTAATGCTGTGAAACTGACCCCCAGCTTGGTGGTCATTTCTTAATTATGAGGGCGGCACCTCCATTAGGGCAACAGAGTAATTTATTAGATCTCCCTGACAGAGAAACGGGCTGCCCGCCATATCTAAATCAGGCCCTTTGTTTTGTTATTGCTCAACTCAATGGTTCCCATGATATCAACTTCTGATGAATGGCTATGCCTTAAAAATACCCCACCTCCTCTACAGTGCCCTGTATTGTGCAATAACGTTAGTGTCCCTTGTACGACTACAGTGCAGGGCTGGTAATAGCACAACACTTTGCAAAGTAGAGAAGTAGTTCTTAATCTTTTTATTTCTGTGGAACACACTGAATAGCAGCTGGAAGCAAGGGACCCTTATGACATTTCTATGATTGGTACCTCAAAAATGATACACAAAAATGCACAAATAAGTGAATACTATACAAACTCACTGGTTATACCAGCATAAAAATATAAGTCAAGTACAAAGTCAATAAAAGTGCAAAATAGCAGCAAACTCAGACGGTTTGTAACGTAGCAGTCTAGCATGTATTTACATCGGGCCCCCTTTTAAAGAAAGGTCGGGCGTATTAGGAGGCAGCAAATGGCATCCACTAGAATGCTGACTGACTCTGTCAATGGCCTAACTAAAATGTCCGATGAGGAATGTAGAAAAAATGGAACATATAAATAAATATCAGAACTCTAAGAAACTTTGAGCCTGATTTAATTCATGCCGGAAAGGATGCCCAGGTGCAACGGCGATGGAGTATCCTTACCACCAAGAATGTTGTACGCCTACTGAAAATAGATGTGGGGGACCTTGGTTTAATCACGGCAGAGAGTACTCCGGCTCTGCCATGATTAAACCCCTCAGATGGCCCTGCAGAGTAAGGGCTGTCGGGTTTCGACATGTAATTCAGGCGACCGAATTTACATGGCCGGAATTGGAGGTCAGTTTTCACTGCCCGTCACCAGGAAAACCCCGGCATTAAGGGGCAGTAGAAACTGCTAAATGCTCTCCTTACTATGGGAGATGACTCCCATGGCAAGGGAATCATTTTCTTTTTTATTTTCAAAAGAAAATCCCACTTTGGGGTTTTCTTTTTGAAAATAGTAAAGAAAACTGTTGGAAAAACTTTTCACAGGAACCGCTGTGATGGCAGTTCCTGCTAATGCTGTGCAACTGACCTCCAGCTTGGTGGTCATTTCTTAATTATGAGGGCGGCACCTCCATTAGGGCAACAGAGTAATTTATTCGATCTCCCTGACCAGGGCCGGACTGGCCATAGCGGGCACCGGGCATTTCCCCGGTGGGCCGCTAGGGTGGGGGCCGGTTTTGGGCCCCCTGGGGGCCGTTTTTGTTACCGGGGGCCGGCAATATCGGCCCCCTGTAACAAAATCGTCCGAAACCGGCCATAGCAAACAGCTCGGCCGCACCCCCTTTGCCCCCTCCTGTGGGCTGGCCGAGCAGTTTGCCAGGGCCGGTTTCGGGTCCCAGTCCGGCCCTGTCCCTGACAGAGAAACGGGCTACCCGCCCGTATCTAAATCATGCCCGATGTTTTGTCATTGCCCAAGTCAATGGTTCTCATTATATCAATTTCTGATGAATGGCTATGCCTTAAAAATACCCCGCCTTCTCTACAGTGCCCTGTATTGTGCAATAACGTTAGTGTCCCATGTACCACTAGAGTGCAGGGCTGGTAATAACACAACACTTAGTAGAGCAGTAGTTCTAAATCTTTTTACTTCTGTGGATCCCATTCAATAACAGTTGGAAGCTAGGGACCCTTATGACATTTCTATGATTGGTACCTCAAAAATGGTACACAAAAAAGCACATACAAGTGCATACTATACAAACTCACCACATTGACTTTCCTCCGCAACAGCATTATTAAATGTGAAAGAAAGTACACACCCGTAGAAGACCCAGGTCTTATGACAAATCAAAAGGTAACAACATGAAATTAGAGTTCTCAGCATTCGTGATGGGCCAGAAGTAATAAGTAGATTGACATTGGCCTCGGACAGACACACAACAGCAATATAGCTAGAGCTGGACTGGGGACCAAAAGCAGCCCTGGCAAAAAATGCTCAAACCACCTCTGCTCCCTTCCTCTCCTTGCCCTATCGCTCTCTTTCCAACCATCCATTCTCTTTCTCTGCTTCTGTCCTCTCTCTCTCTTCTCCCTGTCTAATCTCTCACTTTCTCTCCATCCATCTCCCCTCCTCTCCATCTCTCTCTTGAATCACCCTGTGTCTGTTGTAGTTGAACTCAGGAGCTAGCAAAGTGACAGCATACTGCCCTGGGCTCTTAAAACTAGCCTCCAATGGCTCCAGCTGACCAGGCAAGTGTCTGATTGAATAAAAATCCAGTCCGGACTGGAAACAAGCTTGGTATGGAAAGAGCAGGAGACCACGCAGGGGCCTTTGTGTCAAAAGGTGGCACAGACTGCATAAATGCTAGAAGAGCCAGTGCTCATAATGTCTGAGTACATGCTTCCAACTAAGAAGTGGCACTGTAAACAAATTTCAACTCTACTGAAAATTGCAGGCAGGCCCTTTTGCAGTGCAAGAGCAAAAGGTGCTTGGAATCTGGAAGTGGCTGCCCATTGAAGGAGTGGAGGTGAAAACCTGCTGCACTGAAGAGCTTTGGGGGCAGTTAACCTGTGTATCCATGCATAGATCTCTGAGCAGTGAGAACACTTGGGAACATATTTATTAAAAAATCACGCAGCACAGCAACTCGCCTTGCTGCGCTGCGTGATAGGGAAAGGGCAGGAATACGCCGTTTCTAATATTCAAAAGTGCATTCCTGTCTTTTCCCTACGCGGGCGCAGTGTGCTACCTAGCACCAAAACAGGCACCCTTGCACCAACCTGCATTGTAAACAGGATTGTTTTTGTGCAGGACTGTACACCTTCCTGCACAAAAACCAACCCCTGAGGCATCTTGCTCTTTCTATGTGTGCTGCATTCTGCAGCACACATAGAAAGAGATAAAAAAGAGGAGAAATAAAAATAATTCTCCTCATTGCGCCTCCCCTGGGGATGCGTAGCATTTTGACACATTCCCAGGTCTACCAGTAATGGTAAATCTGGGAATGCGCCAAAATCCATGGGTGGATGCATGGAAACACCCACGCTCCACCCTTGGAATGCCTCCCTGGGGAAAAGTAACGCAATGCAGTGATTTGTGCTGCGTTGTGTTACTCTATATTTATCAAGCCACTCAGGGCCACGCAAGGTGGCTTTGCGTGGCTTGATAAATCTAACTTAAGAGTTGCGTCGCTCTTCTGCCCCGTTGTATTGTGCAAGTACGGTGCAACTCTTTGATAAATTTGGCCCTGGCTCTCTTAATGGGCAGATGCATACGAATTTTTTTATTTAAATCATAGTCGATGTAAAATTGTTCTTAGTCAGAAGCTGATTGCCCCACAGAAAGCCTGTTTTTAAGTTTTTGTTTTTTTCGGAATTGAGTCTCAGAAGAGATCAGGCGCAGTTTTTGAGGGAGCTCAGTCCATGCTTTAGCAGCAAGAAAGGAAAAAAGCTTTGCCTCCCCTTCGGACAAGCTTAAAGCTCAGGATTGACAGAAGTGAAGCAGAAGCAGAGCGCAATGATCTGGAAGGGAGATATTGACTAATCTCTTCACCAGATAGCCACGGCTAGAGAGATACATTGCCCTGTGGACCTAAGCTAAGGCCATGAACAAGATCAGTTTCTTGACAGGCAACCAATGCAAAGCTTTCAGTGCCAACGAGGTCAAAGACTGCCTGCGTAAACTCACAAGAAGCCTAGCGGGTGGGGTTCTTGATGGGTCTCTTCTGTCTGCAGCTCGGCAGACAAAGGCAAAGGGTGGGAGGGTGAGTGAGTGAGTGAGTGAAAGGAAGGAAGGATGTATTGGATGGTTGAGTGAAAGGGTGGATTGATAGATGCATGGATAAATGAGTGAAAGGATGGATGTAAGGATGGATGAGTGAAAGGATGAATGGATGGATGAGTGAAAGGGTGGATAGATGATGCAAGGATGGATGGATGAATGAGTGAAAGGGCGGATGAGTGAAAGGGTAAATGGATAGATGGAGGGAGTGAAAAGCTGAAAGGATAGATGGAATGAAAGCATGAATGGATAAGCAAAAGGATGGATGGATGGATGGATGGACGGATGGAAGGATGGATGTAAAGATGGACGAGTGAAAGAATGGATGGCTGGCTGAAAGGATGGATGGACAGATGAGTGAGAGGGTGGATGGATGAGTGAAAGGGTAAATAAATGGATGAGCGAATGAATGGTTCAAAGGGTGGATGGATGAGTGAAAGACTGGGTGGCTGAGTGAAATAGTGGATGGATGGATGAGTGAAATGGAGGATGGATGGATGGGCAAAATAGAGGATGGATGGATGTAGTTAGAGGGTGGATGGATAGAGTGAAAGGGTGGATGGATGAGCGAATAGATGGATGACTAAAAGGATGAATGTATGGATGAAAGGGGTTATGGATAAGTGAAAGGATGGATGACTGGGTAAATGGGTGGATGGATGGATGGATGGTTTGATAGATAGGATTGACGATGGATGGATGGGTTTTGATATGGATAGGTGGACTGATGGACGGAATGAATGGTGGCAGGTTGAATGATGGATGCAAGATTGAATGGATGACAGAATGTAAAGGTGAAATGGTGGATATCAGAGGGTGAATGGAAGGATGAAAGGAAGAATGGATAAGTGCTTGGATGGAAGAGACAAGTAAGCTCTTCTGGGGAGGGTTGTGTTGACTTACTTCGCTTGCTCGTTTTCATAAGAGCTTCGATTCAAAGAGGGGGCATTTTAATTTTCTGGCTACTCTCTTGATGCTGGGTACAGGCACTGTACTTCACAAACAAGAACAGTTTACGAACAACAGCTTAATTTTAAAACAATCCCTATCCATGTATTTCACATAAACACTCCACCGTTTGATCTCCGCTCTGTGCTGTACAGTGATATGTGTTGTACTGCATTAATAATCGTCAAGCACACGTAGAGTGCTGTGTCATGTGTCAGATGTACTGAGTGGCAATCACATACACTGAGATCAGTGCCTCACAGAGGCACAGAATGCCTTTCACAATGACAGACAGTCAAACAATGCCTCCGCAGCCATTAAAGAATGTAAACACAATGACTACCTTGCACAGCTTCTGCCAACCAGCTACAGCCCATCAGAACAACTGTCAGACACTAACGGCCACGCTCACAGCTCCTTAATGTCACTCCCTCGCTCTCACAGCCAGTGAGCATTTCTTATACCTGTGAACAACACCAGCTGCTCCTTACAGCCACTGCTTCTCACACACTGGTTGAGAATGGCAACATGACAGCACTGACTCGCCTGCACTGGGACAACCCCCCCTTCCCCAATTCACTTCCTCTCACAGCCACTGACCTTCATCGGCATTGGCTGCCTCTGGATGTCTGTCACAGAAACTGAGAAGCACTCATCAACCAAGTAACAAATGCATGAACCAATGGATCGAGTTTATGTGCAGACTGATGCACACAGGCACTGATTGTCACTCACAGCGAGTCACTGACTCTCACAGATCCTGGCAGCCACATATTGCCTCTCTGAGCCATTCACTGTCATTCACACTGCCTAGTACTGATCAGTACTAAAAGGCACTGACTAACGTTTGCAGGCATTGACTGGACCAAGGCAATATACTGAATAAGGGGGGCCATAACTTAGACTCAAGGACACCCACTGACTCTCACTGTCTTTAATCAGTCCTCAGCTCTTCTTACAGCTGCTGACTATGGCACCCATCTCTAATAACAGCAAATTTGCAAAGACAGTGATAGCTACTGAATAACTTTCCCAGGCATTGGCAGTCATTGACAGCCTCGTGCATCTGCAAAGGCTGCTGGCTTCCACTCTTATAGTGACTCGGGCACTGGCATCAACCAACTGCTTCGGACCAGTACTAACTGACTATAAACAGACACTGACCACTACTCACAGCCTCAACAACTATTCACTTATTTTAAAAAAGTGACTGGCATAGGTTGACTTTCATTCATGATAACAACTTCTCACTACCTCTGACTAGCACTGATTGCATGGGAGAAACACTAACTAACCCAAACAATAAATGTCACATTGTTCCAGTTTAAGTGAAAATTGGGCTGGAAGTGCACCGTTTGATCACATTTTTCCAGTTTCCCTTTGAGGATTTGAAACTTGCTTTCTGTCCATACAGGCACTAGGTGGTGCTGATGGCAGGGCTTAATTTGTCAAAGTTTTGCCCAGAAGCCCATGGCCAGCACTATCAAATGTCAGGGGTGCCTAACAGTAGCGGCTCCCTTTCTTAACAAGTGGAAGGGCGGGGGAAGGAGGAGGTGTGGGGGTAGGGGGAATATAATAAATGAATTTAAAAACACTTATGTGCTGCTGCGCTGCTGGCCGCCAACTCGGGATTCTTCTCCTCGGGGTCCCTGCACACTGCGCAGGCTCCTAGACGCCAATCAAGATGCTGCTCTCATGAGAGCAGCGCCATGATTGGCCTGAGCGGGCTTGTTTAACGCTCGCTCAGGGTCTAGGAGCCTGTGCCTCTACTCCACCCAGCTGTACAACACAGCTCGGGTAGAGGGAAATCAAAGTGCGTATGACGGTTTGGATGGCATTAAACAGCCGGCCAAACCATCATGCGCACTTTACAGTGTGTACTACTCCTCCCCCTGAACTCCTCATGGCCCCGCCCGCCTAGACTTGGCTGCTGCAGCAGAAAGAAAAATGAAATGATAATAAAATGGTTTTATTATCAATTTATCTTTCCCGTTTCTGTCTGCTGCCTGGCACTCAAGCAGGCGAGGGAACGCTCCTCTGCCATAGCGGAGAAGCCGCCGCTGGTGCCTAATACCAAGACTTCATAGTCTTCAGTCCACCTCATGACTCTTTAATCCACCACCAGACAACCCCTACCTCTTCATCTCACTCTTGCAGGTTCCTGCATTCTCCCTTTGTCAAAGTGTTTCCATCATTCTCTTCCTCCTTTCCCCTGGGTATTTGTTCTCTCTCATGCTCTGAGTCAAAGTCTGATTAGGAATGTTAAGTGCCAGTCACCAAAAATGAGTGCCGGTGGCCCCCACCTGCAACCACCTTCTCAAATTAAGTACTGGCCAGTAGCGGTAGAAGGCCTCCTAAAAATTTTTGGGCCCCAGCATTTTATTTAAAGAATTTAAAAAAAGACGATAGTGCTTCGGCCGATTGCATTCTGTCAACTAATCAAACTTCCATAGAAGCGTCTGTTGTCTTAAGAAGGGCCTGATGTGGGGAGAATGGAGGTGGGCATGCTTACCATGGATGGGATGGCTTCTGTAAAGGAGACTGCACAATCTGAGGAGCACCGCAAGGCATGCAACACTAGCAAACAACTGTCCTTTGACTGCCCTGCCCCTGTTCTGACTACAGCCGGGCAGGGGCACTATGAGATGCGGCCAAGTTCCCCTGCCTAACTGCGGTGTATGCGGGGCCGGACTGGCCGTAACGGGCACCGGCCATTTTCCTGGTGGGCTGGAGGGGTGGGGGTCGGTTCTGTGCCCGTGGGGGCCGGTTTTGTCACTGAGGGCTGGTTTTGCAGCAGTGCTGCAATATCGGCCCCCTGTAACAAAAGTGGGAGCGGTGCTTCTTGCTAGCCCCCCCTCCCCTCCCCCCACTCCGAGGGCCGGTCGAGCAGCAATCTGCCAGGGCTGATTGCTGTTCCCAGTCTGGCCTTGGGTGTATGCACTGCTGAAGTTATGCCCAACTGAGGTGGTGGAATTTGCTGCTTGGAGAGGTTCTGCTCTGCCTATCACTCTTACTTGTCGAACATCAGAGTGAAAGTGAAGAGTGACACAGCAGTGTTAGGGGCAATAAGGAAAGTTAGAGGGGCTGCACAAGTGCACACAATAGGGCAGCAGGTGCGTGACAGCTCGACCCACAGGGTGCAGGGGCACACAGAAGGACTACAGGGGGTCAGGTGGGACATACAGGGCATGGCGGGGCACAGAAGGTTTGCAGAAGGCAAGAAGGGGCATCAGACAGAAGGTCCAAAGGAGGGTGAGGGCAAATGCAGAGGCCGCAAGACAAGCGGATGGCCCATCCAGGGGTTCTTGGGTTTAGGGGGCACACAGAGAGCCTGCAAGAGTGGTGGATACGGTGGCCTGCAGGGGCTGCAAAGGTGACTGACGGGGACACAGGGGGCACCAGGAGTTTGGGAGGACAAACATTGGATGCAAGAAAGGCCAGCGGAGCATAAAAAGGCCTCAAGGGGAACAGGGGGCTACAAAGATTTGCAGCAGGGACTGGGCAGTGTGGAATGCATGGCCTGCAGAAGGACAGGGCAAATGGAGCTGGAGGCTGTTGACAAACATGAGGGCTTCAGGAATGAGGTAGGGTGGCTTTTTGTGGTGCTGAACAAATTTGGTTTTGGAGCAATATATCTGAAATGGATTAAGCTGTGAGGTTCAGAAGAGGCAAGATGGTCTCGGAGAGTTAGCAGTTCAGCAGGGAAACTATCAGGGGCAGCTCCGTCGCCCAACTGCTTTAAAGCAGTGCAAATGAAAAATAAAATGATTATAACGGAACGTCATTATCATTTTGTTTTTAGTATTGCAGTTGCACTGCAGCCAGATTGTTAGGGCGGGGTGGGCTGGGCTCCCCTGACGTCAAGGGAGGAGGAGTGGTGGCTGCATCTTAAGTGTGCATGACGGTTTGGCCGGCCATCTCCGGTCGGCCAAACCATCATACACACTTTGCATGGTCTGTACATGCTGTATTGTGCAGCCTGGGTGGAGAACATGCACAGCCTCCCAGTCCCTCCCTGAGCGCCGAACCTCGGTGCTCAGACCAATCACAATGCCGCTGTAAGGCAGCATTGTGATTGGTCAGGGGATTCTGGGAGGCTCTGTGCTTCCTGGTTCCTGCTGGAGGAGAGGCGGCGGCTGGCTACAGCGACCACCAGGTACGTTTTCTTTTCTTTTTTTTCCATAATACCCCTCCACCTTCCCCCCACCTCACCACCGTTCCCTACCAGCCACAACTGGAAACTAGAATGGGGTGTCCACTATCACTACTCCTCTTTGCCCTTGCGATAGAACCCCAAGCAGAAACATAAGATATTCTGATAGGAGACAAAATATATATCATCTCATTATATGCCGGCAACACATTTTGGGGGATATTCACAAGAAAGTGCGCTAAACATCTCCAAAAAATCTTAACGCAACTTCACACTTCGCAGTCCATCGCGGGAAAATAACCCTGTGTTAACGTGGAATTCACAACACGGCGGTACCATGCGATAGCCTCCTGAAACCGCGGCCAGTGTCCGCGATACAACCACCGCGACGGCGATAAAAACACAAACCCCAACGCGTAAAAAGACGCGAGGGGCCCAAACGCGATAAGAAAACAGTGATAACCAGCGAGAGGCCAGAAATACCCACGCATAATGCGGGAAAAAGCACAAGAACAGCATACGGAAAATGCCACTAAAAAGGAAATCAACTGCGGAGTACCACGGATGCACCCTGACCGACTGCAGAGGACAACATAAACCCCACAATCACCACGGAGGAACACCCAGGAATCCAGGGGTCGTGGAAGGGCAATGAGAAGAGGAAGAGGAAGACGGGGTACAGTCTGCAAGAAACCCCGATTATCGTCACGGATGAGATAGAACACCACCACCAACTGTACGTCACCTCCAACGTGTCATTGGCAACAAAGAGGCAAAGATGGCACACCATCTCGGACCATGTGAATGCCGTCGCAGCGCCGAGGAGGGCAATGGAAGAGGACAAGAGGCGCTGGATTGATGTGAATGGCAAAACCAAGCAGAAACTCGCTGCCAACACGAAAGCAGCAACGCACTTCGGAGGAGGGGGCCAGCAGAACACCAGGAGCTGAATGACATGGAGAAGATGGTGGCCACAGTCACCAGTCGGGAGATGGTGACAGGAGTTGGGGATCCGGACACTGCCCAACATGACCCGACACTACATCAACAGGGTGCGTATCGACCAGGGAGTGGGGGACGGGGGAGATGGGCACAATGGCACACATGCACAATTAAGCAGAGCACACTGCACACCCACAATGACTCAGGATCATGTCCCTGATCCCACGGGAACACTTCAGCACACACACAAACACCAAGTAGTCCCACGTACACCATGTGCCCAAAGGGGCACCCACCCAACACATCAACAATCACACAACCAACACATGCACACGTGCGAAACACAGCAAACATGCATATACGTCAGCCACACTGACAATGCAAGAGACACCACATGACGAGTAGCATGGCTGCAGTCCAATCATCATGACAATGTACACGGCACAACACTGAGGTGGCTGAGTGCGGACCACAACCGGAAAGGAGCAGGTCACACTCGTACACAACCACCTGCACAAACAACCCCTGACGTCAACAACACATCTGCGGACAAACCATGCCCAAGAGTCACAACTCGACAAAGAGCACAAGTTACCCAAGTCTGCAACATCTCAGCACTGTGGAAGCACAGAACTGAAAGGCACACCGCATGAAAGGGATAAGTGGCAGCCAAATCAGAGCCGCAGGAGCGACTCACCCACCGTGCAGCATACGCACATAAGAATAAGTGCACCTCGACATTGACAACATCCTGGTACAAACAGCAACACCTCCACAACAGAACACAGGACACAACTGGTGCCACATATGTGCACAAAATGGCCAATCACATCTGGCACAGCAGGAAACTGTGACATGACAATGTACAAGTACAACCTGTAACCTGAAAATATTTTTTATTCAGACATGCTGTGCTTGTGGACATTTTGTACTGTCCCATGATTGCCAGGGATGGCCACAATGTGACGTGCTCATGAGAAGAAATTGGCAATGAGGGTGTTCCTACGGGCCATTCCTGCCGCAACTGCAGTGGGATGTGGGCCACCTGCCCCATCGTCCTCATCATCGTCCGGTACTTCTGGAACTTGGATCCATGGGGCATTGGTGCGTACACAGATGTTGTGCAACACACAACATGCAACGATCATCTTGCACACGATGTCTGGGCTGAACAGGAGCCTTCCACCTGTGACGTCCAGGCACCTGAAACGTGACTTCAACACGCCAAATGTGCGTTCCACGATGCCCCTGGTGCGTATGTGGGCCGCATTGTACTGCCTCTGGGCGGGTGTGTTCGGGTCTCGGAGGGGTGTCATCATCCAAGGGCAGAGTGCATATCCTTGATCACCTGTGACAGTGCAGAGAGAAAAGAGTCAATACTTGGTTCGGCATGATGTGTTGGCAGGCCCACTAGTCCAGTGATGCCTGTGCTGGCTGTGTGTGGGTGAGTGTAAGCCAGCCCTCAGGGAGTAGCTGGTGCTGGCAACAACTCCAACAGTCATCAGGCACTCAGGAATGCAATGTTCGAACAGTAAGGGAGCATGACTTGAGTTGCACAGAGTTAGTGGCTCCGGATGCACAGCGGCCGACACGGGCCTACCGCCACGGGACGCTGACTTGCGGGAGACTGGGGTAGGATCATGAGGGCAGAGCAGGGTCTCGTGATGTATCAAAGGTGGTTTTCGCGGAGTGTCTCGGGGAGAGTGGGAGGTGTACCCCCAGGGCATGATGCAGAGGGCACATACCAGCTGTGTCCGGCAACATGGCGGATATGAATGCCACAGACTCATGCCACACACCAAGTCCGTACCTGCCCGTTGCTGATGACAACCCCCGGGCCACAGGCTCAGACACCAACAATGTTCTGCCGGAGGCTGAGGGTGACTCACGGCGCACAGGGTTAGTGGCACCAGGTCAGTCCTTGCTACTGGTTGACCTCCTCTGTAACGGTGATCCGTGTTTCCACCGGACTGAAACGCATCTTTCTCTCACTCCTCTCCCTGCGTTCACTGGCATGAACTCTGCCATTGATTAATGAAGACTCAGTTCTAGATGTGGGACATACTGGACTGCAGTTTAGGACGGCTGCAGTGGTGGAGTATGTCAACGAATGAGGACTCCTGAGGGCCTGTGTCACGGAGGACAGCGATGGTCTGAGGAGGCTGCCAAGGTCGCGGGCATGGGTCTTGGAGCTAGCACCGGCACGTGGTGGGCCCTCTTTGACACACGACGGTGTCGGCAGGTGAGCAGTGCGGCCTTGGAGCGCTGGGGCGGGCAAGCCGGGTCTGGGTATCAGCGGCCTGGGGTGCAGCAGGTGCACAGGCTCGCAGGCCCCGCTGCTCACGGTGTTGGCCTCGTGGCGGGCTGAGAGGCGCCACCCTGGCAGTGATGTTGGCCATTCCGGGAGAGCACCATGCTCAGTGCCACAGTGTTTTTATCCACACCCCTGCGCAGGCCTGGCGTAAGCCGGGGCCAGCCCACTACGCTCACGCACACAGGGGGGGACGCAGCGAGCGACATTTCCGCGATCTAACCCACAGCCTGGGGTGACATGGTTGCGTCCACTGTTCACTACTCTCCAGACACCAGCAGTTAATGTCTGCATGGACATATCTGTGGTTTGCATACCCAGGCCTGTCCAGCACATTCACGCCACACTTGTCGTTGTGTACATTCCCATTCATGGGTCACTTGCATCCTTCGCACATGCCTGCTTTCCGCCTCTCCACACGTTCAGCTGTTGTGTGGCTGTGGTGCCATGATATAGCTGGCTTGTGTACATGGGAAGCCAGGATCCCAATGGAGTTGTGTTGTCGTGTCTGGTAGGTGGGCATGTTGATTGACATGTTGTATGTGGTTTGGTCACATGTGCATTCCCACAGTTGTGCGTTGTGTGATGGTGGCTTTGAGGTGTGTGGTGTGTTGATTTGGTACTTACCAACGAGCAGTCCAGTTCCATAGGTGCCATCCTGGAAGCACTGGTTGATGATGGACTGTCGGAAGATGTAGGAATCGTGCACACTGCCTGGGTAGTTTGCGGCGACATTGGTGAACATTCCCCGGTGGTCCACTATTGCCTGCACATTGATGGAATGCGTGTGCTTTCTGTTGCGGTAGATGTGTGCAGTGTCCGCAGAGGGCACAAGTGGGACATGTGTGCAGTCAATGGCCCCCAACACGTGTGGGAATCTAGCAATGGCGTAGAAGCCTTGCTTGGTCTCCAGCTGTTCCTGCGCAGTGTGGGGAAGTGAAGGTACTGGGGTATGAAGCTGATGATGGCATCCAGGTCAGGTGTGAGGAACTTTGATAGGGCTGGCTGTGAGACACCTCCGACTCTGGCCGTTGTTGGTTGGAAGGTACCAGAGGCCAACGTGTGCAGCACAGCCAGCAGCTTTGTCTGCGGAGGGATGTTGGTTGTCCGCTGTGTTGGGACCGTCAGCCTGTGGCCGATGTGGGTCATGATGCGGAGGATGGTTGTCCTTTTGAGCCTGTAGTGGGCAATGACTTCCTCGGGCGTTAGGTCTGTGAGACTGGTGCGTTTCGGTAGGTCCGCTGTCTTACTCTGCGCTGCCTCTGTGGTGGTCCGGGGGGGGGGGGTGTGCCGGTCCGGGTCCTGGGGTGGCGGTCCTGGGGGTGGTGGCGGTGGGTGTTGTGGCCCTGTTCGGGCTCCAAGCTGCATGATGAGTAGCTCCATGGCGTCGGTTGTTCTTCGGGTGTGGCTGTGTGCGGGGCTCCGTTGCCTACTGCAGGTAGTCGTCCGGCTTTACACCAGCAAGAGGCAGGTGTTAAATACCTGCTGCTACCGCGGCTTATCGCGTGGTTTTGATTCGCATTGCAGATCTGGCAGTTCGTTGTGAAAGTGGTGTTGTGGTTTTTTTGTGTGTTTTTGCACGGGAACGCCTACTCTGCATCTCATTAGGGTTAGTTGGTGGTGTCGCCCGTGGAGATAGATTTTGGGGCAGTTATCGCGGGAATACTGGCGATGTCTGCAGTTTGCACCGCTTGTGAATGGGGCGTTAAATCTATCTCCACTTTTGATGCGTTAAGGTGGCGATAACTCGGCGATAAGTCCTTGTGAATATGCCCCAGAGTCTTTACAAGAGACCTCAAAGTGGTGCTCCCAGTAATGCTGACGTTACTGTGCAAGAGAAGGTCTCAGGTCTGCACATAAATGTTGCCAAAAACTTTTGCCTGTGGGAAGTCTAGAAGGGGTACCAGAGATGGGTCCACTGGGCAGTGCGAAAGGAAAGGCATTAACTACTTGCCTATTCGAATAGCTGCCAGCCCTGGTGAAATGTTGGAATTAAACATATACAAAAGCATGCAGATGGTGGGAAAGAAGTGTGCTGTGGTCACAATCTGTCCCCAAATCCGGGGACACACAAGTGCTTTGTACACCCATTCTCTGCCAGCATCTGGGGGGGGTAGTAGTGTGCTGTCGGCCCATTCAGTTCTACAATTTGCAGTTACAGTAGTGTCACCATTCACTGTACCACACAACTAAACAACCCAACTCACTCTCATTGACAGCTCAACTCAGACCACTCCTTTTTTGACGCAGGTTTAAGTATTCAGTATTGCTTGAGGATTACTACCATTCCTTTCAGGACTTAGCTACCCAGGACGGGGCTGGTAACATCAAATGATTTTTCTTTATTAAGAACATTCTACACAAGATTTGCCTACTCGAATTTTGGTCCTCCTGTCCTGCCCTACAGCACCTTTCAAAGGTATCCTTAAAGAAACTTTTTGGGAGAATATGTGGACTGAAGAACTTAGGCATGTCCTTGATGGGTCTCTTACTAATACATGTTTGGCTTTTAAGATTGATATGGCCTTTGAACCTTTTTTAGATCATATAACTCTGATAGCTGCTAAGAGCATACCTCTTAAATTTCGATATGGTACTCTGCCATTACAGTCTCTCCAAGCGAAACGGAACGCAGGTGGTGCTGTAAGCACTACATGCCCATCATGCCAGCAGGCAAAGGAATCCCTTGCGCACTTTGTTCTCTTATGTCCATCATATGTGCGCCCTAGAAAATCTTGGATTATTCCTATATGCAAGCAGTTGGGATGCAGACAGCACCTGGATGCTCTTCGGCTGCTGCTGCTCACCGAGTCCAGCCAGGCAATTGGTTGCACAGTGTTCAAATATTTACACTGGAGTTGGTGCATTAGATCTAAAGCGCTGGCCTGAAATCTTATTACCCTAAACTTTGGATGGCATAGAGCTCTGTTTTTAAGCTTCCATTTTTTATACGCTTCAACTGTGCTAAACCTGTAATTTTTGATGATATTGGATGTAAAGATTTTATTTGATTTTATTTTTTTAACTCTGCACTTTTAACTTTGTGAATCGTATATTTATGTTTATTTGTCTTGTACTTTTATGGTTGGTAAATACTGAATAAAGTATTTTGATGATGATGATGACAGCTCAGCCCTCATTGCCAATTTTCTATTTTTCCTTTCAGAATCCTTCAGACATGCCAGTCCTCATTTAAACGCTTCGTGCAGTTCCCTGTGTGGTTTATTTCATTCTGTTTTGCCATGTGCCCTAGTTATAAACAAGCGTGTCTATCCAGGATACATGGGGTTAAATCCATGCCATTAGATACAACCTCTCTGAATAAGCCTCGGGCTCTCAGCAGAGTTGTTTCCTTCTGTCAAGACATAACATAAGACAGCACTGCTTCCTTAAATGAGTTATGCTTCAGTGTGGTAACAAACATAGAATTTGACCTTTCAATTGTAGTAAGAAATGTTTGGTTAATGGGGCACCTTTATTTCCATTGGCAATGTATCAATACTTCCCTTCCTCAACAGTCATGATAAATAGCATAGAACACTCTGCACATCTGCATGTAGGATTTAAGCCATGCTGGGTTTCACGTGCAGTGGATGTAAAAGGGCATTTAATCCTTATCAGAATGCATGGGGTTAAATTTATGCACAATAACGAAGCCTTGTTAGCACGGTCCCATCTGGTTCCTTTTGCAAAATGATTCTATGATGGACCCTTTGAGGCATCACATATTGTTTTCTCACCTTGATTAAGTTGTATTGCAGAAAGAACATGGAATCTGATATTTGCACTGTAGTAATAAATGTTTGAATCTAATAATTGAGTAAAGCAACTCCCTTCGATAAAAAAGATGCAATTTCTCATAAATGAATTCGTCTGTCTGGTAAATGCAGTAATTGCACTCAAAGTCCTCACCCTGCCATAAATAATTGATTACCTGGTCTCGTGCTCTGCCTCCGCTTTCCTCAGCACTGTTTTTTTTTCCTCGCAGTTGTGTATATGCATAGTTGAACCGAAGGTATTGGAGCGCTTTACATGAGCACCAGTTACATTACAGAAGGACACACAGGGGCTTATTGTCAAGGCGATATCGCCGCTTTAGCGGCAGTTTTCTGCCGCTAAAGTGGCGATATTTTTATCGCCGTATTCAAAAGCTGTCGCTAACAGCCGTTAGCGACAGCTTCCTGGCGATAGAGGCCGCTAATAACATCGCCAACGATGTTAGCGACAACTAACGCTAATCATATGCAATGTAGGCGTTCCCGTGTTAAAACGCACGCTAACCCCACTTCGCGATATTCTCAACGCTCGCCCGGACCGGCGATACATTAAAAAACAGCCGCTAAGGCCCGTTAGCTGCTGGGACTTAAGACCAGAAAATAGCTGGTCTTAAAATGGGGATAACACTTGGGGCCACATCCCAGCAGGTTTTGGTGCTGAACAGCGCTGAAAGCAATGTTGCAGCGCTGCCCTGCGACAAAACTACAGTGCAGGAATGCGCACCATCAATAAGATAGTGCGCATTCCTGGGCCCCAGTCATGAAAAGTGTTGCAGCCCTGCGACAAGACAGCGTTGCAACACTTCTCACTACGCCCTTCTTGCGACAGCATGGATGCGCTGTATTCACTGGACAGTGCTCCATGACGCAAGTAATGACAGATACGTCAGGAATCCTGACGTATCTGTCTGCGCTAAAGACACGCATTGCTGCAGTCGTGTCACAACCATGACGCAACTCCAGCAATGCATGGGGCCAGCCTATCCCTGTGGCACTGCGTCACCCTCACGCCTACCATCAGGCAGGCGGAAGGTACTGACGCAGTGCCGTTCATGAGGGGTGCCCGAATGTCGGCGCTGTTGGAGATCCATCGGTGGTGGTTGCGCGATGCGGTGTCACCGTTAGGAAGCATTGGTGGAGTGTTGGTGCGGAGGGAGTTGACGAGACGTTCTTCGGTGGCCTTGATCCAGCTGCGAGGGGGTGCGATGATGGCGGTGGCGTCCGGTGGGCAAGGTGAAGACGTGATGTTACCAATGATGGTCAGTCCAGGAGAGTCCGATGTTGTGGCTGTAGTTGAAGTTCCCGCTGGCGGATGTGACGTGCTCGACCGTGTGTCCTGCCATGTGGCATGTTGAGGTGACTTGTTGCTTGCGTCTGATGTAGGGGACCTTCCCTAGGAGGGGGTGGTGTCCTGGTCACTGGGGTTGTCCAGGTGGAACTTGAGTTCACCGAGTAGGATGGCGTCGGTGGATGGGAGTCCCTGGTGTGCAATGAGGTCTACAATGGTATTGGAGAATGGGGGGCCATGGCCCGGGGGGCCTGCACATGAGGGTGCTGCAGAGGATGTGCTTGGGCTTGGTCTGGATCTGGGAGTTGAGGTGGTCCATGGTCACCCTTGGGTCATTAGAGTGCGTGGTCAGTCGGAGTCTGCTTCTGTAGGTGATGGAAATGCCTCCTCCTTGATGGTCGGGGTGCTCCTTGCGGGTGATACTGCAGCCGTCAGTGATGGCGATGTCCAGTCCGGAGCAGAGGTTGGTCCTGGCAGGCGAGGTGGCATCCAGGGTTGATGGCGAGGAGGGTGCTGGCGTCGTAGCGGTGGAGTGTCCAAGAGGAAGGCTCCTTGGTGCTGAGCGCGGTCCAGGGGCAGACGGACGCAAACGGCATAGCCTATGGGTTGCCTTTGGCATGGGAGACGACCATTACAACGAAGGCAGTACATCGTTAACAACGCAACTCCGACAACGCAGGTGCCTTTACATCGCATTTGATTACAACGCATTGTGAGGTCAGTAATGGGGTAATTTAAAGTTTTTCGGGTGGGTATGGGTTTCGGATGTAAAATATGAAAATTGGGGTGTGTTTTGGGATAAAACATGCAAATTCGGGTGTGCATTTGGGGTAAAATATGAAATTTGGGGTGTGCATTTGGGGTAAAACATGAAAATTGGGGTGTGTTTTGGGGGCTCAAAAAGGAATTCCATGGTTCACGGGTGGGTTTGGGGTGCAAAGATTAGTTTTGGGTTGCACACACTGAAGTGGGAATAGTGATATTTATGTCTCCGCTATGCAACACCTACCCTACTGTTGCAATGTGCCTAGTATTAGTATGCATTGGAATGAAATGCAATGTTATGTCATGCGTCGTAACTACGTATGTGCCTTTGGCACACGAGTGGTACGCCCGCTGTGCATGTGCGCACAACGGCCGCCATTGAGAAGTGCTGGGGGGGCGGGACAGCTGTGAGGTGGTAAACGCCGGAAAGAATACTGGATGGGACGTGTACGCGGGATGTGTGTGTGAGCGGGCGTTGTAAATATTTCAATGAGGGAAGTCTTACCTCGAGCCGGGTCCCGTGTCTCCGTAACTCCTGCTCTCCTGCGTCTGCTTCCAGGAAAAGGAAGTAGGCAGTCAGGCTCCCTCCCCTGAGTCAATCACAACGCTGCGATGCGGCGGTGGGATTGGTAATTGGCAACGGGACAAGTCATGCAGCCAGGGGCCAGGCATGTTCTCCATGCAGGCTGTAATGCAGCCTGCATTGCGAACAGGGAAGTGCGCATGACTGCTTTGGGCGGACTGAGTGGGCCGGCCAAACAGTCATTGCACACTTGAGTGGGCATGCCAATCCGCCCATGCCCTGCTCCCTGTTTGGAGCAGTCCTACCCACCCTCCCACCCCCTGAGGATACATAGCATGATTACATCAGTCAGTTATCCCTTGTTTTTCCCTTTTGATTCTGTTTTTTTGGCTTCTCTGAGCCCGCGCTTCCCACTTTCCGCCGCTGCTTCCCCTGCAGCCCCGCCCCCCTGTCCTCGCCCGTTCCCGCCTCCCAGCTGATCGTTCCTCCCCCCTCCCCTACTAAATGGCGGCCGCTGTGCGGTCGCGCGCAGCGGGCGCGCCGCTGCAGGGCCGAAGGCGCGCCTAAGGCAAGCCCGTCTGCGCCCGTCCGCGACCCGACCACGACCAGTGCCAGGAACCGTGGATCTCGAGCCACCTACTGCTACAGCACAGCCACCCTCCACGCACTCATCCCCGGAAAACTCAGAGACTGCCCGCAGGCCTCTCCAAACACGACCCACGGCCAGTTATCCTGCGTCCACTGCCGCCAGACCTTAACCACCACCCCGGCCTCCAACACATCCGACGCCAGCACCGGCGACACCCTAAGATGCATCCTCCTCAACATGCGCTCCATGTACAAACACCCCGTGGCCCTACTCGCTGCCACAGACGACACTGCACCCTCCTGGACCAAGGCCACTCTGCAGGCCTCATCCTACTCGACCTTTCAGCGGCCTTCGACACCGTCTCCCACCGCACACTAGTTGCCAGACTACACGACGCCGGCATACAAGGAACAGCCCTAGACTGGATCCGATCAGTCCTCACCGGGAGAAGCCAAAGGATCAGACTGCCACCCTTCCTCTCCGATCCCACGTAAATCACCTGCGGAGTCCCACAGGGGTCATCTCTGAGCCCGACCCTCTTCAACATCTACATGGCCCCCCTCCCCGCCATCGTCCGACAACATGGCCTCAACATCGTGTCCTACGCTGATGACACCCAGCTCATCCTATCCCTCACCAAAGACCCCACCACCGCCAGACTCAACTTCCAGAAGGGTATGCAAGACATCGCAGTCTGGATGTCCGACAGCTGCCTGAAGCTCAACGCCGAGAAGACCAAAGTCCTCATTTTTGGAGCCACCCCTTCAGCATGGGACAACACCTGGTGGCCGACTGCCCTCGGAAGCCCACCTACCCCCTCGGACCATGCCAAAAACCTCGGCCTCGTTCTCGACTCATCCCTCACCATGAGCCGACAGGTCAACGCCGTCACCTCCAGCTGCCTCAACACCCTCCCATCCTCCGCAAGACATTCAAGTGGATCCCCCCGGAGTCAAGGAAGACAGTCACCCATGCACTCATCACCAGCAGACTGGACTATGGAAACGCACTCTACTCCGGCATTAACAAGTCCCTAATCCGCAAACTCCAGACATTACAGAATACCGCCGCCAGACTCGTCCTCTGCATCCTCCGGCACAAACACATCAGCCAACACCTACGGAGACTCCACTAGCTCCCCGTGGAGAAAGGAGTCACCTTCTAAGTCCTCACTCACACCTACAAATGCCTACACAACAACGGACCCAAATGCCTCAACGCTCAGCGACAGAATCAACTTCCATGTACCCAAAAGAAACCTCCGATCTTCCAACCTCGCACTGGCCGAAACCCCGCGCATCCACAGAGCCAGAGCAGGCGGAAGGTCCTTCTCCCACATTGCAGCCAAGACCTGGAACAAGCTGCCGGCAGACATCAGACGCGCCCCCTCCGTGAACACCTTCAGGAAGACCCTCAAGACATGGCTCTTCGGCTAACAGATCTGCGCCCCCCCCCTGCGCCTTGAGACCCTCACGGGTGAGTGGCGTGCTTACAATTCCCCTGATTGATTGATTGAGTTATCTTCATGTGACGATTGTTCCTCTTCTGCACTGCTTGAGGCAGTGGGGCAACGCTCTTCTGCCATTGCGGTAGTGCCGCCACTGGGGTTGCGTCATCTACGTGTGATAGGCCTGAGTGACTCGCCCCCCAGCCCTCCTGCGCTACGCGTCCCACCTTCTCCTTACCTGGACATTGACACTGTGGCACAATCCACTGCACTCTCTCCAAATCTGTGACTCAGCCAGCAGGAGCCTCAGCCCGGTGTGATTTCACTAGGCTGGGTACAGCAGTCGCCGCATAGTCCGCTGGTGGACCTCCCGATGCAGTTGACGCAGCAGGGCCTCCTTAGGCGTGAAGTTGCAGCGCTCATGCCACACAAGTTTGGCGTAGCACAGGGGCCTCACCCTCCACAGCATACGGCCAGTCCAACATCATGGGGCCTGTGATGCAGGGAGACGGCACACAGCGTTGGTAATCCCCTTCGTGCACCCCGGTGTAGTGGTGGATCGTAGTATGCGATGCAGAACTCACTACGTTGGTGCGCAGGAGCGCCTCTACCATTTACAGCTCCAAGGGTCGCAAGGCGGTCTTCTCACACAGGTCAGCAACGTGTCTCCATGCGACCTGCCAGACTTCACCAGCAGGTACGGGCGATCGTCGCGCCTCAATGTCTACCGCCACGGCTCATCGACTCCACAGCTCCTCCACATCCCACTCCAGGCTCCAGACGCTGGTCCAGCGGGGCATCCAGGTTCCAGACGCAGGTCAGTAAGGCATCCAGGCTCCAGCCGCAGGTCCAGCGAGGCATCCAGGCTCCAGACGCAGGTCCAGCGAGGCATCCAGGCTCCAGACGCAGGTCCAGCGAGGCATCCAGGCTCCAGATGCAGTTCCAGCGAGGCATCAGGGCTCCAGACACAGGTCCAGCGAGGCATCATAGCTCACATCCTGGTCATCCTGGATGTTGGCTGGCTTGCAGGGGTTGTTGATGTGTGCTGCACTTGGCCCTGGCTGCTCCATTCTGCATGTTATTGTTTTTTATGCCTATTTTCTATTGGGGGTTGACGATAGGCTATTTTTTGCATTAGAGGCAAGAAAGCTCACGTTGGGCTGACTAACGTGAGTTTTCTTGCCGCTAATGGGCCTATCGCTGGATTTCGCACGCTAACGCCGGAATTCCTATCGCTATCGCGCTAATGTTAGCGGCAGTTTTCACCGCCTAACCCTGATACTATCGCCATGTAGCGGCGGCTTGGTAATACGCCGCTAACATGGCGATAGTTTTCAGGGTTAGGCGCCGATAACAAAACTGCCACAACTAGCGTTAGCAATAGTTATCGCCATTTCTTGTGTATATGCCCCACAATCTTTTTGTTGTAGGTTATTGTATCTTATTGTAACTATCACAATTTTTAAAGTACGTCATATGTTCATCCTTCTTCTACCCACGAGGACAAATGTTCCATGTTAGTCCATTTTTTCACCAGATGCGAGTTCTGACTGCCAAAAAAATATATTTGGTTTTGATTTCTAACCTGAATAATTCTCAGTCAAGGGACTTTTATTTTCTTTATATACCTGGAACCTTCCAAGGGTTTACTAAATAAAGCAAAGTTTTTCAACATAAACGTCCGTGAAGGGTGCGTGAATTTGCAAAGTCACGCTGATGAACTTTACATATTTTTTTTTAAACTTTGCTAGTTTCTTCACATGCAAAGTGGGTGAAGTTTGAAGAACACTAATGGAAAACTGCCTTACATGAAAGCTGCAGTGTTACTGCTTCCACGAATCACTCTGGTTAAACCTCTTGCCGGTCGCTCACCATTTGCAGAGTCCATGGGCTGTGTCCATCCCATTAACTCCCGTCCCTCCTCGCCTTCCTTCAGTACGATTGAGGCCCCGCCTCCCACCCAGACCCACCCCCAGCATAAAAACTCTGCCCGCCCCCCACCTCCACCTGTTTTTTCTGTCTCCCTAGTGAGACTTACCCTTTCAGCTCCTCCCTGTGGCAGTGCCGGGGAGTCTTCGGTCTGGTTCTCTGCGACGGCGGAGCCCTCTGCAGCGTTCTTCTGGCGGTGCCTCCTCTCCTCGTCTCCTTCGTGGTAGGGGGGGCGGAGCGGTTGCTCGGGAGGCCGCAACGGTGTTCGACAGTCCTCCTGTGGCTGGGGCTGTGTTTCCGGGTCGGGCCTGCTTGGATGCCTCTGCTCCCGGACTGCACACATCGCGGAGGCCTGGTAGGCCGGGTTTTTGTCCCGGTTGTTTCTTCCTTTTTCTGATGTTTTTCTTGACGGGCATGGTCTTTTGTCTGCCTTGTCTTGGGGCTGCAGGGGGCTATTTTCCACTTGCTGCCCTGGGTCGCATATGGTTTTTGGGGGCATTCTGGTGTCCTCTTCCTCTGCTGCTTGGTCTCAGGTCCCCCTGGGGCGCCCTGGACTGATGGGCTCCGCGGGGGTGTAGTGCCTCTCGTGTCTGTGAATGGTGCAGGACTTGGTTGAGGCTGCTCTGTCCGGTGCTTACGGGCTCGGCCGATGCCTTCTGGTCCGTCCCGTCCTCCTCCGGCGGTTCTGTGGGCGGCTGATTTCCATCTGGATCCTGGGGTATTGGGCCTTCTCCCGCCTCTGACGTTGCCTTTGGCTCTGGGGGGTGTGGTGGGTCGCTTGGGCTCCTGTGCTGGTCGGCAGGGTTTTCTTCTTGCCTGCTGGGCGGGTCCTGTGGCATTCTTTCCTTGGTGTTCCCGGCCCTCCTGGTTGAGCTTGCCCTTCGGTCCCGGTGTGGGGAATGGTGCTGTGGGGGTAGCCTGCGTTGCCCGTGCTTGATGTATTTCATGCTGTTTCCACTTTTGTGTGCTTTGTACTTGCTACTTTGTCCACTGTGGACCGCCCGGCTGCCGGTTGATTGTCGCCCGGGCCCGAGTTGCCTGTGGTGCCTGCTGTGTGCGATCTTTCCCTCAGCCCTACGCATTCCTTCTGTGCTGTGTTGGTCCTGATTGGTTTCGGGTTCCTTTGCGCACTCTTTTGCATCGGTGGGTTTTTTCCTGCGGTGCTGCAGGTCCCTTGATTCCTCCGGCGGCTTTGCTTGTTGGGGGTGTTCGCCCCTTTCCTCCCATTGGGCTGTTGGACTCTGTCCTGGCCGCTCTGCTTGGCGGGTTGGCTGTTCTGCTTGGCTGGTGGGGCGCTGGCCTGTTCTCGGCTTCTCCTGCGCCCTCCTTGGTGTGGGGTTTTGTGGCTTTGGCAGCGGCTGTTAGGGCCTCCGGCCATTGCGCCCGGTACGCCCCTGCTCTTGTCGGATCTCTGTGGTTCGGCGGGGTCGGGTCTGGTTTGTGCCTGGTTGGGTGGCTACCTGGGACTATACGAACCTGTGGGCTGCGGGTCCTCTGTCCTTCTGGCTGCCTTGGGGCTTCTGCGTACCTTTCCTTGTGTGGGGCGTCCTGCCTTTCTGGGGTGCCTTGTCCTGGGGCCTCTCATTTGTCCCCGATGTGGGTGTCTCCTCCGCCTTTCCGGTGGGTACGGTTTTGGCCTGTTTTTCGTCCTGGCTCCCTGCCTCCTCACCTGAGAGCCCTGCCCGGCTGGGTCCCTGTCACTGCTGTCTGGTCGGTTCCCTACGGTGGGTGGTCGTCTCCGGCCTTTTCTTCCTCGGTAGCGGCGGCCCATTTCTGGTGGCTGGGTCCTGTGTGCTTGGTTCTTGAGTGCGGGGTCGTCTTGGTGCAGGTTCCTCCGGATTTGGGGGTTCGGATGGCTCCCATTCCTGTCTCCGGTTCCCACAGGGTGGCTCTGCTGGTCGGGGTTACCTGTTTGCTTGCCATTTGGTCGGTCTGCTGGGTTCCTGTCGAGGAGCCCGGGCCTGGGGTCCTCTCCGTTCTGTTTCTGGGGTTGGGGTATCCGGCGGCTTCGGCCTGTCCTGGCTCTTCTGTGGGTCTCCTCCTGGGTTCGGCCCCTCCCTTCCATGTGTTGGCCCTTTCGGCCGTCATTCCTCTGGTTCTGTGGGGGAGGGTCAATCGGACCTCCGTGAGGTCCGGCGATTCTGAAACAGGGGAAGGCAGCACCCGGGCCCGGGTATGCACCTGCCTCTCAGCCCCTTCCTGATGGTCTTTTTTCTCGAGTTTGCTCAGTCAGACCTCCGTGAGGTCCGGCGATGCTGAGACAGGGGAAGGCAGCACCCGGGCCCGAAATGGCATCTTTTGGCGTGCCGTGGGTCTCGGGGACGCCTCTCTCCGCTTCCCTGTCGCCGCTTCCTTTCTGCGGTTCGCTGTGGGTGACGCCCGTTTCGGTTTTGCGTCCTTTCCTTGGCCTCCGGCCCTCGCCCTGGGTCTTCCCGCAGGTCCTGGTGCCTCTCGTGGCTCTCCTTCATGCGGGGGTTTTTCCTTCGTCCTTCTCTGTCGGTCGGCCTCTTGCTGTGTGCGGCCGGAGTGTATTTTTTGCTCGGTCTGTTTGGGGGGACCTTGGTGGTTCTTCTGGGGATCGGGTTTGTTGGTGGCCTGGGGTGTGTCTTCCCTGGTCCCCTCTCGAGGCTTGGTGTTCTTTGAGGCTCGTTTTCGGCCTTTTGTGTGGCCATGTTCCCTTGTCCTCCCTGCACCTGGTCTCTCTTCCTTCGCTGGCTCGGGCCTTGTTCTCCCGGGGGCTCCTCCGGCGGTCCTGTGGCTACGGGGGCGGGGCTCCTGGCTTCTGGGGTGTTTTCCGGTTCCCGGGGCTCGTTTTCTTCTTCTCCGCCTGGCAGTCTGGATCCTGTTGGGTTGGTCTCCGGGGTCTTTTGTCCCCGCTGCCCATGTCGGTCCGTGTCTGGGGGGGCGCTTTCCTGGTGGCTCTCCCGCCGTCACTTTCTGGCTGGCTGTTTGCTGCCTCCTCCGGCTCCGCTTGTGGTGGCTTTGGCCAACGGCCTGTCCGGGTGCGGGGTTGGCTGGGGTCTGTTCGGGTTCGGGGGTGCTGGTCCCTGCTGGTCTCCCGGAGTTCCTCCTGCTGGCGGATGTTGGGAGCTTGCCCTGGTGCTCTTTCGAGGCTCTCTGCAGGGCCCCTGGGGTGTTGGTTCGGTCTGGCGTTCTGGGGGCGTGGTCCTCTGTCCGCCCTCTGGGTGGGTCCAGGTTTTGGTCCTTGTTCCTTGTTTGCCTGCATCCTGTTTCTCTGGCTCCGGTCTGGGTGCTGCGGCTGTCGGCTCTCTCCCTTCGGCGAGTGGCCTCTGGGCTGGCGGATCTGTTGTGCTGGGTCCTTCCTTCTTCCCATGTTTTCTCTCTTCTTCCCCGTGTGGCCCGCCTGTTGGTGGGTCGTTGGGGCCTCCCTGTGGTGGTCCTGTTGCGCATCCGCGGAGGGCCATGGTGGCCCGGTTCTGGTCTCTGGGCTGGAGTCCCGGGACTCGGGGGGGGGGGTCATTGGCCTTCCCTCTCCTGTGCCTCGGGGTCTTCTGGGTGCCTTCCCCCCCCCTTTTTTCCGCTGCTCCGGGCCTTTCTGGTTCTGGTCTGGTGGCTCTGTGCTCGGGGGTTGTTGGTTGCTCCCCGTTGGCCTGGGGCGCTTTGGTCTCCTCTCCTGTCCAAGTTCTGATGCGTTCGGGAGTGGGTCCTTCCGGTGGTTCCGTTCCCTTTGGTGTTTCCGGCCCTTCCCCTGGGTTCTGTGCGGGGGGTTTCGCCTGCTGCTTGGTGGTGGTGCGGCTGGGCTTTGCTGGGTTGGGGGTTCCTGACCGTTTGGCGGTTGCTTGGTTGCCTTCCCGTCGGTCCTCCTCTCTGCTGTCCTGTGCTTGGCATGGGCGGACCTTTTCGGCCTGGTGTTCTGCTCTGGGTGTTGTTCCCACGGTGGCTGGCCTATGTTTGGCTGGCGATTCCTTCCGGTTGGGGCTTTTCTGGGTTTGTCGGTGTCTCCTCTGCGGGTGCTGTGGGCGGATCTCTGGCTTTTTGCTGCTCCTGGCGTTCTTGCGGGTTGGCGGGGGTCTGTTGCCCCCTCGCCCTGTCTGGTCCTTCCCTTCGGGGTCTTGGCTGCTGGTTTTGGCTGTCCTCCCTTTGGTCCCTTTGGGGGTCTCGGGTTGCGGCTCTTGTCTTTTGGGCCTTGTTTTTTGGTTGCCATCCCCTCTGCACGGCGCTTGGGGGTGTTGGATCGGCTATGGGTTCTCGTTTCACTTTGCTCCGGTTGCGGAGGTTGTTTGGCCTTCCTCTGCTCTGTTGGGTCATTGGCTTTGGTCCCCGGTCTTGCTGACTGTCTGTCTTTTGGGGGTGGTTCCTCCTGTGGGGGTTCGGGGGTGTTCCTCTCGCTGTTTGGTGGCTTCGATGGCTGCGTTGCTGGGTGTCCGGCGTGCTTTGCTGTGGTTCCTGCCGGTTGTGGTGTCCTGCCGGGTGGGTTCCTCTGTAGGATCTGTTGGACTGCGACCTGGTCTTCTCCCTCTCCGTTTGACTGTCGCTGTCCGTTTGCGGGTCTAGACCGTTTGGCTGCTGTTCTGGGCCGCTGGGTTCCTGGGATGTTGATCTGCTGTGTTTGGGGCACTGTTTCTGTTTTGGTGTTCTTTCTCACTCAGCTGTCCGTCTCTGTTTTCTTCTGCTTGCTATGTCCTCAATCGTACTGAAGGAAGGCGAGGGAGGGACGGGAGGTAATACTTCCATTTCTAACGATAATGGCATTTGTTGGAACCGGGTTTACCGAGTCCGCCACGGTAGCATGGCGCGAAGCGGGAAAGCACGCAAAGGCAATGTGTAAGGCAGTTGTGCAGCACACTCTTACTCTGACTCAGAAATGCGAACGCAATAACATGACACCACACCAGGCTTTTGTATTTAAAATCAAGATCTTTTATATATAAATTAAGTTGGCATCAGATGAGGCAGATTAATTCAGATCTACATTCAAATTCATTGCATTACTCCACTGGTGCACATTTTAAATAAAGCATCATAGCTCATCAACATTGTAGGCCACTAAGAGGCCGCAGGAATTATCTCCTAAACGTAGCACTTAATAATGATCTCAAGGTACGTTAATAAAACAGGGGCCTAAACATGCAGTTCACTTTAGCATATTCAATTACTTAAAAGAAGGCTTTTCACTTTACATTTAAATAGGCCTGCATTAATCTAGGCGCGCCCACATTCAGTACAGTGGGCGTCGCAATTCCAGTACATCTGTAACATAAAACACTTCAACTCTTGGCGGTGTACACTTCAGCTCAATTCAATTAAACACTTTCCCCCTGTGGTAAAGACTTCGCAGTTAAAAGCATGGCCTAGGCAGTAATTACAATAGGCATCTGCAATAAGTTATTAAATACTGTAGGGAACCCCTCAACATGTCCAGTATCCTGGGGCTTCTATGACCCTTAGGGGTTAACTCCAGGCTAGGCCCACTCCTCTCCGGGGCCTCACCTCATGGGGAAAGTTTGCACAATTAATTATGGGGTTAATGGTGGCCCCGGCCCCAGTGGCGTTTTGTGGGCCCTAGGGGCCTCCTGGGCTCACCTGTTGCTGGTTCGTTGGTCGCGCTTCCTTAGCGACTGGCACTCCCCCAGGCCCGGCCCGTGTTCTGGAGGGCGGGGCCCGGTCGAGGTACCTCGGCCTTCAGGCCGGACTGTCGGGACGTTGCGGGGGCCGGTATCACCTTCCTCCGGCCCCCGGGATCAAGGAATGAAGCTGCGGCACGTTGCGGGGGCCGGGATCACCTTACTCCGGCCCCCGGGATCAGGTAGTGACTGTGCGCAGGCTCAGGGTCTTTGGGGAAGGGAGCGGGAGCCAGCAGTCCTCTTCGGCCGGCTCCCCGTCTCCCTCTGCACTGCCGGGGCTCTTCCTGGGCCTCCGTCGGCGCTGGGGGCGTGACCGGAGCCGGCGCCCAATCGTTGCGCGGCCTTCTTGGGGGCGCGGCCGGCGTCCCCGGCTGCTTGGAGACGGCGTCGGCGGGGCCTGGAGGCCTCGTTGGTCGCGCTAGGCCACGATGGCGATTTCTTTGGCCGCGGCGGCGGCGGGGTGATTTCTTCGGCCGCGGCGGCGGCGATGGCAAGTTCTTCGGCCGCGACGGCGGCGGGGGGGTGATTTCTTCAGCCGCGGCGATGGGGCCCAGGGCCCGGTGGCAACAACTTGGGGGCACTTGATAGAGGCTTCGGTGAGGGCGCGGACGGCGCACCTCACCACAGATACTTGAGGGGCTTCCCTCACCTCAGCGCTCCCTTCGGTGAGGGCGCGACGGCGCACCTCACCTCACGGCACTTCTCCTCAGGCGGCGCGCGGCGGTGATCTCCACACAAGGTCAGTGACCTGAGGGGTGACAGAACGCAGGGCGCACCAGCAGCCTGTGGGCAGGGCTGACTGGAAAAGTACTTGGGGGCAGCCCAGCAGCAGGCAGAAATGAAGAGGGGGTGAAGGTCTAGCGCTTCCAGGGTACGGCGCTTTACCTGGTGATCCCCAGTTGGGCAGTTTAGGCTTCAGGCCTGGCGGGACGGTCAGGCCTCCTCAAATTAAGGTGTCTTGCGACTGCTCCAGCTTGGTTGCTTCTTAGGCGCTTCTGGTTAGGAGTTTCTTGTCAGAAGTTCCTTATTATAAGTTTCTTGTCAAAGTTTCTTGTCAGAAGTTTCTTGTCATGAGGGGGGATGAGTTGGTGGTCTGGGAGTGCTTGATGTTCCTCCCCGCACGCTGAAGGTGGTTCCCTGGGTCCCCTCACACTGGGCAAGGTCAGTGGGTGGTGGGCGTTCCTCAGCTATCTTACTACAGCAGGGCCTCAGCCCTGTCAGCAGCAGTAGTGTAGGTCTCCCCCTAGGCCCTAAAGCCTATACTCCGGCGGAGGTTCTCCCAGGTTCAGTGGTGCCTCATCAACTGACTAGAAAGTTTTCCCTCCAAGCCTTTTATACTCCTAGGTCAGGTGACTCTCCCAAAGGCGGCAAAACATAACTCCTCCCACAGCCCGGAAGGTTCTGGAACCTTCTACATGCCTGGCTATGTGGCCCAGAGGCGGGGATGGAATGGATACTGTATCCCTATGCCCCAGCCTGACCCTGGCTACTAGTGTGTATGCGTGTAAGGCCCCTCTGCAGTAGCAGGGGCCTGTGGCAGCCATCTTGAGTGAGAGAGAGCACCTGCACCTCAGCACTGGCTAGCAGTGGCAAGGTGCCCAGAGACCTAGGTCCAGTAAAAATATGGTGGCAAAAATGAGGCGCAAAAGGGAAAAAAACAGGGAAAGACCACCCTAGGGCTGACAGGTCTAACACGCGTCCCCCCAGCCGAAAGAGGGAGAGCTTCCCAACCTCTAGGGAGTTCTCTTCGCTAAGGCGGAAAAACCGGGAGAGACCGTCAGCGTTGGCGTGGTCTACACCGGGTCGATGTTCCACCCGAAAGTCCATCCCCTGGAGGAAATGGACCACCTCAACAATTTGGGGTTTTCGCCTCTCATCTGCATGAGCCAGCGAAGGGGTCTGTGGTCGGTCTGGATCAGGAAGTGACAACCAAAAAGGTATGGCCTCAACTTCTTTACAGCCCAAACCACAGCAAAGGCTTCTCGTTCGATGGTACTCCACCGCTGTTCCCGGGGAGTAGTCTTCGGGAAATGAAGGCCACTGGCTGGTCTTGGCCATCGTCATTCAGCTGCGAGAGCACAGCTCCTATGCCATGCTCAGAAGCGTCTGTCTGTACAATAAATTCCCGTCCAAAGTCTGGAGTCCTGAGCACCGGTGCGGTGCACATTGCACGTTTGAGGGTCTCAAAGGCTTCCTGGCAGGCAGCCGTCCAGATGACTCTGCGTGGCTGCTACTTTGAAGTCAATTCCGTCAATGGGCCCACGATGGTTCCATATCCCTTGACGAACCGGCGGTAATACCCCGTGAGGCCGAGAAAAGCCCGGACCTCTGTTTGGGTCTTGGGGGCTCCCAGGCCAAGATGGTCTCAATCTTGTCTTGGAGGGGTTGCACCTTACCTCCGCCCACCAGATGTCCCAGGTACACGACAGATCCCTGTCCAATCTGGCACTTGCTGGCCTTGATGGTTAGACCAGCCCGTTGCAGAGCCTGTAGCACCTCCTGGAGATGCTCCAGATGGTCCTCCCAGCGGCTACTGAAGACAGCTATGTCATCCAGGTAGGCAGCAGAGAAGGCCTCTAGGCCAGACAGCACCTGGTTCACCAACCGCTGGAAAGTGGCTGGAGCATTTTTCAACCCGAAGGGCATCACCCGAAATTGAAAGTGGCCCTCGGGGGTGGAGAACGCTGTCTTCTCCCTTGCTCCTTCCGCCATGGCTATCTGCCAATAGCCTGACGTCAAATCAATGGTACTCAAATACCGGGCTGCTCCCAGCCGGTCAATGAGCTCATCCGCCCGAGGGATCGGGTGAGCGTCGGTCTTAGTGACTGAGTTGAGTCCACGGTAATCCACACAGAACCGAAGTTCTGGTGTGGTGCCCGGTGGGGCCGCTTTCGGCACCAACACCACCGGACTAGCCCAAGGGCTACTGGAAGGCTCAATCACCCCCAGTTCTAGCATCTTGGTAACCTCACCCTGGATACTAGCCTTGACTTTATCGGACAGCCGGTAAGACTTGGTTTCTACTGGCGGACTGTCCCCTGTCTCCACATCATGGGTACACAGGTGCGTGAATCCAGGCGTGAGGGAGAACAACGAGGCGTACTGCCCCAAGACCTGGCGGCAGTCCCTCTGTTGCTCTGGGGTCAAGGATGGGGCGAGGACCACTCCCTCTACCGAACCATCCTTCTCATGGGCCGCCAGAAGGTCTGGAAGAGGCTCACTCTCCTCCTCCTCACTTCCATCTGTTATCATAAGGAGAGTGAGTTCTGAACGCTCCTGGTGGGGCTTCAGGCGGTTGACGTGGAACACCCTGTGGGGTTGACGTGGGGTCTTCACATCGACGACATATGTGGTCTGGCCTCTCCTTTCCAGGATCTCAAACGGCCCAGTCCACCGGTCCTGGAGGGCGCTAAGCTCTCCTGGCTCCATGACCCACACCTTCTGTCCAGCGTCTAACTCTACCGTCCGCGCGTTCCGGTCATACCATTTCTTCATGACGGCTTGACTTGCCTCTAGATTGTCCGAGGCCTCCTTCCACAGCTTGGCCACTTGGCTGCGGAATGCCAGCATATAGCTGACCACATCACGGGAAGCTTCGAGGAAGACTTCTCCCACCCCTCCTTGACAAGACTGAGGGGCCCCCGAGCAGGGTGGCCATAGAGCAGCTCAAAGGGGCTGAAACCGACCCCTTTCTGCGGCACCTCTCGGTAGGAGAAGAGCAGACAGGGTAAGAGGACGTCCCACTTCCTTCTCAAGTCCTCGGGTAGGCTCCTGATCATCCCCTTCAAGGTTTTGTTAAAGCGCTCCACGAGCCCGTTCGTCTGGGGGTGGTAAGGAGTGGAGAACCGGTAGGTCACTCCACACTCCTTCCACATGGCCTGCATGTAGGCCGACATGAAATTCGTGCCCCTATCTGACACCACGACCTTGGGGAATCCCACTCGGGTAAAAATCCCCATCAGGGCCCGCGCCACCACCGGTGCAGTGATGGTCCTCAGAGGGATTGCCTCCGGGTACCTGGTGGCGTGGTCTACCAGCACCAAAATGAACCTATGTCCTGCAGAAGTCGGCGGGTCCAATGGCCCGACAATGTCAATCCCTACCCGCTCAAAAGGGGTATCGACAACTGGGAGAGGTTCTAGAGGGACCTTCACTTTAGTCCCTGTCTTGCCGCTCGCTTGGCAAGTGGTGCAAGTCTTGCAAAAAGTGTCAGAAGTGACGCGCATCCTGGGCCAGTAAAAATGTGGGACCAGACGCGCAAACGTCTTGTCTTGGCCCAGGTGTCCTGCTAGTGGTATTTCGTGTGCCAACTCTAGCAGAAAGGCTCGGTAGCATTGGGGGACCACCACGGCCCTTGAGGACCCATGCACCGGAGCCTTAGGCTCACTGTAGAGGAGACCATCCTCCCAGTAGACATGGTAGTTACCAGTCTCTGTTCCAACTGCTTGGGCTTCGGCCTGTTGCCGCATGCCTTCAAGCGTAGGGCACTCCTTCTGCGCCCGGCAAAATTCCTCCCGGGTAGGCCCTCCTTCCACCTGCCACTCTGCAGGGGTCGGCAGGTCCCCCACGGGAACACCAACCACCTCAGCGGACTCCGGGGTCACCTCCGCGGGCTCCCCATCCATCTCACCGGGTGTCTCCTCCTGGACATCTCCTCGTCCAGCAGTGGGCTGGGCCATTCTTTCAGGCTCCAACCCCAGCTGAGTTCCTTGTCGGGCAGCCATGGACCGCGTGACGGCGCAAGTCCATCCTGGTAATCCCAACATCTCAGCATGGGCATTGAACTCTACCTCCCTCCAGGCAGTATGTTCCAAGTCGTTGCCCAGCAGACAGTCAACTGGCATGGCAGGGCTCACCGCAACCTTCAACAGACCTGATACTCCTCCCCACTCAATGGGAACTTGGGCCACGGGGTAATGACCCAGGCTATTATCAGCCATAACAACCGGGTGAAATTCCTCAGGAATCACCTGCTCTGGGGACACCAGCTGACGTCTCACCATCGTCATGCTGGCACCTGTGTCCCTCAGAGCCTCCACCTCCTCCCCGTTCACCAGGACCCTCTGCCGATACTTGGCAGTGTTCGCGGGTACCTGAACCTGTGGGATGATCTCTCTATCCCCCAGGGAAACTAAGGTCAAGCCTGTCCACTCACCTCCCCTACCTAGGGACAACTCCTCCCCAAGCGCTACACTGGTCACCCCGGGGCTCTTACCTCCTGTGGGGGCTGGGGTTCTCTTGCGACACTGGGGATCCCCCTTGTAATGTCCAACCTCCCGCACTCGTAGCACCGGACAGTTCTGGGCTGCTGACTCCTGTCAGGATAAGTGGGTTTCTGGGATCCAGATTGGGATGGGGAACCTACCCCTCTCCCAGGCGGTCTATTTTGGGGACCTTTAAAGAACTCCCTCTTTTTATCTCCCCCTCTTTCTTCTGGGGAGCCCCTGTCCACCTTTCGGGGGTCCGCCCGGCTCCCTTGTGGGACACTCGAGTGCTGACCCACGGTTCTGCCTCCTCTGCAAGCTCCCTAGGATTGGTCAGCTTGCGGTCCACCAAGTACTGGCGCAGCTCCGGAAAACATTTCTCTAGGAGGTGCTCTCTCAAGAATAGGTCGTACAGCCCTTTGTAATTGTCAACGTTGCTGCCACGCACCCACCCCTCCAATGCCTTCCGGGCATAATCAAAAAAATCCACCCAGTTTTGTGTGTGAAGCTTGTGGCTGTTGCGGAACTTTTGGCGGTACTTCTCTGGGGTGAGGCCAAACTTCTTGAGCAGGGCCTCCTTCATGATAGGGTAGTTAGTCTGCTCCCCCTTATCCAAAGTTAAAAGTGTGTCCCTTACTAGTGGAGGTATGTACCTATAAAGACCTCCCCCAGTAGCTCTCAGGAACTCTATGGGCCACCAGAGCCACCTCGTAGGCCGCCAACCACTTGTCGATGTCATCACCTACACTAAAACTGGCCATCACCTCTCTGGGTAAATAGAATTTGGGCTCCTGTGGAACCCCAGCAGGTACGCTGCCACCATTCATTTTGCCCTGCATCTCCATCTGCAAGGTCCGGAGCTCTAGTTCCTTCAGGCTAAGCTCATGTACAAGCTTCCTTTCCTCCATGGCTAGCCTTGCCTGTTCTCGCTCCCTTTCCATCCTAGCAAGTTCTAATGTTAATTGCCTCTGCTCCCTTCTGTCCTCAAATTCCTCTGGCGACAAACTCCCCCTGACGCACTACTGCCTGCCCTGGAACGTCTTCCTGGCAACACATTCTCGCTAACATCAATGTGCAGTAGGTCCAGTTCTCCTGGGTTGTCTGCCTCCCCTGCTCCTCATCCCCTCTTCCCTCCGGGTGGGCTATTACCCATGCCCTCAAAGCTTTCTGAAGCACCTCCTTCCTGGCGCCTCGCTTGACGGCCACCCCCTCTCTAGGCAGAACTCCTTGAGCTGTGTCACCGTATACCTTTCTAGGTTGGCTAACTCAAACTCCATCCTCCTAGGTGGGGTCCCAGACAATTTAAGGAAGGGGTTCTAGACTGTAGGTAACAGGTCTAACGCAGGAATGTACACAATCGGCAATTACAAAAGAATTCCTAGCACTTTCATTACAATAGGTGTCTAATTGCGGCGCACACTGAGTCACTGTAGGGTGCTGCACAAACACCAGTCCTTATCCAACCGCTGAACACCAAATGTTGGAACCGGGTTTACCGAGTCCGCTACGGTAGCATGGCGCGAAGCGGAAAGCACGCGAAGGCAATGTGTAAGGCAGTTGTGCAGCACACTCTTACTCTGACTCATAAATGCGAACGCAATAACATGACACCACACCAGGCTTTTGTATTTAAAATCAAGATCTTTTATATATAAATTAAGTTGGCATCAGATGAGGCAGATTAATTCAGATCTACATTCAAATTCATTGCATTACTCCACTGGTGCACATTTTAAATAAAGCATCATAGCTCATCAACATTGTAGGCCACTAAGAGGCCGCAGGAATTATCTCCTAAACGTAGCACTTAATAATGATCTCAAGGTACGTTAATAAAACAGGGGCCTAAACATGCAGTTCACTTTAGCATATTCAATTACTTAAAAGAAGGCTTTTCACTTTACATTTAAATAGGCCTGCATTAATCTAGGCGCTCCCACATTCAGTACAGGGGGCGTCGCAATTCCAGTACACCTGTAACATAAAACACTTCAACTCTTGGCGGTGTACACTTCAGCTCAATTCAATTAAACACTTTCCCCCTGTGGTAAAAGACTTCGCAGTTAAAAGCATGGCCTAGGCAGTAATTACAATAGGCATCTGCAATAAGTTATTAAATACTGTAGGGAACCCCTCAACATGTCCAGTATCCTGGGGCTTCTATGACCCTTAGGGGTTAACTCCAGGCTAGGCCCACTCCTCTCCAAGGCCTCGCCTCATGGGGAAAGTTTGCACAATTAATTATGGGGTTAATGGTGGCCCCCGGCCCCCAGTGGCGTTTTGTGGGCCCTAGGGGCCTCCTGGGCTCACCTGTTGCTGGTTCGTTGGTCGCGCTTCCTTAGCGACTGGCACTCCCCAGGCCCGGCCCGTGTTCTGGAGGGCGGGGCCCGGTCGGGGTACCTCGGCCTTCAGGCCGGACTGTCGGGACGTTGCGGGGCCGGTATCACCTTCCTCCGGCCCCCGGGATCAAGGAATGAAGCTGCGGCACATTGCGGGGGCCGGGATCACCTTCCTCCGGCCCCCGGGATCAGGTAGTGACTGTGCGCAGGCTCAGGGTCTTTGGGGAAGGGAGCGGGAGCCAGCAGTCCTCTTCGGCCGGCTCCCCGTCTCCCTCTGCACTGCCGGGGCTCTTCCTGGGCCTCCGTCGGCGCTGGACCGGAGCTGGCGCCCAATCGTTGCGCGGCCTTCTTGGGGGCGCGGCCGGCGTCCCCGGCTGCTTGGAGACGGCGTCGGCGGGGCCTGGAGGCCTCGTTGGTCGCGCTAGGCCGCGATGGCGATTTCTTTGGCCGCGACGGCGGCGGGGGTGATTTCTTCGGCCGCGACGGCGGCGATGGCAAGTTCTTCGTCCGCGACGGCGGCGGGGGGGTGATTTCTTCAGCCGCGACGGCGGCGATGGGGCCCAGGGCCCGGTGGCAACAACTTGGGGGCACTTGATAGAGGCTTCGGTGAGGGCGCGGACGGCGCACCTCACCACAGATACTTGAGGGGCTTCCCTCACCTCAGCGCTCCCTTCGGTGAGGGCGCGACGGCGCACCTCACCTCACGGCACTTCTCCTCAGGCGGCCGCGGTGGTGATCTCCACACAAGGTCAGTGACCTGAGGGGTGACAGAACGCAGGGCGCACCAGCAGCCTGTGGGCAGGGCTGACTGGAAAAGTACTTGGGGGCAGCCCAGCAGCAGGCAGAAATGAAGAGGGGGTGAAGGTCTAGCGCTTCAGGGTACGGCGCTTTACCTGGTGATCCCCAGTTGGGCAGTTTAGGCTTCAGGCCTGGCGGGACGGTCAGGCCTCCTCAAATTGAGGTGTCTTGCGACTGCTCCAGCTTGGTTGCTTCTTAGGCGCTTCTGGTTAGGAGTTTCTTGTCAGAAGTTCCTTATTATAAGTTTCTTGTCAAAGTTTCTTGTCAGAAGTTTCTTGTCATGAGGGGGGATGAGTTGGTGGTCTGGGAGTGCTTGATGTTCCTCCCCGCACGCTGAAGGTGGTTCCCTGGGTCCCCTCACACTGGGCAAGGTCAGTGGGTGGTGGGCGTTCCTCAGCTATCTTACTACAGCAGGGCCTCAGCCCTGTCAGCAGCAGTAGTGTAGGTCTCCCCCTAGGCCCTAAAGCCTATACTCCGGCGGAGGTTCTCCCAGGTTCAGTGGTGCCTCATCAACTGACTAGAAAGTTTTCCCTCCAAGCCTTTTATACTCCTAGGTCAGGTGACTCTCCCAAAGGCGGCAAAACATAACTCCTCCCACAGCCCGGAAGGTTCTGGAACCTTCTACATGCCTGGCTATGTGGCCCAGAGGCGGGGATGGAATGGATACTGTATCCCTATGCCCCAGCCTGACCCTGGCTACTAGTGTGTATGCGTGTAAGGCCCCTCTGCAGTAGCAGGGGCCTGTGGCAGCCATCTTGAGTGAGAGAGAGCACCTGCCCCTCAGCACTGGCTAGCAGTGGCAAGGTGCCCAGAGACCTAGGTCCAGTAAAAATATGGTGGCAAAAATGAGGCGCAAAAGGGAAAAAAAACAGGGAAAGACCACCCTAGGGCTGACAGGTCTAACAGCATTACTCCTAGTCCTACTCCTTCGCCTTCCTTCGAGGACCCTCCCTCCCTCCCGGTGCGGTTCATCTGATTGCTGGCTCGGCTTGTTTATGTACAGGTGGAGGTGGGGGCGGGCAGAGTTTTTATGCTGGGGGTGGGTCTGGGTGGGAGGCGGGGCCTCAATCGTACTGAAGGAAGGCGAGGGAGTAGGACTAGGAGTAATGCCATTATCGTTAGAAATGGAAGCATGATGCATTTGTCAAGTGATGGCGAATATTACGTTTGCCTGCTACCTCTAAAGGCTAATGGTAGACCAGGCTAACAGTGGGTAAAAAATGTTCCACCAACCTGAAATCCCATCCTTCCTGGGCGAGATATCAGGCTGCAGGGGAATAGGGTGGAGTACAGTCAGTAAGTCTTCTGACTTTACCCAACCTTTTAATTTCGACCACCCTGAGTCTTATATGCCTGAACTCCTCCCCTTGCTTTGCAGCTCGTCTGACGTGATCACAGGCTGGTAAACCTACAGCACACCTCCTGTATCTCCATGTCCAAAAGCTCTTTAAATATGTTTTAAATATAATTTATATTAATCCTAGTTGAGTCTTCAAATCGTATGTAGGAGGCGCACGTTTGATTCCTTTGAGTGCCTTAACCCCCACCTTTAACTGCTTTGCCAACACAGTTGTGCACTTTGATCCAAGTATGGTTCTTGTCATTTGTTTCTGAACTGATGGATCAGTTAATGACACTGATTTCACTGAGTGCCTCTAAAAACACTTCCATCACATACCAGCTGACACCATCTTTGCTTCAAAACCTTCTCACACTATTCTGGCATGTGGCTAGCAAATGTACAGTAGTTCTTTGCTATTTAATGTGCATTATTTTTTCACAGCTGTACAGATCTGACCTCAGAGTCATGCCCAGTTTAACGGGCCATCCAGCATTCCCATAAACAGCAGGACCACCAGCATCCTGGCACATCACCCCTCCTCCCAGGCTTGCCGCTTTGCATGTCGCTTCCTGGCCAATAGATTCTAGAGTAGAGATAGGCTTTCTCCTCCCCCCAAGGACGCTCTTAAAAAGAGTGAATAAGAATCCTAGGAGAAATAGCACTGAAAGAACCAATAAAAAGACTGAATAAAGCAAATGTTACATTTTGTCTGTCTAGTATATTCGTCACTTGCTGACAACCTCCTTGTGGTGGTCTCGCCCATACTGTGGCCGTCAAAAGTAATGTATGCAGCGTCCAAGTATCCATTCGACCTCATATTTCACTCTCAAAATGTTTTTACTTGTGTATGATGGCTCACACTGTCCCAACTGTGTGGAACGCATTAGCAAACAGTCGAAAGCACACATTTGTCAACCAATGGATTACAGCCGAAAGCAATTAAATGCTCAATGCCCCTGCTTTGAAAGCAGTTAAGCATAAATTAGTCTGCCAGCAACTGTATGTAACTAATTACATGGGCAAATTAGACTTGAAGACAATGTTATCTGCAGGTACTGTGTTCAGTTTGGACAATAAAAGGCACGATGCGGTGCGTTATTAATGGCACAGACAAAATGAAACATTAGTTGCTCAGGAGTGATTTGCAACGCACACTCATTCTTTCATGTTCTGGGAGAAGCACTCAGCTCAGGTGTGTAAAAGAGACATCCGTCTATTTTGTTTTGATGTGATTACACACCAAAGGGATGGGAAGATCAATAGTGATTGATTGGGATCCTGACGTCCACTCGTTCAGACCAACTGCAAGGTGACACGACCGTGTCTAGGACGTATTTTGAAATGCTGACCCGAGGCAAAGTGAGAGATTGGTCTCTCACACGCGAGAGATACATTTGCTCTGCAAGCTAGATCATTCATTTGTGTGCTGGGGAGGACTTTCAGGTGCTGCAATGTCGGTGATACGAGTGCATGTGAAGGCATTCACGGTTCACAAACGAGGTAAGTACTGAGGGGCTTATTTACAAGCCCCTTGCGCCGCCGGTACGTCACTTTTTCCCAATTTAAAAGTGACGCACCGGCGACGCTAGGGGCTTGTAAACAAGCCCCTGAGAGGCCTCACCCTATTTGAACTTTTAGCAAAGTAATCTCTTAAGTAACCCTGGGCGTAGTTCGCGTAGTAGCGCTATGCGTAGCTACGCGAAGTGCACTTCGCACTACACGAGCTACGCGTAGCACTACGCGAACTGCGTAGTGCGGTAGGAAATGCTGTTCGCAATGATTGCGCAGTGCCGGATGCTTGTCCGCACTGTGCAATCATTGCAAACGGCATCTTGCACAGTGCAAGCGGTCGTTTTCTGCCGCTCGAGTAGATTTGTACTCGAGCGGCAGTTTTCTCAACGCGGATTGGTAGTTTCTCATCGCGAGCGGTCGCGAGCATACGCGACCACTCGCAATGAGAAACCTGACCTCCCCGCGTTGAGAATCTCGCCGGGAGGTTTATTTTCCACGCTCGCGATCGGCAATTTGATGTTGCTGATCGCGAACGAGGAAAAAGTCTCGCCGGGATGTCATTCTGCTCGCTCGCGGTCGCCAACTTGACGTTGAGGACCGCGAGCAAGCAAAAAATGCCCGCTACGCTACGTGTTTTTGCACTGTGCTATGTGCAATTCGCGTAGCGTGTAGTAGCGCAAACTACGCAAACTACGCGAGCGTAGCGTAGTTTTCCGCCCAGGCCTACTCTTAAGCCATGGGTACTCGCAAACATTTGTCCAGGGGCCACAAAGTATGGTCTGTGGTGCGACGAGGGCCACTCTAATGCCAGCAGGGTGGCGGTAGGGGTTCCGGGTAGGTCAGAGTTTGTGTACCGTGGTGGTAGAGGAAGCAAAGCATGTACATCTAGTGGCTGAATTGCACGTGAAACCAGAAAACCTGGGATCAATCCCGTCTTTCCCCTTGACCAAACTGCGTGAATCCTAGGCAATTTATTTTTCACTTTGCCTCTTTTTTCTTCATTATGAAATATAAGAGGGCCTTGAAAAACTTGAGATCAGAATGTGCACTATACAAAACCTTCTCATGTGTTTCATTATAATGTTGTCGACGTATATTAGCAACTTAGGCCACCCAGAGGGTGCACATGACAACGGAGTTGCCTCTTAGTTCGCTATTGGCATTGTTGTCAAGATGGAGCGGGGAAGCATGAATGTTTCTAAATTCATGTGTTAAAACTATCATTTAAATAAATACCTCTCAATGCATTAGTATGGTATAACACCTCTGCATGTTAATGAAATATACTTTTTGCATTTTGAAGAAACATAATCCTATTATTACACATTTGTTACAAGGTGTCTTTAAACTTTAAGCTGTTTCTAAAGTTAAGTGGTGCAGGACGCCACCTTTGTTACTTCATAACTTCAGTTAACCTGCAAATAAATGCTTGCCCATATATTTAATGTTTTTTTCTGAATATTTGTGCTTTCTAAGTAAACAGCAGCTTGTGCTGCCGTTCACCAAAGGGGCCACATGCAAAGGTCAAGAGGGCCGCAAGCGGCCCCCGGGCCGTACTTTGAGTATCACTGTCTTAAGCCTACGTATCAAGGAAGTGCCATGGTGCACGTGCTGTTGTTCATGCTAAAGCTGTGAAAAACGTTGCAATAATCTGTGCTGATTGTTTCAGTCTGTGAAAATATAAGTTAGGGTGCCTTATTTTGTTACTGTACCATTGAGCCATTTTCTCTTTTTCTTTTGGATTGTCTCTGTTCAGCGGCATTTCACCGTTAGGTCTCTCTCATCTGTGATCACCAGTGGCACCCAGCAAGGCCTGGACTCTGCCTGTCCGAGGAACAACAAAGGTGTTCCTTCTTTCGTCCACAGGCAATAATCTCCTTATGAAGTAGGGGTGACTGGTCTAATTGGTGGAAGTCATGACATTAGCATAAATGCTTCCACCCCCATTTCAAATCTGTGTAGTCACCTTAGTAGGCGCTTGAAGTGTGGTTGGTTCTGCTGGTCCCCCTGGACCTGTGAGGATTCTTGGCGCCGGACGATTTTGAGCACAGCCACTGTTTTGCCCACTAGAGTGCCTTGAATCTTTTTTGCCAACTTCAGTGGGCATTCCCTGTATGATGGCACCAGAACCAGCAATTTCCTCCAATGGACTAGCCTGCTGATAGTTGGGCTTTTGTAGATTGTGCCCACTGTCCAGGCCCTGAGTCGACATTCTCCCTGCACCCCTAAAAGTGAAGTTTTGATTGCCAGGCTTTGGTGAGCATGTTGTTGCATTGGGATGGGCTCCGCAGGAAGTTCTTGGGGTTTGGGAGGCTTTCTTTGACGGTGTATTCAAATCTGTTAACATTTGAATGAATGAATGGAGGGATTTATAAAGCACGCAGCTACTTAGAGTGTCCTGGCACTACATTTCCACACTACTACATGAAAAAACAAATTCACCGTGCTGCAAACACATAGATACATTTACCCCTTTAAAGTATGCACAACTGGACATCTACCTTTGAAGTATAACTTTTTAAGACTAAGATCTTGGTAATGCTGTTTCCTCTATCCTTTTGCAAGGACCATCCAACTTAGATGTTCTGCAGACTCGGGGCTCGCAAATACTTTCTGTTGGATGCATTTGTCCATATGCCTCCACATTGAGGGTCTTATTCATGAAGGTCTGCGTCACTTTTGCGCCGCCGTTGCGTCACTTTTAGTGATGCAGCTGCGGCGTAAATAATGCACCATGTTGCGCCATATTTACGAAGTGATACATCTTGGCAGATGCGTCACTTCGTAAACCCCTGCGCTACATTATATCTGCGTCATGTTTAATGTATGCAGGGTGGGCGTTCCCCCGCAAGAAAGGGTCGTAGGAGTGGCGGAGTGAAATCTATAAGATTTCACTGCGCCACTTCTAGGACGCCAATGCATCAAAACTTTACGCCTGCCTCATGGCAGGCATAAGGGTGACGCAGGCCCTTTCACACGGGGCTTGCCCATGTGAAAGGAACATTGCTGGAGTCGCGTCACGCTTCCGACACAACTCCAGCAATGCGTCAGTTTTGCGCCAACAGATACGTCAGTAATACTGACGTATCTGTCATTCCTTGCGACATGATGCGTCATACAGTAAATATGACGCATCAATAGTGTCGCAAGGAGGACGCACTGAGAAGTGTCGCATCGCTGCTTTCACGCAGCGATGCGACACTTCTCATAAATGAGGCCCTGAATCTTTTCATAGCACTTGACAAGTAAGCACTATATAATACTGTTTGCAGGTTTTATCTCTGCCCAGGCGGCCTTTGATAAGGTAAAGCACCCACAGGAGAATGAGTATTAAAGCGTCATGCAGTGTTGTGAGTGTCTGCCATGTTACCTTCAGATTTAAGATACTAAAAGGGAGTACTTGGTTATCGGTTTGGGGATCAGTTGCAGTGTGGCTCCAAGGCACTACCAGTAAACAGCTACAACCCTTGTAACCTCTGACTGCCCTGGCACCCTAGGAACCAGGCTATCACTATAACCTTCAGGTCACCTCAATAACTCTATAACTGAAAAACATAGAAATAGAATCACTTAAGCAATATTGCCTTTATCTTCGGGTCAGAATCGTGTGTCTGTAAGACTAGTTTAGTTGTTAATCGAACACAGAGGAGCATCACTGAATCACTTTCACCATGAAGGTGACTCAGACATAAGATCCAAAACCTTTGTGGGCTACAAGAGGGGAGGGAGACAGAGTAGGCTGAACTAGAGAAAGTATGTATGACTCTTGCATGAAGGAGCATGGATCAGCAAGGACAGATAAGCTGGGTAGGGTGGACAAGAATAAACAGGTAATACAGTGCTGATAGCATTGCTGCTAAAGGGCAGAGTCAAACCATGATGGGTGGGAATGAGGATGTGTAAGTTCTGAAGAAGAATATGATTTGTGATTGACTCTTTCAGTACCATGAACTGCACAAAGAGAGGAGTGGAGAGCACGAGTGAGGAGACAAATGTTTCAGTGCAGACTGAATTGGGGACAATGGAATAAAAAAGCAGATTTATGGTAAATGAAGAACAAACACTCAAATGAAGGGAGGACAACCATCTCCCACACTCTGAGGTAGGTTGTGAGAGTTGAGAGGAAAACACAGTCACCCGTTTTGTAGTGGCGGTCCCATAACTACCACCATAAGTCAGGCTCTAGGTAAAGAATCTAAGTCATAACTGAAGAACAAGAGGAAGACCAGTGTGGCGATAATGACTAGAAAATCTAGAGATATGATATTGTAAATCGAATAAAATTTTTTTACATTTTCTGCATAGCAATGGCAATCCTGGAGACGGAAGCATTCACAATTGAAATGGCATATAGATGACTTAAGGTAGAGCCCTTCCAGGCATCCAACTAATGAAAAACATATTTTATGATTGATTGCAATTATACATGCATAGGGTTGAAAGGGGATATATTTATTCTTACTTATGATATGTTACTACAAGGTGGTTGTCATTGGAATACCTAGAGGCTGTGGGACAGGTGTGGTTTCGTGTCAGTGTTATTGTTGGGTGCCTCGTTGGGTGGTGGCAGTAGAAGCTAGTGATTGCGGAATGCAGGAATGTTTGTTTGGCAGTGATTGGGTAAGAACATTGCCCGGTTAGTGAAGGCATGCTGAGTAAGGTATGTGTTTGCTTACAAATTTCCTTTGCAACAGCAGCAATTTACTGAACAGCCGATCATATTTCTGGGATGCAGAATTTCTGCGACTGCAAACACAAGGTGATGGACGGAGTGCTGAAACTTTTCAGCCACTCACGCCCAGTCAAGAGATCTGGGTTGAATCTATCGCTCTTTTGCTCACTCTGCCACCCCAGTTAAACCCAGCCATATGCAAATCAGTCTTGACCCTGCTCCTCATGGGAACAGTCCAGCCCAAACTGCCAAGCCAGTTCCTCCCTGAACCGGAAACAAGCATCCTGGGACCGGTTTCGGGGGAATTTCTGCAATTGCACAAAGAATATTCAGTATTCCCATTGGAATGTGTGATTAATATAAATCTCCAAGACTGGAAGGTATAGTGTTAAGTTCAGCTGCGGTTGTACAGTTACCAAATCGTCTTAAATTTGGCCTCTATTTGATCATTTTGAGTCAAAGTGATCATCAATCTCCCATCGCCATCTTTTCGCCCTTCATTTGATGAGAATGTGTTTGCGACAGTTGTTCGGCTTAATGAAAGCCACACTAATAGACTGCAGCATCTCACCCGTTGTTTACGCTGGCGCTGGTCCAGTGCTAAAGTTCTCTCCCATTCTTCACGGTCCTTGGCCTGCAGGTACAGAGCGCAGTGGAATTAAACCCACAGGGCTCGGCTTCGGATTTGTTCTCTTAATTAGCTCCTGCCACGGAGGATTAATTCCATCTGCAAAGTGCTGCCATCTCGGCATAAGTTTTCTGCTTCCGGGGCGGGGGATTAATGAGAAGCGGGTCGCGCGGATGTCCCAGCTGTCCAGAAGCTGGCGGTAATGGGATAAGTGCAGATGGTCCTGATGTTGTTCGGAAGCATCACTCAGGGTGATGGCGTTTCCTTTGCCTGTGAAATCAGCGTAGACCTTCGCTGAACGCAGGGAAAACACATTCAAGTTTAGTTTTGCTTGAAGGAGAAGCATTGGTTTTTAATTGTAATGAAGTCATGGCAGTAATTAAATGGTAAGGCAGCACCATAAAATGAAGTATTTAAACACAATCTCCACTGTGCGTCAGGGATAACTTTAAATAAACCTTGATGGAGTATTTCTCTGAGAAGCCAGGCACATGCACGTGAGACAAACATGTCGATTTCCTGTTGGATCAGTTATCCCCAAACACTTTACATTGTGGTATTATATCAAAATAAACATAGCTATTGTACATTTACTGTTGTAGCACAAAATTCCTCATAAAACCCTGTCAGAAAGTTTTACTATGAAAGATTTAGGGGTTTAATGCACATTACACATGTTAATATGAATGTGTAATGTGCAGCAAGTCATGACGATGAGAAACTAAAGTGCAGTGGGAGACAAGGCAATGCTGGAGCAAAAAATATGTCAGACTTTTGGAGCAAGTCCAAGAACTGAAGCCTGAAACAAGGAGCAATTTGAACCTGTACTGAAACTGGAGCCATAGTCGTGCAAGTGATACAACCGTGCACAGAGAGAAATTATTTTCTGTTTTCTCAGGGTGAGTGAATATTCTCCCAAACGAAACTAGAATCCACAACAAAAAAGAGTATGCTCAAATCCCCAGAGTAATTCTAAAGAGGAAACAATTTGGTCGCTGTTAAACCTGGCATCCTGGGCTTAGTTTCCCCCTAACCTTTTGTCTTCAGACCTGTTTTGCTGACTTCGCTTTTGCTGGTCTTAGGACACTGAACACGTTACCACTGATAACCAGTGCTAAAGTGCTTGTGCTCTCTCCTTAAAACATGGCAAGATTGCTTTATACCTAATTGACATATTTAGTTTACTTGTAAGTCCCTAGTACAGTGGCATTACCTGTGCCCAGGACCTGTAAGTTAAATGCTGCTAGTGGGCCTGCTGCAATGATTGTGCCACCCACTGAAGTAGCAATTTTAAACCTGTGTCAGGTCTGCCATTGCAGCCTGTGTGTGTACTTTTAAACTGCAATTTCCGCCTGGCAAAAGACACCTTTTGCCAGGCCCAAACCTTACTTTTTAATACATATAAGTCACCCCAAGGGGAGAACCTGGGCAGCCCAGATGGCAGGGTGCAGTGTATTTAAAAAGTTGTTTATAACCAACGAGAGTCACTGTTCCTATCCGAGGAAAAAAGGGTAAAGAGCTCTTGTCGTTCTACTACTGTGTTTGTGGGGGACAGTGTGTCCTGTTCTTGATGCCCTCACACACCCGAAGGATGTCATGCTTCATCATTGGGCTATTGCTCCTCGTTGGGCAGGCGCTGCAATGCCCTACGGGTCCCCCGAAGGGTCACTTTTTCGGAGATCTTTTCGATAAAGCCGTAAGGGTGCATGGGGGTGAGTGGCAGTGGTGTCCTAGCGTGAAGTTAAAAAATGACTGGAGGGGTGCTTGAAGAATTTATTGAAAAAGGGGGTCCCTCTGTCATTAGTAAAAACCAAGAAGGTGGTGCTGCTGTGAGGGATGTAATGGCCCTCTGTAGCTAAATAAGTAACATACCCCTAGTGGAACACAACAACACTGTTCCAAAAAGAACAGAGATGGGTCCATAGATTACAGACAAATATACGGGGTCTCAGCGACGAGATCCCTTGAATAGAAGTTCTGTGACATCGTATAATCTCCTATCTGATACACTGACCGTTAGCATCTGGACACTACTCTTGGAGACCTACCAATATGGCTGCGATGACCACCTGCAACCCCCTCAAACCATCACCTGGCAATCCGAACATTAACCACACCTTAGGTGTGCACTGTAGGGATTGGGTGATCCAGTTATACGATTAAGAACTGGGCATGCCACCAATGAATACCATCTGTGCATTATTGCCCAACACTTATCACACAGGTCTTGGGTCGGGGTAGCTCTTGCCACAATCAGACCTACCCGCCACACTTAACCAGATCACAATGTAGCTTCAATCCCCTATACTCTAAGAAGATATGGCCATAAGAATCGGTAAAAGACGTTCTGCACTGGTAGCTTTTTTAATCTCTCACAACACCATGGTTTTACCCTCTCTATATGGCACCCACATATGTGCCAAAGGATCACCGAACAATCCTCTGACATTGGTAGCCATCAAATATGGCTATTAGTCAATAGTTCCCCTTTTTCTATCTTCTCTATCTTTTCCTTTTTTCCACTTATCATCACATACGAGGGTCAAGTGGATCTTGCCAATTTGCCAATCTAACTTGTATCTTCTTCGGACAGATGCGGGAATACTGCCTTCCGCACTGCCTTCTATGCTCTATTTTACTCTTCCAAGATGGCCCCCACGCTTACGCGTGCGGCCGCCAAGCACGTCCCCAGCTTGGCAGCCGCTCGCGTGACCCGGAACAGCCACTCCCCCACGCCGACTCAAGAGATCTTTAAATGCACTGTACCGGCTCACTCCCTGCACCGGCGGAGACGGCGTGAGGTCGGGTAGGTGTACGGGCACCTTTACCTACGAGTAACTGTAAGTACCAATTTCTCTCTCAGCTGCATTGTCTGCCCAAGCAGCCTCACTAACGGCCGCAATCTACTTCTCTCCTCTTACGCTACCTCTGGCTCATTTAAAGCTTACAAAAAGGTCTCGAGGGACCCACAGCCTATTCTCATGGGGAATTCCTCCCGCTTTTCTTGGGTGAGCGCACTAAGATAGACACTTATTTATTACTATACGTACACAGTGATCTGAGGTCTGCCATCAATGGTGGGACCTAGTAATGCCATACGCACTTGTAGTTTGCCTACCGACCATGGCGCTCTTGACAAGTGATACTGGGTTCTATGTGTCCTGTTTGTCTTACCATATTACGAATTTGACATCCTCGCCATGGCGTCAAAAGAAATACACACAAGCCTATATGTTTGTTCTTCCTGTCTTGTAATTTTCTCTCCATAGTTCACTCTCAGCCTCACATGATGAATGCTAACATTATACGAAGATGACTACGAGCACCTGGCCCACCAGTGGGGGACCCAGATCCCTTCTTTATTGATGTATTAATGCATACATTGGAACTTAATGCAATTTACTATCTTTTATGTGTTTTCTTTTACTTTTGTCGTTCCAGAATACTACTTCCACACTCTCCTAAGTGGCACTATATTAATCATTATAGGCCACACACATTCTTTGCTTATCACATAACACCTTTCTGGTCCTGAAGAAGCGCATGTGATCTCCTCCTGAGACCGTGATATAACGCGAAACATGTCGACCTAACAAACATATCCACTAGGGGTATGTTACTTATTTAGCTACAGAGGGCCATTACATCCCTCACAGCAGCACCAGCTTCTTGGTTTTTACTAATGACAGAGGGACCCCCTTTTTCAATAAATTCTTCAAGCACCCCTCCAGTCATTTTTTAACTTTACGCTAGGACACCACTGCCACTCACCCCCACGCATCCTTACGGCTTTATCGAAATGATCTCAGAAAAAGTGACCCTTCGGGGGACCCGTAGGGCATTGCAGCGCCGGCCCGACAAGGAGCAATAGCCCAATGATGATGCATGACATCCTTTGGGGTGTGTGAGGGCATCAAGAACAGGACACACTGTCCCCCACAAACACAGTAGTAGAACGGCAAGAGCTCGTTACCCTTTTTCCTCTGATAGGAACAGTGACTCTCGTTGGTTTTAAAGTACTTCTTGGGAGCACGAGTCACTGGACCTTTATGTAGCTCCCTGTGTCCCCCCTTTTTGTGATTTTATATTTAAAAAGTTGGACATATACTTTTAAGTTTAACATGTCCTGGTAGTGAAAGACTGTTAAATTAATTTTTCAGTGGTGTAAGGCTTACCTCTCCATTAGGATTTAGAAACTGCACTCTTTGCACTTTATATGTTTTTATCTGTCATGTAATGTATTAAGTGTTTGCAATTTCTTTTGATTCTGTTTTTAAAATCTTTTATATGACCTTGTAATCATGGAGACCTGCTTGTTGTTTTATTCCAGCTGTTTTTGATGTGTGCTTTTATGCCCGAAATAAAGCTTTTGATTGATTGATTGAACTCTTAAATTCGTTTTTCACTACTGCAAGGCCTACCTCTCCATTACGATAGAATTGGGGGTACCTTATTACAATTAATGAGCTGGAAATGGAAACAGGTAACTGATTCATGTTTGATGTCTTTGGAATTGTAATGAAAAATCCTAACTTATGGTGAAGTCAGATTTTAAATTACAATTTTGAAACTGCCACTTTTAGGAAGTTGGCATTTTCCTGCCTTACCCATTTGGTCTCTGCAGCCTGTTGCTTTGTCACATGACTGGGTGTAGTTAACAGTTGGGCTTTTTGTATTCCTCCTAGACAGCCACACACAATAGGGAGTTTAGCTGTGCCTTGATGGGCCATCTCTGCCAAGATGGGAGAAAGGAGCTGGGCCCAGCCTCACTTACACTTTAGCAGGCTGTGTCCTGCCTCCATACAAAGGGCTGCATACCCCCTGTAGTTAGTCTGGAGCCAGGGCAAGGAAGGCAGGGCACCAGTGTACTTCAAAGGCATGCCTCTAGAAACATCTCCCACTTCGAAGGCAGAACTGGGTATGAATATTGGATGACAGACACCAACTCTTCAATACACTTCTGGACCTGTAACATTTTGCAAGGAAGAAGAACTGCTGTGCTGCTGAAAGGACTGCCACTCTGCTGGACTGCTGCTCTAAAGGACTGCTGCCCTGCTGTGCTGCCCTACTGCCCTCTTGCTTGAGTGAAAAGGACTGGACCTACATCTGTTGAACCCAGGACCTCAGAGTGACTCCAAGGGCTAGTTGGCTGGCCTGCTGACTTTGGCCTCAGGGACAGAAGGCTCCAACAACCTCGACCCAAACACCTGGACTCTGCCATCTGTGAGTCTACCCTGCCAAGAGATGCCACACCAGTCCTTCACCCTTGGAAGAGGACCTAAGGTGCTCTGCCAGCCTCTGTGGATCCTGCGGAGCCGACGCATCTCACTTGCTGCACAGCTAAGCCGTGAACAGAACAGATGCTTCTCCACCCGCTGTATTGATCTCCACTATCGCAAAGAAGAACTGTATCGCAGCCCACTGCATCATCAGAACCACTGCTGCGCAGCACATCTTTGGTGCAGGCTCTCACAGCCCTGGTTGACAGCAGCCTCGATAACAATGCCGGACTCCGCATCGCAGCTTCATAGCTCCTCGGAACCAACACATCGCCCCGGCTGCGCGATGCATCTTCAATGCCGGACTTTGCATTGCAAGCCATTGTTGGTGGGATCCTCAATGATGGCGCAGAACCTTGCATCGCTGTGTACTCACATCTCGGAACTGATGCATCGCTTCAGCTGCGCGACGCATCTTCGACGTGGACCCTCATATTACTCCACAAATCAAGATTTAAGGTTCTGTGTTCAGCGGGCCTAACTGGGTCCCTATAGCCAGGCCGTACTCCATCGCAGTCGGACTGAACTTGTGACCGTATATCCACAGTTGGCACTTTGTGCTTTTTGGAGCTATTTTAACTGAAATCTTTAAAATTACATATCTCTGGTTCTGATTTTCTTTTTTTGTTGTTTTGGTCTTGCTTTATTTATTAAAAATAACTCTATTTTCCTAACTTGCTGTGCTTTTTGTGTAGTGTTTTACTATGTATGATAGTGATTTGCTATCCAATGCAAATCAAAATGAAAAAAGGATTTTGTCTACAATTCTCATAGAAAGAGATTTACGACAAAACCCATGGGTGGTTACTTGGGAACGGCCATCATCACCCACGAACACCCCTTTGAAGCAAAGTAATGCAAGACAGCGCATTGCACAGACTTGCGTTACTTTGGATTACCATTCAGCGCAAATTGCGATTTACGTTGGATTGCAAATCACATCACAACACTTTGCATTGGGCTTGCGTTAAAAAAGTAACGCAAACCCGACACAAAGTGTTTGTAAATATTGGCCTTCGAGGCAGGCATAATGAAAAGAAATGTTTTCATTTCTTCTCCTTTTTCCAACTTTGCATTAGTGCTGCATTGTACAGCACAAAAACAAAGTGGGAATAACTTAAAGCATAGTTTTTGTACTGAAAGGGGCCTCTTCCAGTACAAAACCTATGCTTCAGGAAGCACGTACACCTTTGCACTATGGTGCAAGGGTGTGTGCATTGGCAGATGGGTGCCAAAGCGCCCCAGCGCTAGGGGGCGAGAAAAAATGCACCATATATTAGAAAATATGGTAAATGTTTTCTCTCTCCCATTGACACAAGACAGCGCAGCAACTTTGGTGCAGTGCCAAAGAAGAGTAAATCCAGGCCAAGCAATCTTCCCAAAACCTGGCTTGCAATTGACTCTGCGGAACAATGCACTTGCTCTAATCATCCAGCGCTCTGGATGTTTCTTGGGATTTCGGTCATGAAGCAGCTCTGTAGAAAATAGTGGTGTACTTGTAAGTACTTCTGGTACCCCCAGCTCTGCCTACACCAACTGAAAGAATTGTAATTCTTCAGCTGACCAATAGGTAGTAGTTAGTCCGCCTTCCCGACACAATGCTTCCCATCACTAAGTATTGGGACAATAGGGAATGATCCCGGATGCTTGAAGCTCGTGCAGTGCTGGCATTTTCATGCAAGTCCCCATATCTCCAATTACTCTATAAAATAACAATAGAGGGGCATATTAGCAAGACTGGCGATAAAATTATCGCCGTTTTAGCGGCAGGAAACTGCCGCTAAAACGGCGATAATTGGCTTGCTAATAAGCGTTATAGAATTCCAATAGAAGCCCAGGTTAGATGTGCAGGACATCTAACCTGGGCTTCTATTGAATTCCATAACGCATATTAGCAAGCCAATTATCGCCGTTTTAGCGGCAGTTTCCTGCCGCTAAAGCGGCGATAATTTTATCGCCAGTCTTGCTAATATGCCCCAATAGAGTTTTCAAGCATAATCGATTAAATATCACCTCCCGCCAACTTTCACAGCATCTTTCTCCATAATGAGTAAAAAAATCACAAGAGATCGGTTTATTACGTGGCTTCTCATTTCCCCACGTTTGTCTAAAAGTACCACCAGAAGTCTGGAAGTGCCAAAGCCCTCCTTTCTTTTTGTTGTTGGGTGGGAGTTTGGGGGGGGGCATAGCAGAGTTACAATAAATAATTCATTCTTGTCAAATCAAGAGAGCTCAAGCTTTTCAAATTAACCCCCAATTAATTACATTTCATAACAGAATTTCCCAATAGAAAACAGATATATAAATACCAATATAGATACTGGGTTACAATTCAATCAGGCCGCCTCCCTTCAGTGCCTCATATGCCCAAGCCCTCCTTAAGAGGGAAGATGGGAACATCCCTATGTTCTCTGCACAGTGGCGTAGCAAGGATGCCATGGGCCCGATGCAAGAACGGAAAAGGGTCCCTCTTAATTCATTCTTCAGTAATGAAAGATAGATACTGTTGGGGTACTGGGGCCCATTTCACCTCTGGGCCCCGTCACCACTGCATCTCTTGCACTATAAGTAGCCCATGTCTTTACGGTCTCTTCGGTTTGCCTAAGTTTGTGAGTATGAAGTCTAGCCGTGTAGTAATGAGGATAGTGTATTGATTACTAAAGCAAGAAATAATCATAGAAATGTAAGCAACATCATTTTAATAATATTCATGCGTATAATTCAAGGTTAGGGAAAAATCCATATCTTAATCAATATATTGCATTTCTTTCACTCTCGCGTTCTGATGGAACAGACTTGATACACGTGTACCTCAAACCAAAAGACAGACAGAATTAGGCCTTCCCTTTCATGAACCTCGGTTATGCAACCAGTGTAATGTATCCACACGAGATGAAATTGCAACTGTAATGGATAAACTTGAGGACTGAGGGAGGGAGGGATGCAAAAAAAAAAGGTTAAAGGGAATTTTCAGGAAGCAGATATAGGGGCATATTTACAAGTCCCTATCGCCACCGGAAGTCACTTTTTTGGACATTGTGGTGGCGATAGGGGCTTCGCCTTATTTACAGGGCAGCTTTAAGCCACTTAGCGTGGCTTAACGCTGCCTTGTAAATAAGGTACCCTTTCACGCTATACTTAGCGTGAAAGGGGAGGGCAATGGGTGTTGTGATGGGCGTTCCACTGCAACACCCATTGATGTTGACGCTGCCCCATATTTAAAAGGGTGGCGTAAATATGGGGGCAGCACCAAAATTAAGACCAGGGAAAACCTGTTTAATTTCTCATCATTTTGGCTGTTTCCATGTGGGCTGCGTTGTACAGCAAAACGCCATTGATTGTTTATGTGCAGGAAGGTGTCCCTTCCTGCACATAAACAATCATTAAAAAAAAGACATTTTGCAACTTCTATGTGTGCTGCATTAAGCAGCACACATAGAAGTTACAAAACGCCATTTAAAGATTGTTTATGTGCAGGAAGGGACACCTTCCAGCACATAAACAATCTTCCCCTGCAACCAGGCACCCTTGCACTATGGTGCAAGGGTGCCTGCGTTGGTGCTAGGCAGCTACATTTAGCGCCAGCTCAGGGGGAAACGCAGGGCTGCACCATATTATTGTAAATATGGTGCAGCCCTGCGTTTCAGAAGTGGCGGAGTGTTCCACCACTTCTATTGTAAATATGCCCCATAATTCTTTACAGCCAAGGCACCACATCTAGGGCTCCCATGCATTAGTTAAGAACCAAAAAAATCCCAAAATGAGTTGTCAATTGCAAGCTCCAACTCTTGTTGTAGGCGGGGTGTTCAAAGTTACAAGGAAGAACATAAACTGCTGGTGTGTATTTACCATCTTCATGGAATTTGCTTCAAAGCGATATGACGGTCCTACTGTTATGACTCAAGATTTGGAGCACCCCAGAAGCAGCTTTCACTAGACAGGTAGTGAACGCCTGCATAGCTTTGGATAGAGTGGGTGAGATCCCGTGGCTGAAATATATGAAGCAGCCTTTTGAAGAATTAGGTGTTACCGATCTCTACACTAATCCTTTATCGATCTCTGCCATTCTAAAGTAAAGCCCTTTTTTTGATTTCTCATGTAAAGTTCGCAGAAAGAAGGTTCAAAATCTGCAAACGGTAATCGCCCACTCTAAACTGATTACAACCACGGGGTTGGAGCCATATCTTGTCTTAATTTGTAACTCTCAATACAGGTTTTACCTAACTTGGTCTAGACTGAGTTCATACATTTTATATGTTCCTTTCCTACACAGGGAACCTGGTTCAGAACCTTCCCTAAATGCCCCTTTGATAATTTGTCTTTACAAAGTAATGAACATTTTATGTTATTTTGTAATATTTATAAATCGCTGCGCTTAAAATTTTTACTCCCCATTTTACGGGTTGCGAATATTAGATTTCATTTACCTGCTTTGGCTTACTTACAACAACTCGGCTCCCCAGAAATAAATTTTGCAATGTTGAATTGCATTAGGAGTGCACTGATTTAAAGGCGTAGGTACGAGAGCTGACCTCCACCTAAATTGTTTCATTACTTTATAGTTTTTATGATGGTAAGTTTTTCTTAGAGTTTCTGAATGCATTGTAATTCACTTTTATTCTGTGTGTTGTTTTATTAACTTTTTGACTACAAAAAGTTTTGATGTAAATTAATTGTATGTGCTTTTTATGGCCTGGATTAGACCGAAATAAAGAAAGAATCGATTGATTGACTGTTCTATGGTTGCAAATAGCAATTCTTCATGACTATCCTTTTCCAGGGGTATAAATGGACATATTGAAAATGACTGATTATTGGTGCTGTGACCCACATCCATTTGTTGGTAGGAAAAAAACTCTGCAGAAACTGGTGCTCTTAGTGAGATACAGGGCCTACGCATCATTCTGATCCTGGAAGCTTCTCTAAGAGCTAGGTCTAAGATGCTTCATAAACATTACAGTACAATTTGACAGTACAGAGCCTACAGACAAGGGGTGAAATGGGATTGTTTATAAAGAAAGATCTTTTAAAGCACCTTCCCATCACCCCACTAGTCTTAACATTAGCTTTATTATCACTCATCACTCTATGTAGACACTTTCAGATGTCTCAATATAATGGACCCTTTAATTCTGTAAGTTATTTCAGGTAACATTTTAAAATGTAACACCCAACCAAAATATTATTCAGTACTGTGCCTTCTATTAGGGTGAATGGGAGGGAGGGAACTGTCCATGAGATGCATAAAAATGCTGGACAACAGGTAGGGGTCTATTCACAAACTGCATTTTATAGTTCGTGAAATAGAACTACAGTAGTACTACTTACATACTACAAAATGCTATTCACAAACCTGTGTGTGGAGACCTTCGTCGCCTTCTCTCCTATCTCTTCTAGTCAGATTTCTCCACCACAGAGAAAGAGATCTTTGCACATGTAAGTAGACAATTTAAGTGCAAATGTGGGAGGGAGCAGGGGCAATGGTAGGAAAACAGGGAATCATTTCTCAAAAACTGGAAGGGAGTAAGGAAATGTAACCACAGGTTTAGGGAGGGACATTCTAATATAAAAACACTCCCACAAAAGAGTAAGACCATTTCTATTAACAAACGACATTCCTCAAGTTACTACAGCTCTAACGGTCACAAAAACAAGCATAAATGTACACCAGCACAGTCTTGGGATAAGTCTGGCACTTCATGTTGCCGCTCACAGGTACTGCAGCACACTCCCTTAGACAATAATGGAGGCAGGGGTCTAAAATAACACCCCATACAAAATAATGTTAAAATAATTAAATTATTTCAAGGTTTTAAATTATGTATGAGTTCATGTGTGTGTGTCTTTGTGTGTGTGTTAACATACAAAATATTAATGAAATATTTTAGCATTTTAAAAATTAATAGTGTTTTATGTAAGAAACATTTATTAAGAAGAATTGTTTTACATTAAGTAAGCATAACGTTTAATTAAATGCACTAAATATTAAATACATCTAAAAATGTAATTGAGGTGAGATTTTTCTTTAGTAAAGTATGTTTATAATAAATGAATATTTATACAATAAATTAGTAGATTTAAATTATTTATTATTTTAATAAACATTTGTTAATATACTGCAACATTTTATTTTCTCAGTTCTAGGTTAAAAATAATTATTTTGAACTAATATTTTTTGACAGTTATATCCACATTAATATATTTCAAATATATATTTTTTTAAATTAACAAACTTTATTCATTTCCCCTATATTGTATCATTGGGAGGTCTCCTCGCCACTGTTTCAGGGATATCCCCTACATGCAAAAAGTTACTAGTAATAAACTCGTAAATTAAGTCTTCGATGTCTCAACTCCTGAACTGAGGGGATGGAGGCCTGTAAGTCTTCCTTTAGGTGTGAATCTACACTCAGAAATTGTGATTTACACCTTGGTGCAGGAGTAGATATACACAGTGGCTACTATGTTTAGTAGTGCCACAGTAACTTTCTGCTTTTCTGAGGCGAAAAACTTGAGGGACAATTGGACACACAGGGGTCGATTCCGATCTCGGCCGGTAGGGCACCTAACAGTATTCGTCCGGAAAAAATACCAGCCGAATGCGTGTTCCCCGACCGATTCGTACACTCGTCCGGGCGAACAAGTACGATGCGTATAACAACTCATTTCCCGAGCAAGCCGTACTCACCCAATCCAGCTCCTGTTCCCCGCCCGAGCCGGATCCGTGAACGCCGAATCGAGCCGCAAGGAAGCAAATGCACAGCACCTTCCGGCCGGACTAGAATGATGCGCAATCCGTAGGCGCCGAACCCGTCGCTACGTCCGGCACGTTTGAGCATCCGGGCGAGCCGTACATAAGCTCCGTTTCGCGCCACAAGGCGATCCACGGCTACGAGACGAACAAGCCTGCTACGAGTACGACTCGAGAGACACGAGAAACCCGAGCGAGACGATCCAAGCATGAATCCCATTGCGCAGGTCCTACCTATACTCTACATCTATTACCGGGACCGGCACGGACGCGTACGGCGCAGACGGTAAGTCAAACACCAACAATACAAACAAACTACACGTACCCGAAATATGTCACACACACATAGGGATGCACAAATAACGTACACTAGCAACAGCAGAACCATAGGGGTGGGATGGCCAACACCAATGCCATACACACCCATAGGGGGATGGATGCCTACCACCAACACCACCCTACCACCACCCCTACTCAGGGGGGCCTGGATGCCTGCCACTACTACCATCCCCACCCTTAGGGGGATGGATGCCTACCACTAACACCATCACTACTCAGGGGGGGCTGGATGCCTACCACTACCACCACCCCTACTCAGGGGGGCCTGGATGCCTGCCACTACTACCATCCCCACTCATAGTGAGATGGATGCCTGCCACTACCACCATCACTACTCAGGGAGGCATGGATGCCTACCACTACCACCACCCTTACTCAGGGGGGCCTGGATGCCTGTCACTACTACCATCCCCACTCATGGGGGGATGGATGCCTACCACTACCACCACCCCTACTCAGGGGGGCCTGGATGCCTACCACCACCACCACCCCTACTCAGGGGGGCATGGGGGCCTGGATGCCTGCCACTACTACCATCCCCACCCTTAGGGGGATGGATGCCTACCACTAACACCATCACTACTCAGGGGGGCCTGGATGCCTACCACTACCACCACCCCTACTCAGGGGGGCCTGGATGCCTGCCACTACTACCATCCCCACTCATAGGGGGATGGATGCCTACCACTACTACCATCCCCACTCATAGGGGGATGGATGCCTACCACTACCACCACCCCTACTCAGGGGGCCTGGATGCCTGTCACTACTACCATCCCCACTCATAGGGGGATGGATGCCTACCACTACTACCATCCCCACTCATGGGGGGATGGATGCCTACCACTACCACCACCCCTACTCAGGGGGCCTGGATGCCTGTCACTACTACCATCCCCACTCATAGGGGGATGGATGCCTACCACTACTACCATCCCCACTCATGGGGGGATGGATGCCTACCACTACCACCACCCCTACTCAGGGGGCCTGGATGCCTGTCACTACTACCATCCCCACTCATAGGGGATGGATGCCTACCACTACTACCATCCCCACTCATGGGGGATGCATGCCTACCACTACCACCACCCCTACTCAGGGGAGCCTGGATGCCTGTCACTACTACCATCCCCACTCATAGGGGGATGGATGCCTACCACTACTACCATCCCCACTCATGGGGGATGGATGCCTACCACTACCACCACCCCTACTCAGGGGGCCTGGATTCCTGCCACTACTACCATCCCCACTCATAGGGGGATGGATGCCTACCACTACTACCATCCCCACTCATAGGGGCCTGGATGCCTGCCACTACTACCATCCCCACCCTCAGGGGTATGGATGCCTACCACTACCACCATCACTACTCAGGGGGGCTGGATGCCTACCACTACCACCACCCCTACTCAGGGGGCCTGGATGCCTGTCACTACTACCATCCCCACTCATAGGGGGATGGATGCCTACCACTACTACCATCCCCACTCATGGGGGCTGGATGCCTACCACTACTACCATCCACACTCATGGGGGGATGGATGCCCACCACTACCACCACCCCTACTCAGGGGGGCCTGGATGCCTGCCACTACTACCATCCCCACTCATAGGGGGATGGATGCCTACCACTACTACCATCCCCACTCATAGGGGGATGGATGCCTACCACTACCACCACCCCTACTCAGGGGGGCCTGGATGCCCACCACTACTACCATCCCCACTCATAGGGGGATGGATGCCTACCACTACTACCATCCCCACTCATGGGGGGATGGATGCCTACCACTACCACCACCCCTACTCAGGGGGGCCTGGATGCCTGTCACTACTACCATCCCCACTCATAGGGGGATGGATGCCTACCACTACTACCATCCCCACTCATGGGGGCATGGATGCCTACCACTACCACCACCCCTACTCAGGGGGGCCTGGATGCCTACCACTACCACCACCCCTACTCAGGGGGGCCTGGATGCCTGCCACTACTACCATCCCCACCCTTAGGGGTATGGATGCCTACCACTACCACCATCACTACTCAGGGGGGGCTGGATGCCTACCACTACTACCATCCACACTCATGGGGGGATGGATGCCCACCACTACCACCACCCCTACTCAGGGGGGCCTGGATGCCTGCCACTACTACCATCCCCACTCATAGGGGGATGGATGCCTACCACTACTACCATCCCCACTCATAAGGGGCCTGGATGCCTGCCACTACTACCACCCCCACCCTCAGGGGTATGGATGCCTACCACTACCACCATCACTACTCAGGGGGGCTGGATGCCTACCACTACCACCACCCCTACTCAGGGGGGCCTGGATGCCTGCCACTACTACCATCCCCACCCTTAGGGGTATGGATGCCTACCACTACCACCATCACTACTCAGGGGGCTGGATGCCTACCACTACCACCACCCCTACTCAGGGGGCCTGGATGCCTGCCACTACTACCATCCCCACCCTTAGGGGTATGGATGCCTACCACTACCACCATCACTACTCAGGGGGGCTGGATGCCTACCACTACCACCACCCCTACTCAGGGGGCCTGGATTCCTGTCACTACTACCATCCCCACTCATGGGGGGATGGATGCCTACCACTAACACCACTCCTACTCATGGGACGGGTAATGCATGACACAACTAGCATACTCCCACATAAGGAATGACAGAAGATTACATCCCCCAACACCATGACAAGTGTGTGTAGTCTGTGTCAAATGCCTACAACACTGAACATGACATTGAACATACAATGTGACCCCCTAGCACATGTGTCACACAGAAATGTGTGTGGCCGCCACAATGCAAGCCGACCATGGCCACTGTGGCAATGGGCTCGAACACCCCATCACCACAGTGACCAAAAGGGAAGTGTGCTTTGAACAGTGTGGCAATGGGGCCTAAAGCCCCATCACCACAGTGACCAAAAGGGAAGTGTGGTGTCCATAGCTGATGCACATTTTGAACAGTGTGGCAATGGGGCCTAAAGCCCCATCATCACAGTGACCAAAAGGGAAGTGTGGTGTCCATAGCTGATGCACATTTTGAACAGTGTGGCAATGGGGCCTAAAGCCCCATCACCACAGTGACCAAAAGGAAGTGTGGTGTCCATAGCTGATGCACTTTTTGAACAGCGTGGCAATGGGGCCTAAAGCCCCATCAACACAGTGACTAAAAGGGAAGTGTGGTGTCCATATCTGATGCACATTTTTGAACCGTGTGGCAAATGGGCCTAAAGCCCCATCACCACAGTGACCAAAAGGGAAGTGTGGTGTCCATAGCTGATGCACTTTTTGAACAGTGTGGCAATGGGGCCTAAAGCCCCATCACCACAGTGACCAAAGGGAAGTGTGGTGTCCATAGCTGATGCACTTTTTGAACAGTGTGGCAATGGGGCCTAAAGCCCCATCACCACAGTGACCAAAAGGGAAGTGTGGTGTCCATAGCTGATGCACTTTTTGAACAGTGTGGCAATGGGGCCTAAAGCCCCATCACCACAGTGACCAAAAGGGAAGTGTGGTGTCCATAGCTGATGCACATTTTGAACAGTGTGGCAATGGGGCCTAAAGCCCCATCACCACAGTGACCAAAAGGGAAGTGTGGTGTCCATAGCTGATGCACATTTTGAACAGTGTGGCAATGGGGCCTAAAGCCCCAACACCACAGTGACCAAAAGGGAAGTGTAGTCATGGTAAAAGCTGCCAAAGCCAAACTGCATGGATGAATCCTGGTCACACAACAACAAACACATCAGTGGCATAGTAGTGCTTGTGTCCCATAGCAACATAGATTGGTTGAGGGAAACAGTGCAGTGTCACTGAAACATCGTTTTGGCCATGTGCATACAAACATCACCCATGGGGGCCCACATTGTCAACATTCTCAAATAACACAATGACAGAAGTGACCATCATAATGCTGACCCACATATCTGCACCAATGGACACACAAATGTAGATATCCTGTGGAGACTGTAGATGTCAGGTGAACAAATACCATACCATGGCAGCAATGGGACATACAAACGATGATTATTGTGCTGACTGATGACCTAGGAGTCCCAGGGACAGCAGGGGAAAGCCACCAAACAACATACAGCCAATGGCACACTCAAGATATGCCAATGCAGTGGTGCAAAGGCACAAACACAAACAGGCAGACTCACACTGCATATCAAACACAACAGGTGATGGGGGGTGTGCCAGTGTCCCCAGGCAACCACACAACACATGAGGAGGCCTGAATTCCAACCACACAGATGTGTATACAGTGCCATACAAAAGTTACTCATGGATCGGATACCCCTATGTGGGCAATCAGGCATTGTTAGATGAGAGGGAGCACAAATTACACATGTCACACAAGCTTGTAGGAACAGCAACTAACACAGCAAGAGACAGACCCACCACAGCACTACCCCCAGGGACCCCACATTGTGCTGACACTAGCCTGCATGATAATCCCACTGTGATGACAAAGTTAGATGTCGTTCACACTGTGAACCACAGCCATGTGTCCTGAGCAACTAACTACCATCACACCTACACAAGCTCCAATCAATCAGCACGGCCTGCCAGCCAAGGCCAATATGGAGGTAGGGGTCTAGCCGTGCAACAACTCACTTTTGCACACACTCAACACCACACACCCTGATCTCCACCAATGTGCAGCAGTGAAGCTCACATGGACTGGTGACATTGGACATGCACCCATGACAATGCCAGGGGTGGTGGTGGGAACTAAGGTGCAGAAACCCATCACACATGGCCAGTCAACAAGACTCGTCAATGTCTGACACACAGCACAGTGTGCCGTACATGGGCATGATGTGAAATCCACCACAATCAATGGGATCCTGGCCATAGTCACACACCAACGAAGAAGCCAAGGTGACACACGAAGAACACACGTACACAACTTCCAACATTGCAGCTCTGACCCTGAGGAGTGGCAGCAGTCACACACACAACGTGTCACAATCACTGAAAGCTACCACAAACTGTAAATCACATGACTCGTGTAAACAACAAGTGCCAAGGGAATCCTGAATGTGTCCCATCTGCGTTTGCCCACATCCCCAGCCCTGACAACAAAGACAACCTGGTATGACAACCTCATGAACATTAGTTTGCCATGCACCCACATCACGGAGAAACCAGGTCCAAGATGCTGGATGAACACAGAACAACTCAGCAAGCATCACTAACAGGAACATCCCTAGGGACACAGCCTGTGTAGGAAAAGGGAAGGGAACACGCACAGACATGCTTACACAACACACAACACAGGCCCACGCAATGTCACCGGATTACACACTGCCATGAGGGCACTCCACTCCTGTGGAAGGTCCGCTGTGCCAAACCTTGTCTGTGCACGACACAAACATGTCAGCAGAACACCCCGTCAGTGAGTCAACAACCACAACACACAGAAGTATCTGCTCACATCAGCCTGGGTACGGGAGTGTCACGTCAGTCATCTGCACACACACAAAACACGTGTCAAGCAAGTTGCACTGTATACACAGATGAGTCCTTCGACATTGATGTGCAAAACTGCATGTCCAGTGGAGCTGGGCACACAGTCAGGGAAATCGGAACATTGAACAGTGGTAAGCCCACCAGATGTGCATCAGTGTAAGACATAGATGTTCATTTACAAATGCAAAATGGACATCCATGTGTCAAATGCTGAACATTACACCCTCAGACTGTAGCAAAGGATGCCATAGATCCAGACTATAACAGGACACATATCCCATGGACCACATGGAGTCCATCACTGCAACACTTCATTTTCCTGATGTGAACACTATTACAACTGCAAATGCAGGATGCTACTCATCCACATTATGTACATCAAAAGAAAACCCACAAGTAAACAAAAAGAGGCTTTATTCAGCAAATGTCAGGGTAAACACAGAAGTCCAAAAGAAACTAAGACCAATGGCCAGTCCAAAATCACAGTCCCAACGGGGTGAGAAGTGACAACTGGTCACACATTGCTTGCCTGCACTGGTACGGTTAGGGGACATCCCCCTTGGAGGGCCATACAAGGGGCAGGCCAGGGGATGGCAGAGTGAGGCAGTGAAGGGGTGGTGGGTGCAGGAGTGTCACCGGCAACTGCAGTGGAGGTGTCTGACTCAGGGGGGGCCGGCACCACTGTGGTACACAAGTCAGTGGGTGTGGGTGCTGCAACCACTGCAGTGGGCTGGACTGATGTAGTGGACTGGGTACCCACTGCAGTGCCCGAGTCAGACGTGGTGGTTGTGGACTCCACTGCAGTGCATGACTCCAAGGGCGTGGAAGGGTGGGCAGATGAGGTGGGCAGGACAGAGGGGGGGACCCGGTCTCCACAACAGTGCCACTAACAGGCAGAGCGTCTGGGTTGGGGGTGGAAGAGCAAGTGACAGGGGGGAGGGCCTAAGCAGTCTGGGGATGCGGTATCGGTGTGTGGGGGAACCTGGGGCAGGGTGTGGCAGGGGAACCTGTGCAGTGGTGGCCTGGGGGATGGAGGAGAGAGACTGGGCGGTGGAGCTGCGTGGTGGTGGTGGTGGGGTCTTGCTCTTCCTGGTCCGGGGGGACTTCCGAATGGGGTCCTGTGTCTGCCTGCGCCTGGGGGAGGGTGTCCGGGGGCGAGGGGCACTCCCCTCTGTGTGGGTGGACTTCCTATTCCCCCGGTATGCTGGATCAGCAGGATTGGAGGGGAAGAGGCCGAGGTCACACAGGAAGATATGCTGTGTAGGTGGGGTAGCAGGCGAGGCAAGGGAAGGGGTCTTGGAGGGAGAGGATTTGGAGGACTGCGGAGTGAATGTGGATGCCTGTGTGTGTGTGTGTGTTCCCCATCCCCTGTGTCTGTGGTATCAGTCCCCTGAGGATGCTTGTGTGCACGTCTTGCCTTTCTCTTGGGTGTGTCTGTGCTGCTCGTGTCTGTGTGTTTGGGTGACTGTGCAGGTGTGCATGTGCTTTGGACAGGTAGGGGGGCAGGAAGTGTGGATGGGGCAGAGGTGGGAGGGGTGAGGGACTGTTGGAGGAGGGACACTGCTGCCGTCAGGGAGGAGTCCATGGACTTATTGCTCCTCTGTAGGGCAGACATACCCGTCGAGATGCCCTCCATGAACGACACCAGCTGCGTCAACAGAGTGGTGTGTGCATGGAGGACACTCAGCATTGCTGTCTGCCCTACATGGAGCTGCCGAAGGAGGTACACAGACTCCTCACTCAGGGCAGCAGGGGACACAGGGGCAGGGGTGCGGTGCCTGGCACGAAGGAGACACGCTCCCGAGCACGGGAGCCTCCACGGACCTCAGGAATGGGAGCCAATGGGAGGGCGGTGGTGGTGGTGGTGGTGGCGGGGCCAGACAGACTAGCTGGCCTTTGGTGGCTGCTGAGACCCGCCTCCACAAGGGAGTCATCCTCCGAGCTGCTGTGGTCCTCAGCTGAGGTGGATGGTGCTGAGGACTCCTTGGTGTGGCTCCCCTCGCCCTCCATGCCACTGGGTCCCTCTGACCACTCGTCCGATGCTGACCCAGTCTGGCTCTGCTGCTCCTCCTGGTCCGTGGAGCTGTCCCCTCCTGTGGCCGTGGATGTATCTGCAAACAATTAGGGAAACAGACAAACATCAGTCACCTGCACTGACCGCACACACCACAGTAAGTACAGCACATTACAGAGCAAGCCCTGGCATTATTAGTTGAACATTGCCTAAAGTCCTCACACAGATTCGGGAAGCCAATTGTCAGTCTGATGGTCAACCATGGGACTCACACCCCTCCTGCCCTTGCACCCATCTGTCTGGTGCCTGTCTAATGGTAAGACCCCAGTGTGGACACATGCACCACCTACACAGTTGTTGGACATTGCAGGGAACACGGTGAAGTATGTGAACATGCACACATCACATCTCTTGCCACTGAGTCAGTGCAGGTGTCCGGAGAAAGGGATGGCCAGAGTCTAAATAGAAATGCATGTGATGCATACCAGCACCAGACACCATGATGCACCCATGTCCGGATAGTCAATGCCACAATGGGGTGCATGTTGCACATGTCACTCCCCTGCAGGATCGGTCTCAGGAAGTTTAATGCCATGACACAGGAATGCGTGCAAAGTCATACATTACTGTCTCAAGGCACATGGCCATGGCAGCCAGCCAACAACAGTCTGCACTGTGTCACAATCCGAGGGCATGGGGAATGCAAGTTATGTGACTGACAAGTGCACATGTCCATCCCCCAAAAACCACATCATCTGTACTACTATTTGTCCACGTCATACCAACTGGACATATGGGGGACATGAAACACAGCTCTCTGAACATGAGCACCTCACAGTGTGCTGTGAATGAAAATACAGCTGCCTGAAAGTCACAGTCGCAAACACCTGTGTGCACAGTCAAGTGATCAGACACCTATAAGTCACAGAAGTATCGTCTATCATGGTCACATCTCAGATGGCATGCTGAGCCCTAACCGATAAACATACCAGTAGTCCTGACAACGAAGACACAGCACAATGAGACAGAGGCAGACACCTGAGGGTACATTTCACTGATCACAACATGCCAGATAATACACGAGAGTGGGAGTACAGAGTGTATTGTATGCCCTGGAGTAGGCATGACTGTCCAGCTCCACCTGTAAGAGGGATGAGTCCTGGACAGTAGGCAGGTGGCTAAGCATGTGTGACACACTGGATACACATACTCCTGAGGCCCAAACATTGTTCCCACCAGCAGCATGGGTGTGTGCCAAATTCCCCAGGGACATGTGGTGAGTCAGAGCAGCAAGCGGACCACATATCAAAGTTACACCCAGATTACATGTCAGAACTTAGGCATTGTGTAAGCAATTGACCCACCCATGAATCGCACAACATAGTCACGGGAACAAATGCTGTCCCCCACCTTGAGCAAAGCTAAATGCAATGACACAGTCCCCAAATGACACAATTTCCTGACTATAAGGGCCACACATATGCGTATCAGAGGAGAAGTGGGCATGTCACAAATGAGGGACATGGGTCCTGGACCACATGACTGATGTACTGTGGAAGTTTAACCAGGCCAGAGGAGGGCACATAGCATGTCAGACAAAGTGCACAGTGCAGTCATGGACTCACCCCCTCCTTGCTGCTGTCTGTCCTTCAGCTGCCCATCCAGGTCAGGGAAGACCACCGCCAGGATCCGGAGCATGTGGGGGTCAGGGTCCGGTGTCCGCCCCTCCTGCGAGGAGGCGACAGCTTCAGCTGGACCCTTGCGATCCTCCGGGTCCAGCCACGAAGGTCCTGCCACCTCTTCTGGCAGTTGCGGATCCTGTGCCTGTAGACCCCCACGGATCTTACTTTCCGGGCGATGGTCAGCCAGATTTCCTGCTTCTGGTGGGCATCAACCTGTGAGGATGACAAAGTGAAAAGGCCATTACTACACATGCAACATATACGTGCATCACACAGTTGGATATACATGTCTCAATCACAGGGGCATATGATGTACACAGGCAGTGCAACAATGGCTATGAACAGTTTGCCAGCAGTCACTACATGGTATCATTGCATGGGAAGTAAACCTAGTGGGAATGCACTGTTACTGCACTGTACCAGTTCAGTGCATGTAACTACACACTTTGGGGTGTGACAACTACTCAGTGGGCATGCTAGCCAGTGGTGTGCACACTGAAAGTCCTGCTAGTCAGACAACATGCACAATTAGTGAGGCAGTGGATAGCACACTCACCTGCTCCCCTGGTTTCCCATACAGCTTGCTGTACTGTGGAAGGAGGCTGTCCAGCAGGGCCTGGTTCTCCTCAAGGCTGAAGGCTGGGGCTCTCTCCACAGTACGTGCCATTGCAGGAGCCAGAGGATGCATAAACAGCAGCAGTGTTGGTGGCAGATGTCGTCCTGGAGCATGTAGTGCAGGCAAGTGAGCTCTCAGGGGAACAGCCAGCATTATATGTGTGCTGCAGAGGCAGATACTGTCCCATGTGTCCAAAGTGATAGGTCCAAGTCGTTTGCATCTTCTGAATCTGACCAATCCATGGAATAGCAGCACTAATACACGCCCACAGCATCCTTCAAATCTTCAACTTCATGACACCCATGATTTTGCAACATTGTTGTGGCTGGCCAACTGAATTCACTGCATCAGACTCGTTGGAGCTTCGAAAACGCGTCCGTTGCCATGCCAGGCCCCAGCCAATGTGTGCGCACCGTTCGGTCCATTGCTGTACAACGCGTATTTCGGGATACAACGCGTACCCGCTCACATCATATGCAATGGGCCGGCCGGGCACACCGATCGGTCCATTGCTGTTCAACGCGTACCCGCTCACAACAGATGCAATGGGCCGGCCGGGCACACCGATCGGTCCATTGCTGTTCAACGTGTACCCGCTCACAACAGATGCAATGGGCCGGCCGGGCACACCGATCGGTCCATTGCTGTTCAACATGTACCCGCTCACAACAGATGCAATGGGCCGGCCGGGCACACCGATCGGTCCATTGCTGTACAACGCGTATTTCGGGATACAACGCGTACCCGCTCACAACAGATGCAATGGGCCGGCCGGGCACACCGATCGGTCCATTGCTGTACAACGCGTATTTCGGGATACAACGCGTACCCGCTCACATCATATGCAATGGGCCGGCCGGGCACACCGATCGGTCCATTGCTGTACAACGCGTATTTCGGGATACAACGCGTACCCGCTCACAACAGATGCAATGGGCCGGCCGGGCACACCGATCGGTCCATTGCTGTACAACGCGTATTTCAGGATACAACGCGTACCCGCTCACATCATATGCAATGGTCCGGCCGGGCACACCGATCGGTCCATTGCTGTACAACGCGTATTTCGGGATACAACGCGTACCCGCACACAACAGATGCAATGGGCCGGCCGGGCACACCGATCGGTCCATTGCTGTACAACGCGTACCTGTACAGGTCAGTCGTATATGTCACCATGCTTGTCACTGGTGACCGTATGCCAGCCACATATACCTGCCAGAGACCCAGGGGCACACCTACAACACCACACCCAGTCCACACTGTTTCCTGAGGCATGTAAGGCTGCATTTCCTTCTCTGTGTATGGGGGTTAACATGTGGTTTCTGTGGTGGCACTTGTGGGCAGCCACACCCAGGCTGTGCATGTGTTCATGGGGACAGGGTCCTTGGTGTGTTGTGCACATGACCACTGTGATGTGCAACAGTTCATTTTGGAGCATGTGGCATGGTCACATTTCCAGGTTGTGTATGTGTATGACATGTCACATACCCCCAGATTCCCATGTGGGAAGGCATGTACATCACAGGATGACCCATTGCCACAATAGTGATGTCCCTCCACAGTCTGTGTGCATGTTGTGTTTCCGATGTCACTGATTCCATGTGCACGATGGGGACAGTCTCCACATCAACGTTGTTTGTGCATGGACTTTGATGTTGTGCGTCACTAGCGTCCATGTCTGTCCTGCGGATGCAACAGGGGCCACTACCTGTGGGAGTCATGTTTGTTTTTCTGACGTGTACATGATACGCCATGTCATGCCAGTGTCCATGTGGCAAGACAGGGTCACTGGGAATCTACCTGTCAATGATCTGTGATGCCTGTGGCGCATCTGTCCAGACATGTCACTGTGGTGTGTGTGTGGAACGTGACAGCAGTAAATGGGTACTGTGACACAGCCTAATGGTTTCCCATAGCACAACCTGGCACCTGTTGTGCACACATGTTGTACTGAGAAGTTATATCATGGGCATGTAGGTGCGAGTTATGTCAGACAGAACGGCACACACATCAAGTACTTGTGTCACGTAATGATGTATCATGTGAAATTGAGTATGGTGAATGGCACATATGTGGGGTGACTGACAATCTTTCTTCCTTCAACCTATGCACTGCAGGGCTCCAGCTGTCCATAGACCATTCCCTGACCTGGCAACGATGGTGGAACGTGACAGCATCCGACTGTACCGCTTCACCAGGCAGCTGATTGAGGATTTGGCAGTGCGCTTGGCACCACATTTGCAAACTGGCCGGCCGTACCCTACGGCGCTGACCCCCAAGGTGAAGGTAATGGCAGCCCTACACTTCTTTGCCACCGTTACCTTTCAACACACTGTTGCGACTGCCGGTGGGATGTCACAAACTATGTTCAGCCGTGTGCTACGCGATGTTTTGGAGGCAATGTTGAGATGCCTGAACCAGTACATCTATTTCCCAACACGTCAACAACTCACTGACGTCAAGAGTGACTTCTATGCCCTGGGGAGGATGCCACATGTCATTGGCTCCATTGATGGGACACATGTGGCTTTGATACCACCACAGGCACATGAGCAGGCATACCGGAACCGTAAACATTACCATTCGATCAATGCTCTGGTGGTATGTTTAGCAGATATGAGCATCACACATGTGTGCGCCCGTTTCCCTGGTTCAGCACACGATGCCTACGTGATGAGGAATAGTCGCATCCCGAGGATGATGGCACAGATGCAGAACCAGCGTGCCTGGCTTGTCGGTGTGTACTGACTTTGTACCATTGTGTGTGTTCTGATCTGTAGTATTCCACCCACTTTTCCAAATCAGCTAATGTGCACTTGTCTGTCCGTAGGTGACTCCGGATACCCCAACATGCCGTGGTTGCTGACACCCCTCAGGAACCCTGTGACACCAGCCGAGATGCGCTACAATGAGGCACATGGTCGGACCAGGAGAGTGATAGAGCGGACCTTTGGCCTCCTGAAGAGCCGCTTCCGCTGCCTGGACAAGACAGGAGGGGCCCTCCCATATGCCCCAGCAAAGGTGTGCAAGATTGTCATCGTCTGCTGCATGCTACACAACCTGGCAGTGCGGAAGGAGTTGCCTCTCATCCTGGATGACGATGACCAATGTCCGCCACCTGTGGAGGACCCTGGCCTGGACCACAATGCCAGTGATGATGATGATGGTGATGTCCGCACACAGCTCATCACCAACTTCTTCAGCTGAATGTGAGTATCCAGGGAGATGTAATGTGAATGACGTGAGTTTGCATGATATGTGTGGGTGGTGCTCTGGTGCTGTTTGAGTGTGGCCATGTGCTACTTGACTGGATGCATGCAGCAATGTGTCCTTCCAGGTAGTCTGAACTCCCCAACAGTTTTGATATGCTAACTTGGTTTAGTGTAGTTGTCTTGTGACATGTATTGGGCATGAGTATTGCAGTACTGTCCTGTTCTACAGTGATTTTAACTGTGTGTCATGTCTGTCCTTCACAGGGTGCTTACTGAGTACTTTGGTCAACTTGGATCCCCCGACACCATGATTCAGCTTTCAGGGTGGCAGCAGTAGTTGGCCTACAAGTGATGTGCCACACACCCCTGGACTTCATATCTTCTGCACTTGTTGACTGTGTGGCCACTGCCACGTGGGTAAACCTTGCATTTGTAGTGGAAACAACATGTTGCAAATGTGTAATAAACCTGTGCTTCACTTTGGGATGTGCGTTGTCTGTGGTCACACATCTGACTGACATTTGCTTACTGCACCTGTGGGCTAGTTGACACAGACTCTGAATAGGTGTGGTGTCTGTGCATTCCACTGTATTTCCTGGCAACATCACTGTGGGCGATGAGTCCGATGGCCCTGGTGTCTGTGTTGTGTAGCCCTAGTGGTGTGTCTCCCTCATATGTGTCACGTCACCATGACTCACACGGCGGTGTTGTACTTGCTGTAGCAGTTAGCATACACAGTGTAATTTAGCAGAACATCATCACCATAACAGTATCCACATTTGAATAACAACAGTGGCAAGTATGGTGTACTAGTGATTTTATTTACAGAAATGTGTGTGTGTATAGTGCACAGGATGGTGGGTGCTGTACATTGGGATTGTGATCCAAAGTTCCCAGATGAGTTGGAAGTCTTGGTAGCAGAAATGTTCTGAGTGGAGTCCACAGTCATATGATATATTGGTCCAACTTGAACTCCCCATGTCATGTGGGAAAGTAGTGTTGCATTCGACAGGGTGAAACGTTTGCACACAAAGGAGAATTTCCAGTACAGGTGTTGGCTTCCTGGGGGATGTACGTGGCCATCAACCTCTCAGTTTTCCTTCCTCAGACGACCCCTCTTCTTTGGGGGGGACCCTCACGTGCAGGCTGCGGCGGTGCAGGGGACTCTCTGCCAGAGTCCTCCTCCCTTCCTGTGGCGGTGTCAGTTGTTGCAGCACCAGATGTTGTGGGCACACAGGGAGGTGTGGCCATGTTGGTGCTAATCTGGCGGAGGCATGTCAATATGTCCCTATGCACCGCTGTGAGCTCTTGCAATGTGTCCCACTTGGACTCCATGCCCGACATGTGTGTCTCCACACGGGCCATGTGGGAGTCCAAGCGGGCATGATGGGCAGCCTGCTGCTGTTGTATGTCCTTGAGGATCCCCACTACCTGTCTGACCTCTCCTGTGCTATCCTGGTACGCATCAGCGATGCGTGCCAGTTGTGGGTCATCATGCAGTCCAGACCCCTCTGCAAGCAGCGACCTATGTCTACCACCCCTCCCACCACCCCTGGCGACACGTGCAGGACCTGCGGTGGCACGCACAGGTGACCCAAGGCCCACTTGGGGGTTGTTAGTGGTGTTGTCATCCGTTGCTCCACGGTGGGCCTGGGGCCCTGTGCTGTTGTCAGCGATGGTCCTTGGTCTGTCCGTGTCGGCGGTGGTGGTCTGTATGTTGGCAGTTGTTGGAGGGGTGGGTGCAGGGGGTGCAGATGTTGGTCCAGCTGGTGCTGCATGATGACTCACACCGGAGGTGCCAGGTAGGTCTTCGCCATCCGAGGAGGGCAGAGGCTGTTCCACACCAGTGAGCTCTGTGTCCCCCACAGCCTGGGACAGGGACTCCTCCTCGCCTGCTGCTGTGTCTCCATCATCGTCACCTGTATTTGCAAGAGACACACATTGTATGTAATGTTTCTACAGACATCAATGGTTCACTCACCTGACAGTTGTGACTGTACCTCTGGATGCGGGCATGTACATTGCATTGTCCTAAGTTGCCACAGTAAGAGGTTGATATTGGTGTCGCACATTGTCATGCATACCTGGGGCATTTCAATATGAATGTTGAGGTGTGTGCATGGCCAGCATTGGTTGTATTTGGGGGACATCCGGCCATCCTTCTCCACCTGAAACTCTAGAGGAAGGGTTTTCGTAATCAGGGAAAGATCCTAGGCGTTCTGCCCTATATACGCACCGATTCCAAACTTAAATTATAATCTGTATGGTGCCGCTAGGAGAGGGGATGAACCCTGTAACCCCCAATTGTGTGTGGGTAAAAACCCTCACTAAACAAGCAAAACGGAAACCTAGGCACACATGAATGTTAAAATACCACAGTATGTAAAAGTAAGTGCTACAGTACAAAATACATAAAACGGAAAGGAAATCTCTTCAAAGATGTCGATTAATGTTCAGCCTTTTATTTTTTTCTTTGGTTTCAGTGATAGGTAGAAAAACCAGCCAACACGTGTTTCGTCGCGTGTGGAAATTACTTCCGCGACTTCCTCAGGGCTGAATACAGATGAAAAGTATTCGGATTGTCGCTCGGCCGGTGATAATTCCAACCCGGCTGGGCAAAAAAACCAGTCAGGGATAAGTCTGTTCGTTCTGGACGTATCAAAACTGCGGTAATGTCGAGTATCCCGCATATAAAGGGTAAAATGTTAGAGTATTTCTTGAAGATTGAAGATCTTCACATCAGGTCGCGGTGGACCAACTGCGTATCGAGAAAGGCTGAACATTAATCGACATCTTTGAAGAGATTTCCTTTCCGTTTTATGTATTTTGTACTGTAGCACTTACTTTTACATACTGTGGTATTTTAACATTCATGTGTGCCTAGGTTTCCGTTTTGATCCTTCTCCACCTGGCCCAGTTATCCCACCATGAAGTATGCCACCCTTGCAGTGGGTTCAGGTTGACTCTCAGGATGTCAGGCAGTGGTGTTGTGCTGTTTGTTGGTGCACAGTTCCCAGCAGGGCCTTGTGCTCCCCACAGCAGTAGCCAGTGTCAGCCATCTTGTCAGTCCTTATCCACTCCCTGTGATGTGACAGTGTTGTCCTTGCGTTTGTTTGGCTACAAGTCCCAGGTGTGTCCCTGTGCTTCGCACAGCATTACCCAGGGTGGTGGTTCTTTGTGGGATCTTCATTTGGTATGTGAGGCATTGCATTCTCCCAGGTGGGTTATGTGGAGTTTGTGTTGAGGGGGTGTGTGAGGTGAGCTGCATGTAACTATGGTCAGTGCTGTGAGTCCTCCTTCCCAGCTAGCCAGATATCCCACCATGCAACGTGCTTGCATTGCAGAGAGTGCAAGTTGGCTTTCAGGATGTCAGGCAGTGGTGTTGTGCTGTTTGTTGGTGCACAGTTCCCAGCAGGGCCTTGTGCTCCCCACAGCAGTAGCCAGTGTCAGCCATCTTGTCAGTCCTTATCCACTCCCTGTGATGTGAGCATGGTTCAGAGTGGTGTTGATGGGCCAATTGTGAGGGTGAGCAGTATCTGTGACTCCAACTCCCATCATGCTATTGCCTACACCCCCCTTCCCAGCATGCCTGTACTTCCTTCCTTTGGACTCTGCTTCCCTGTGGGGTAGTGTGCCTGTGCTGACAGGAAGGCTGACAGTGTTGTCCTTGCGTTTGTTTGGCTACAAGTCCCAGGTGTGTCCCTGTGCTTCACACAGCATTACCCAGGGTGGTGGTTCTTTGTGGGATCTTCATTTGGTATGTGAGGCATTGCATTCTCCCAGGTGGGTTATGTGGAGTTTGTGTTGAGGGGGTGTGTGAGGTGAGCTGCTTGTAACTATGGTCAGTGCTGTGAGTCCTCCTTCCCAGCAAGCCAGATATCCCACCATGCAACGTGCTTGCATTGCAGGGAGTGCAAGTTGGCTTTCAGGATGTCAGGCAGTGGTGTTGTGCTGTTTGTTGGTGCACAGTTCCCAGCAGGGCCTTGTGCTCCCCACAGCAGTAGCCAGTGTCAGCCATCTTGTCAGTCCTTATCCACTCCCTGTGATGTGAGCATGGTTCAGAGTGGTGTTGATGGGCCAATTGTGAGGGTGAGCAGTATCTGTGACTCCAACTCCCATCATGCTATTGCCTACACCCCCCTTCCCAGCATGCCCGTACTTCCTTCCTTTGGACTCTGCTTCCCTGTGGGGTAGTGTGCCTGTGCTGACAGGAAAGCTGACAGTGTTGTCCTTGCGTTTGTTTGGCTACAAGTCCCAGGTGTGTCCCTGTGCTTCACACAGCATTACCCAGGGTGGTGGTTCTTTGTGGGACCTTCATTTGGTATGTGAGGCATTGCATTCTCCCAGGTGGGTTATGTGGAGTTTGTGTTGAGGGGGTGTGTGAGGTGAGCTGCTTGTAACTATGGTCAGTGCTGTGAGTCCTCCTTCCCAGCCAGCCAGATATCCCACCATGCAACGTGCTTGCATTGCAGGGAGTGCAAGTTGGCTTTCAGGATGTCAGGCAGTGGTGTTGTGCTGTTTGTTGGTGCACAGTTCCCAGCAGGGCCTTGTGCTCCCCACAGCAGTAGCCAGTGTCAGCCATCTTGTCAGTCCTTATCCACTCCCTGTGATGTGAGCATGGTTCAGAGTGGTGTTGATGGGCCAATTGTGAGGGTGAGCAGTATCTGTGACTCCAACTCCCATCATGCTATTGGCTACACTAACTTCACCAGCATACACAGAATTCCTTCCTTTAAGTGAGCTTCCCTGTGAGGTGGTGTTCTAGTGGTGGCAAAATATCAGGCAGTGTTTGTTGGTTATATTTGTGCCACTGCCTTGCTCTATTTGTTGTTAGGTTTGTACATGTCATGACACAGTTACATATCACTGTGAGATGGCATGTATTGTGTTTATCTAACTGACATACACATCTTGGGATGATTATCTTTTGGTTGCTGTTGATTTGCTAGGGGTGGATGGTTTGACTGTCCCCTTGACAGTGATGTGTGTGTATTGGCACACAATATTGTGTATATTAGTTGTGTACTCACCAGGCTCTGGGATGTCTGTTAGTCCATATACGCTCACTGGTAGTAGGATGGCCCACACCTTCTCCTCCCAGGGCCTGAGGTATACTGGTTTTGCAGGAGGGCCACTGCCGGTGTGCTGGCTCAGGAGGTAATCCTTCTTGAGTAGGTCTCTGACCCTCCTGCGCACATCATACCACCTGTTCTGGATGTCTTCCTTTGTGCGCAAACATGGTGATTGTGCGTTCACCCTGTCGACGATCCTCGCCCACATCTTGGTTTTCTGCGACATGGGGGTCTGTTGGACCAATGTGCCAAACAACTGTGGCTCTACCCTCAGGATCTCGTCTACCATGACTTCCAATTCACTATCTAGGAACTTTGGATTCTTCTTTAGGGGCATGGTGATGGGTGGTGGTGGTGGTGATTGATGTGTGTGTGTGCAAGTGAGGGTGTGTGTGTGTAGGTTTTGCTGTGTGTGTGTGAGGGTGCTATTTGTTGAGGTGCTAATGGTGTGTGGCTTTTGTGTTGGATGAGCTGTGTGTGTGTCTGTGTTTGCTGTGTGATGGTGTTCTGTGCTGGCAGGTCAGTGGGATTTGCAAAGGATCATGGTAGGGATTTGTGGGCTTTATGTAGGTGGAGTTGGGGGTGTGTACTTGTTCCATTTCCCCCCCCCCCTCTGTATTTATTGGCTTTGTCATTGCTTGTTTGGCCCTTTTTTTGTATTTTTTCATTTGTGATTATTGTGCATGTAGGAGTCGTTCTTCTGACCGAGTAGGATGTTGCAGTTGTCTCGTGCGCGCCTCTCCGAGTCATTCCCGCTGTGTTTCAGCTCAGTTTCATATGCGGCGTACGCGTCGGTCGCGGAGTATTGTGTTTGTTCGGCTGGGTTTGGTATGCGCGTCGGTCGTATGGCTTGGGCTCCGTACGAATCGGTCTGAATTTGCACCCATTGCATCGTACTGCGCGGGTCGGAGTTCGCGGGTACGTTTCGTTCGGATTATTTCCTGATGCGTGTCGGTCGGTTCGATTCGCGTGTTTTCCCGGCCGGATAGCTTGTTTCCGGCCGGGTCGGTCGTTCGCCTTGAGTTCCGTACGAGTCGGTCGTGATTCCCATGCATTTCATCGTACTTCCCAGGTCGGGCAACGCCGGTACGTGTCGGTCGGACTATTATCCCGTACCGAGTCGGTCGGTATTTTTTCCGGCCCGAATCGGAATCGACCCCACAGTCTTTTTTATCAAAAATGTCCCCAATAGTAATTGGCTCCCCAGCAAAGGATTTTGGAAATTCAACAATTGCAAAGCTTGCAAGGTGGCAAGCAACAAAAAGAGTTCAGGCCTTCAACAGGATTCACACACAAAATATAATATTGCATTACATGTAAAACCAAATATGTGATTAATGTCGTGACTCCTGACATGCCTGTGCAGTTTAATATAAGTGGGGAGCACATATTTGGGAGCATATATGTGCCATCAATAATAAAGATAGAAGCTATGCCATAGCAAAAACAAATGGAAAATAAACACAAAAGCAACTGGCAAGAAATTGAGGGGCATATTACCAAGGATTTGCGATAATTATCGCAAAGTGCGCTTAGCGCTTTTTTTTAATCACCGGCTATCGCTGGATTTCATCGCGGAGATAACGCGTTATTATCAACGCTTATCTCCAAGGCGATAAAAAATCCAGCGATAGCGGCGAAACCCAGCAATAGCACGAGAAATCCAGCGATAAATTCACTGCGCTAATGAAAAGCTTGCTAATAGGCAGGTGAGGACTTAACCTTACAATCCACCTCCCATTGACAAGATGGTTAAGTCAAGTTTTTAGCAGGTGTTAGATTCCAGCGATAATCGCGGTTAGCGCGTCTTTTTTTATCGCTTCGCGGGCATTGGTAATAGGGGGAAGTTGTGTCTGAGACTGTTTGCAGTTGCTTTTAGTTGGGAACGCCTACTTTGCATGTCATTAGCGATAATTATCGCTGACATGCAAAGCGGCAACAAAACGGCCGCTATCGCCATTAAGCTGTCGCTAACAGCTGTTAGCGACAGCTTGCTAATAGGGCGATAAAAATATCGTCAAAAAGTGCTGCTAAAGTGGCGATACTGCCCTTGATAATATGCCCCTGAGTTCTATGCAATGATTGATATCCCTAAACTAGAAAGTGGAGGGAATCCAGGACAAAACTCTGTCAGTTCGAATCCAAATACATCCTTAAATTGAGAACCATGACTCCGCAAGGTCTGATCAAGATGAAGAGATACACTCCGATGATGGTGGGAAACCCTGTGGAAAATGAGCATGGGATGAAAGAGCCAATGGCTGCAACAAGTAGGATAGAGGCCACTCATGTGGGAATCTGAACCACAACATTTACATCAAAGTCAAAGAGCGACAGCAGACATTTGGCATCTGGTAAAACAAGTCATTGTGGATGGAGAAATGAGTAAGTTGAATATGCCAAAGCATCAAAAAGAATGTTAACAAATTAATGGAATCCACTTGTGAACATGACCACTTGATTGTGAAATGCTGGATTCAACATGAAATATGGAATATTTTAACGAGAAAAGCAAGAAAGTATTACTTTAGAAAGCACATTTTATGTTTGGAACACAATTAACTCCTACATTGAGAAATTGGTAATTTGAGTAATCAGTTTTGTGGTCTGGTGAGTTCATAAATTGAAAACACATTGGCATTTGAGTATGGAAAAATGTAGATTTAATAAACTGATCATGAAAGGGGTATTACAAGATCAAAACGGAGCAAAAAAGAATAAACATTATCAGTATATTGTAAAGATAATATTGTCATAAACAACCATGTGGATCCACATAAAGTATATATATATGTAGCATACTCCTACTATGCGTTCCCTAACCTAGATGCCTAGAGTCTATGGGGCCGATTCCGATCTCGGCCGGTAGGGCTCCGAATCGGATTCGGCTTAACCGGATCCGATTCGGAGCCCTATTTCCCGACCGATCCGTACGCGCGTCCGGGCGAGCGAGTACGATGCGTATTTGCCGACCGACTCGTCCGGGCGTCCCGACCGCTCCGACCGACTCGATCCCGGGTCGAACCGCACCGACCGACTCGCACGGACACGACTCGCACCGCGCAATGGAGACGTTCCCCGGCCGGGTAAGTACGATGCGTGCCGCGAGCAGTCCGACCGAGCCGCGCACTCCGGCTCGAAAGAGCTGTCGGAGCCGTACTTTGGGGGTCCGTGTCAGACCCCCCTGTACGCGTAGCCGCGCGAGTCGCACACAGGGGGGACCCATGGGTCCCCCCTACCTGTGCGTGTACGGCACGAATCGCTTCACCGCGTACACGCTGTAGGGGGCGCACTTGTCTGACTCGCACCCATTGAGTCAATGGGAGCCCGCGTACGCGTTGTACGACAGGCTCCCATTGACTTCAATGGGAGTCCGACCGACTCGAGTCCGATGGCATACGTGCGCATCGTACTCGTTCGGTCGGACTGCACGGGTCCGATTCGGTCGGAAATCTCTCCGGGTCCGGCTCGGTCGGAGAGATTTCCGGCCCGAATCGGAATCGGCCCCTATGTGTGTGTTCTGCCAGGAATGCCACTTTGAATGATCCAACCCCATCACCTATAGGGAAAGAATGTAGGGCTGAGGTTTCAGCCTGTAGTGACTTCGAAAATGACAGAAAGTGCTCCTCTGCCTAAACCCAGAAATACTTGTTTATTTATAGCAGAAAGCATCCTTGCCTTGGGCCGAGATTGTAGTCAGGCCGCCATTGTTTATATGCTATAGATAGCTGTGTTGCTGTATGTACAAAAAAGAACAATTACATTTGCACAACAAATGTATGTACTACTACAGACCTTGTACGTGATGTTCAAGGTATCATGATAGTTTTCATCCAAAGTTGATTTTGTAAGCAAGCATAGTTTCATGGAAACTAATCCATACTGTCATGGTTGGAAATGTGTGTCAATAGTCATTGTGTTAGAGTGAAGGCAACTTAGGAAAAATCTGTGTGTATGTAAAATGGCAGTGTTTCCCTCTAGGCCTAACCAGGACACATGTCAAAACTTGGTACAATAATCAGGGACACTGGAAGGGATTTGAACGTTGACTGTGTCATTTAGGCATTGGATTTCGACATTGATTTTTTATTTTTTTAAGTTTTTAAATTTCACAAGCACACTGGCACAATGGATTAAACACTGGGAGATAGGATAAACTACTTTTCTCAGGGATCCAAAGGGTCAGAAGGGAAGAAATGTTTTAAAATGAATGCAATAAACGCTGAGAAAGGACTCAGCAAAAACATCTAGTGATCAAGACCTAATGTAGCTGAACAGACATACAGCTGACACAAAGGGGCATTGAAGAGTGCTCAATGCACCCCTTGCTGTTGGAGAAAACATTCATGGTGAAGGGGGCGCTGTTTTTTTTATTTTGAAAAAACAAATTCAGCTTTGGAATTTTCTTTTTGAAAATAAAAAAAAAGTTGCAAGTTTGATATATGGTTCCATCATGCTGACAGAGTCGTCTGTCAAACTTACAGTGCATTTCCAGGAACCGCTGTTGCGGTGGTTCCCTGCAAATGCAAATGATGTTTGCAGGGTCAGCAGACATCAGTAATATGGTGAGCAGAGCACGCTCACCAATGCAGGAGTAAAGTACTCCACCATGAGGACGGTAAGTGCTCCTTCTGCCGATATGTAAATCAGCCCCTTAATTATTTGCTTTCTTTAGGGCTGGGTACCATCGAATAGTGCCTAAACATGTACTTGTTGGTTTCTAACTATAGAGTAGCAAAGCTGGTTCATTGCACTTATAATTTATGGACCTGACAAGTGCATTTGATTTTGTGAACCATTCATAACTTTGCCAAAAATACGTTGGAAATGGGAATTGATCCAACAATTGTCTAATTTTTAATACAGTTAAAGTACTCAACTGCTTGTGCCCGGTTTGGGAAAGGGGCCGAATGCACTAATCCATTTAGGATCGACAGGGGAGTACGGCAGGGGTGTGCCCTGGCAACCCTTCTTGTTTACTTAGTACACCAATGAAGTGGAAGGATTGCTAAGGTCAATGGGGCAGGACATGTCCCAGATAGGTTCACTGGGTCTGATGGCTTAGTGGACTAATGCGTCCACTGTAGGGGCCTGTGTTCGACCTCATGGTCACAGGTTCAAATCCCAGCGGGTCCACTCAGCCTTTCATCCTTCTGAGGTCTATAAAATGAGTACCATTGAGTTGGGTAACAATAAACATCTGTTATTTAGTGCCAAGATACCCTTGGGTGAATGTGCGCTTTACAAATATAAGTGTTATGTGTTATGTTACCACCATTGCCAGTACTCCTTTATGCTGATAATGCAGTCTTGATAGCACGTACAGCCAATGGATTACAAGTACTGCTAGATTCATTTGCCCACTTCATGGAAAATCTAGACTTACAGACCAATGTGAACAAATCATTTGTGATGATATATGGCCCACATTCAATAAAAACTATTCCCAAAATGTTCATGACGTACCACTCCACTAAGTAAAAACTTTCCATTATTTGGTACTTCTTTTAATTCAGTCCTGTCTGTTCGAGAGACCAATTGAAGCTATCTTTACCAATCAAAGAGATGTTAGAAATTTGTAAAAGTAAGCGAATCTATACAACTAGTTAGGGGCTGGAGTCTTGGCTTATAGTGATGTCAGGGGTTTACAATTGCTGGAGAATGCCTATTTATGAAGGCTTCTGTCTGTGCCTAAATCAATGACCACTTTAGTTGTCACACAGAGCTTGGTGTCACCTTCCTTGAGGATTAGATTAAGCTGCGCCCCCTAGCCTTGTTGTTATCCATTTGGCGCAAACAATAGACAACACTTAACCGTGAAATTATCTTGGATTGCCTTTCACTGGACCATTGTGATTTCATACCATGGTTGAAATATGTCAAAGAAGGCTTTGAAAAGATAGGAATACCAGGTACCTACTCTTAAGCAGACTCTGGAAACCTTTGTTCTAATGAAATGTTGAAACAACTATTTCTTGGGAAATGCAATGAGGGCAGGTTTTTGCCTGAGGCAAATAAACAATATATCAGTGCTTTTGTCCCAGCTACTACAACAAACCTGATTGAACTGTACCTCAGTTTTGAATCAAATGTGCACCACGGATTTTCATCAATGAGGTTATGTTTTAATATTGTTAAAGGTTTTTGTTACTTTCTGGGAAAAGGAGGTCTAGAATACAAAGCCCCCCCTTTGTCCTTGTGATAGCTTGTCAGTCCAGTGGACAATAAATTTTACAGTTTTCTGTCATTTTTATAAGGAACCCGAGAAAGTGGATCCTACTACCCTTATTGCGTCTGCATAATTTTAGATACCACAGAATCGATTTCTGTTTTTCACAAGAACTTTCAGCAAACTCACTATGTGCTTCTGTTGCCAGTTGCATACACCATTCAATTAGATGTTTGATTGCAACTCAAGGTGTTCCTTGATAGGATTGCACTTATTAACTATGCTGCTATGTTATATGCACTTTCTGGTTATTGAACTTATATAGATTGTATTTATTTATTATGCTGCTATGCTGAATGCACTTTGTATTTTATTGGTTGTTCTTTGATATTTACAAGTCTTTTATGGCTGTTTTGAGTCAAATAAAGTATATTGACAGACTGACTTAATTATTGAATACACATTTAAGTTAATTTGTTGTAACTGTTTATTTTATTGCTCCTAAATTTGAAATACATTTATAAAATTATTCATCTTATTATTTTAGAATAAAATATTTTAATTTTTTAAAGTTTAATAAACGTTACTACATTTTCCGACACTTCACCATATGGAGATCTCCACCGTGGTGGCGGAGATGTCCACTTATGTGTGAAAAGGTATGAATAATAAGACAGCAATTCCTATGCACACGCAACAGAGAGTAACAGGTATATAACACTGTTCATGTGATTCTCACAAATGAGAGACAAGTTCTTAATCCGTTGTGGTTCTTTTTTAATACGGGTTTCCTTATGCAATGCAGCCAACGCGCGTTTCGTCAGTGGGTCATGACCCCTTGACTTCTTCAGGGCTAGGGTAATACAAAAAATATAACATGTAACCTCTTAAACCAGATGATCATAACTAAGAGGACAAGCCATAAAAGCATACACCCGTGTTGTAATTACATGTACCGAGTGCATAGCACCACTTTGATGTTAAGTGAAAACAAAAGACCACAAGTGGGAAACAAAACGAAACACCCCAAAACTACATCTTACATAATACATTAAGACTCCTATGGTCCTAAAATCACCCAAATTTATCCAAAATACTCTTTAGAACATTTAAAACACAAAGGGACAGAATAAAGCAGAATAATATAGGAGAAACTTAAAAAGCAACTAGAGGGTGTATAGAGAAAAATTACACTACACCGTCCCACGTAGCCTATAATTACAGAAGCTATACATTAAACCCCATATTATGAAAAGTGCAAAAACCAATTAAAAAGGAATTAGATCCCTCATGTAGCTACAAATGTAGACCTACAATTAACCATACGTCGTGAATAAATAAATAAAACGCTGCGTCTTGTCCCTAAATGATTTATTAAAACTAAGCGTATCAGTGCTTTAAAACACCACCGTGGACCCAATATCTAATCCACCCAGTGTTAGAATCAATCAAAAACATGCTCCACAATAAAAGGCAGCTCTACCAGCTGCGCCTATTATTTTAAAAAAAACAACGCGTACCTCTCTGCACAAATGATTGATGCCCTCAATCTAAAAGACAAATCGAATGAACGTACCAGTTAGTGAAAAACGAAAGAAAGTCCTATCAGGTAAATATCACTAACAAACTCACTAATATCGTTCAGATTGAGCCAAACTCATTGCAAACAAAAGGTCGCTCACCTATCCACCGGTGATACTTCCAACCCGGAAGGGCATGTAAAAATCTCAAATCTTCGTATAAAATTAAATCGAATTCTGTAATATGAAAGAAAAGGACAATCACGCCTTGTTACATCTATGTTTGCAAAAGGGTTTAAATATATATATGAGCCTGAAGACTATACATCTGTGTGATACACATTCTCTACATTAATGTTAAAAGGAAGAAAAACAAACACAATCATATAGCCAGACATCTAATTCACTAAGAAGGTCAAATCTTACCTCCAATTCTAATAAATATACTTGTTCGAGCCTCTCTGCAATTAATTTGTAGGCTCCGAGTGCAGCGGTCTCAAATTAAATGCCCATAGGAACACGATCATGCAACGAAATAAGCCGTCTAGTGCCAGACTAAAAAGGAACGGATAGAACCAATCAATACCTCAATAAGGTTTACCAGTGATAAATTCCAAAAATCATAAAAGCCGAAGTCAATCAGTCCGCCCATCACTGTAACACACACTCACCTAAAGCGAGTCCGTCTTACGTCCAGTACGATCCCGGGATCTCTGTCAACCGGATACGGTTGCTAGATGCCCGGAAGTCCATTTCAACTCCAAAACTGAGTACGGCACTAGAGCGCAAAACACCAAGAAAGGCCCTCCATCTTGGGAGTGTCATAAATCCTTATAATGGGATGTGTATGCGGCACAACCCCAGATATTATTAAAGAGTTGAAATAAGAAAAGGAAGGTAAAGACAAAAGGAAAGGAAGGTGCGAGAAAATTTACTGAAATGTTCTCAGCACGCAGGCCAGAACACAAATATACTTGCAATGTAAAGTTACGAATAAAAATGGAAGAGCAAAGTAGATTAACAAATTCAACAAGTCTGTACATCAAAATAAGTATATACTGTGCATGTCAGCAAGATAAATTAACACATACAACACACGATATGATCAGAAAGGGCTCCACAGACTTAGAGTGTTACATGCGCAGAACATCGGTTGCTTACTGTCTGCCAAATGCTTCGTCTTAATTGCACACTAATTAAAGAAATTATCTTATGTGTTGTCATAATTACGTTCTAAAAGATGGTAAAACATTTGGAGAGGAAGGAGGCGGGTTTTTCCACAGAATATAAAACCTAAAATGACAAAATCCAAAGCACACCCGTTACTTAACAAACTTCCTACAATAAAACTGAGTTACATTTAAACAACTATTAAAGAACTGTTAAAGACAGGGTCCTATTGAAACAGAGTCCAACTAGTTCAAATACAGTTCAGTCCCCCAGGAAATAATGCATTTCCCGGTCGCTATTAAGACCTAGTTCATAAGTCTTAAGGCGCATTATCCAGAGTGCCTCTGAACGTCTCAGTCTAAGTTCCCGATTCCCACCCCTTGGGCTCTGATTAGTTACATCAATCCCATAAAATACAAATTGTTTATGAGGGCCATGCAGGGGCACTCCCATACATGTAGAGCCATTGGGTATCTGGGGTCTCTAAGTTTGACTGCACGAATATGTTCCATGATTCTCTCTTTTACTGGTCTGATCGTGCTTCCCACATACTTCCATCCATAAGCACACTCCAAAATATATACCGTAAATTTCGTGTAACAATTAATATTGTGTCTGATCGTATATGTCCTATTTGGACCTACAAATTCCTTAATGTGGTTCGAGGCCCAACGGCACGCACCACATGAACCGCATTTGTGAAAACCCAGTGTGCGTGATGTCAACCAATCACCATTATGCCGGGAATGGGGGTAACTCGGACTGAGCCTATTTTTGAGCGTTCTTCCTCTCCTGTATGTAATTTGAGGAACTTTATGTACATGTTTGGTTAGTATGGTATCTTCCGTTAGAAGTCTCCAATGTTTACGTAGACTTTTCGATAAAACCACACTGTAATCATTGTAATCAGTAATTAATCTCACTGTATCTCCTGTCACCTTTGTGGATACCCTATCCTGTAGCGTGGTTTCCCTCTGGGTATTTCTGATTCTCTGTTCAGCTTTAGACAAATTATGTAGTGTGTATCCTCTATGTTTGAACCTGGACTTCATTTTCACCAGACATTCCTCAAACTCTTCCTCATTGCTGCAATTTCTTTTGCTCTCAAAAATTCCCCAAATGGAATCGCTTGTATTTGATGGAGAGGGTGAGCACTCCGAGCATGTAGAATCGAATTACATGCTGTTTCCTTACGGAAAAGATGTGTATGTAGTGAGTTATTATTAACGTAAATCTCTAAGTCTAGGAATGTAACGCTAGACTCACTATATTGATGCGTAAACTTGATGTCAAAATTGTTGTTGTTAAGGTAAGTGCAGAAACGTTCCAGTTTGTCATGTGAGCCTGACCAAATGAGTAGACAGTCATCTATATAGCGACCCCAAAAAATGATCGAATCGCTAAATTCAATGCCATTACGTCCCCAGATGACCACCTCTTCCAGGCGCCCCATGAAGAGGTTGGCAAAACTGGGTGAGAATTTGGAGCCCATGGCCACGCCCCTTGTCTGTCTGAACCATTGATTTTCAACCAAGAAAACATTGTTCTCAAGAATAAGACCCATCATGTCAAGTAACATATCAGTGTGCTGCCACTGTGTTGCGGGTCTCCTATGCAAATGATGTTGAACCGCCTTCAAGCCTAGATCCAATTTTATGCTTGTATATAGTGACACAACATCTAACGTTACCAGAGTCCCAAGTGAAGTCAGCCAAAGTACTCAAAATGTGTTTCGTATCCCTTACATAGGAGGGAAGATTTTGAACCAGGGGACAAAGGAAAAGATCCACGTATTCAGAAATGCGTTCTGTCGGTCCACCCATCCCTGACACAATAGGTCTCCCCGGAGGGAAGGGCAACTGCTTATGCACTTTTGGTAGTGTGTATAGACAAGGATATTGAGGTCTGAAGATTTTTAAGTACTTGAATTCGTCCTCATTAATAAGTCCTACTGTATGCCACTGCGTCAGTTTCTTTTAGATTAGAATAGTAAGTGGCCCTATGGGATTGGATGTGAGGCTTTCATAGCACATTGGATCACACAGTTGGGACATAATTTCTTTGTTATAGTCCACCTTATCCATCACTACAATATTCCCCCTTGTCCGCTTCTCTGATTATTAGGTCTTTATCAGAGGCAAGTGTCTTTAATGCCAAACGTTCTCCAGGTAGGAGATTATCAGTGTGTCTCAAAATCTTTTTAGTCTTTTTGGCCTCAAATTTGTCCAGGTCTTCCAACACTCGTTTATGAAACATGTCGATTGGATTACCCCCAGGTAAAATCGGTGTCCATTTGGATTTAGTTTTTAAACCACTATCCAATGTCAAGTCATTGTCCACATTTAGCTCATCCAAAAGGGTGGTCATGTGTAATGGCGTATCTTCAGTGTCTGTGAGGGAAAGTAAGAGATGCGTGTCGTGTACATCTTGTATTGTGAGACTATCAAGAATTGAACTGGTTGAAATATTAACATTTCTTTTATTGGGTGCTGGATAACAATCAAAAAACTTCTTAATTTTTACACCTCTCACAAACTTAAACGAGTCAATTTTTGTATTACACAAATCGCCAACATCTTTAGGGTTAAAGCTCAGACCTTTTTCCAAGAGGGAAATCATATCACCATTCAGTTGTTTTACTGAAATGTTCTCAGCACGCAGGCCAGAACACAAATATACTTGCAATGTAAAGTTACGAATAAAAATGGAAGAGCAAAGTAGATTAACAAATTCAACAAGTCTGTACATCAAAATAAGTATATACTGTGCATGTCAGCAAGATAAATTAACACATACAACACACGATATGATCAGAAAGGGCTCCACAGACTTAGAGTGTTACATGCGCAGAACATCGGTTGCTTACTGTCTGCCAAATGCTTCGTCTTAATTGCACACTAATTAAAGAAATGATCTTATGTGTTGTCATAATTACGTTCTAAAAGATGGTAAAACATTTGGAGAGGAAGGAGGGGGTTTTTCCACAGAATATAAAACCTAAAATGACAAAATCCAAAGCACACCCGTTACTTAACAAACTTCCTACAATAAAACTGAGTTACATTTAAACAACTATTAAAGAACTGTTAAAGACAGGGTCCTATTGAAACAGAGTCCAACTAGTTCAAATACAGTTCAGTCCCCCAGGAAATAATGCATTTCCCGGTCGCTATTAAGACCTAGTTCATAAGTCTTAAGGCGCATTATCCAGAGTCTAAGAGACAAATTTATGAAACTTGAGCGATTAAGGAAGAGGGAGAATTCAAAATAGTGGGATGGGGCTACCCTGAAGCAGTACTTGCGTCTTAATAGAGTACCGAGGGGTCTGAGGTCCCAGATATTCCCCACCTATGATGATCTTGAGGATGACCACCTTAAACGGTGGGAGGAGGCACTGACACACAATTCCAACACTTTAATAGAGATCTTAATTGAAAGTGCCGAGAGGAAAGTAATACAATTACAGGAAGAGATTGCCAACTTAGAAAAAGAAATCAGAGAACTGGATCTTAAAGAAGGGACAGAAAAGAATTATGTAATTTTAAATGAAATACTAGCCAGACATCAAAACGAAATAAAGGAGAGGAAGGCTAGAAAGATCAGAAGGGACGAGTTTGACTATAAAGAGGGTAGGGTGTTTACTTATGCTAGGAAATATGATCAGTGTTGCCAGACAGGACAGGGAAAGAGAGAATCAAAAGACAGGATGTAATTTCAATCTCCTCTAGCGCTACTTCGCTAAATGACATATCTACTAGTGAAAGTGAGGCTGATATTGTGGGTCCCTCTTCTGAAGATGTACTAGGTAAATCCTCTTTTTTACGCGAGGTTCTAAGAATTCGGAAGGGAAACGGGGTCCAACCCAGGGGAGGAAACCAAGAGGCAGGACCCGTAGAGGGAAAAGAGCAGGAACAGACAGACTACAAAAGAAAATTAAGATCAGGGGACGAGAAGAACAAACAGTAAAGGCTGATATAGGGGTTGAGGTCATTAACCTTTCATCAAAACAACTGAATGGTGATATGATTTCCCTCTTGGAAAAAGGTCTGAGCTTTAACCCTAAAGATGTTGGCGATTTGTGTAATACAAAAATTGACTTGTTTAAGTTTGTGAGAGGTGTAAAAATTAAGAAGTTTTTGATTGTTATCCAGCACCCAATAAAAGAAATGTTAATATTTCAACCAGTTCAATTCTTGATAGTCTCACAATACAAGATGTACACGACACGCATCTCTTACTTTCCCTCACAGACACCGAAGATACGCCATTACACATGACCACCCTTTTGGATGAGCTAAATGTGGACAATGACTTGACATTGGATAGTGGTTTAAAAACTAAATCCAAATGGACACCGATTTTACCTGGGGGTAATCCAATCGACATGTTTCATAAACGAGTGTTGGAAGACCTGGACAAATTTGAGGCCAAAAAGACTAAAAAGATTTTGAGACACACTGATAATCTCCTACCTGGAGAACGTTTGGCATTAAAGACACTTGCCTCTGATAAAGACCTAATAATCAGAGAAGCGGACAAGGGGGAATATTGTAGTGATGGATAAGGTGGACTATAACAAAGAAATTATGTCCCAACTGTGTGATCCAATGTGCTATGAAAGCCTCACATCCAATCCCATAGGGCCACTTACTATTCTAATCAATAAGAAACTGACGCAGTGGCATACAGTAGGACTTATTAATGAGGACGAATTCAAGTACTTAAAAATCTTCAGACCTCAATATCCTTGTCTATACACACTACCAAAAGTGCATAAGCAGTTGCCCTTCCCCCGGGGAGACCTATTGTGTCAGGGATGGGTGGACCGACAGAACGCATTTCTGAATACGTGGATCTTTTCCTTTGTCCCCTGGTTCAAAATCTTCCCTCCTATGTAAGGGATACGAAACACATTTTGAGTACTTTGGCTGACTTCACTTGGGACTCTGGCATGACTCTTTAACGTTAGATGTTGTATCACTATATACAAGCATAAAATTGGATCTAGGCTTGAAGGCGGTTCAACATCATTTGCATAGGAGACCCGCAACACAGTGGCAGCACATTGATATGTTACTTGACATGATGGGTCTTATTCTTGAGAACAATGTTTTCTTGGTTGAAAATCAATGGTTCAGACAGACAAGGGGCGTGGCCATGGGCTCGAAATTCTCACCCAGTTTTGCCAACCTCTTCATGGGGCGCCTGGAAGAGGTGGTCATCTGGGGACGTAATGGTATTGAGTTTAGCGATTCGATCATTTTTGGGGTCGCTATATAGATGACTGTCTACTCATTTGGTCAGGCTCACATGACAAACTGGAACGTTTCTGCACTTACCTTAACAACAACAATTTTGACATCAAGTTTACGCATCAATATAGTGAGTCTAGCGTTACATTCCTAGACTTAGAGATTTACGTTAATAATAACTCACTACATTCACGTCTTTTCCGTAAGGATACGGCATGTAATTCGATTCTACATGCTCGGAGTGCTCACCCTCTCCATCAAATACAAGCGATTCCATTTGGGGAATTTTTGAGAGCAAAAAGAAATTGCAGCAATGAGGCAGAGTTTGAGGAATGTCTGGTGAAAATGAAGTCCAGGTTCAAACATAGAGGATACACACTACATAATTTGTCTAAAGCTGAACAGAGAATCAGAAATACCCAGAGGGAAACCACGCTACAGGATAGGGTATCCACAAAGGTGACAGGAGATACAGTGAGATTAATTACTGATTACAATGATTACAGTGTGGTTTTATCGAAAAGTCTACGTAAACATTGGAGACTTCTAACGGAAGATACCATACTAACCAAACATGTACATAAAGTTCCTCAAATTACATACAGGAGAGGAAGAACGCTAAAAAATAGGCTCAGTCCGAGTTACCCCCATTCCCGGCATAATGGTGATTGGTTGACATCACGCACACTGGGTTTTCACAAATGCGGTTCATGTGGTGCGTGCCGTTGGGCCTCGAACCACATTAAGGAATTTGTAGGTCCAAATAGGACATATACGATCAGACACAATATTAATTGTTACACGAAATTTACGGTATATATTTTGGAGTGTGCTTGCGAATGCAAGTATGTGGGAAGCACGATCAGACCAGTAAAAGAGAGAATCATGGAACATATTCGTGCAGTCAAACTTAGAGACCCCAGATACCCAATGGCTCTACATGTATGGGAGTGCCCCCTGCATGGCCCTCATAAACAATTTGTATTTTATGGGATTGATGTAACTAATCAGAGCCCAAGGGGTGGGAATCGGGAACTTAGACTGAGACGTTCAGAGGCACTCTGGATAATGCGCCTTAAGACTTATGAACTAGGTCTTAATAGCGACCGGGAAATGCATTATTTCCTGGGGGACTGAACTGTATTTGAACTAGTTGGACTCTGTTTCAATAGGACCCTGTCTTTAACAGTTCTTTAATAGTTGTTTAAATGTAACTCAGTTTTATTGTAGGAAGTTTGTTAAGTAACGGGTGTGCTTTGGATTTTGTCATTTTAGGTTTTATATTCTGTGGAAAAACCCGCCTCCTTCCTCTCCAAATGTTTTACCATCTTTTAGAACGTAATTATGACAACACATAAGATCATTTCTTTAATTAGTGTTCAATTAAGACGAAGCATATGGCAGACAGTAAGCAACCGATGTTCTGCGCATGTAACACTCTAAGTCTGTGGAGCCCTTTCTGATCATATTGTGTGTTGTATGTGTTAATTGATCTTGCTGACATGCACAGTATATACTTATTTTCATGTACAGACTTGTTGAATTTGTTAATCTACTTTGCTCTTCCATTTTTATTTGTAACTTTACATTGCAAGTATATTTGTGTTCTGGCCTGCGTGCTGAGAACATTTCAGTAAATTTTCTCGCACCTTCCTTTCCTTTTGTCTTTACCTTTCTTTTCTTATTTCAACTCTTTAATAATATATGGGGTTGTGCCGCATACACATCCCATTATAAGGATTTATGACACTCCCAAGATGGAGGGCCTTTCTTGGTGTTTTGCGCTCTAGTGCCGTACTCGGTTTTGGAGTTGAAATGGACTTCCGGGCATCTAGCAACCGTATCCGGTTAACAGAGATCCCGGGATCGTACTGGACGTAAGACGTACTCGCTTTAGGTGAGTGTGTGTTACAGTGATGGGCGGACTGATTGACTTCGGCTTTTATGATTTTTGGAATTTATCACTGGTAAACCTTATTGAGGTATTGATTGGTTCTATCCGTTCCTTTTTAGTCTGGCACTAGACGGCTTATTTCGCCGCATGATCGTGTTCCTATGGGCATTTAATTTGAGACCGCTGCACTCGGAGCCTACAAATTAATTGCAGAGAGGCTCGAACAAGTATATTTATTAGAATTGGAGGTAAGATTTGACCTTCTTAGTGAATTAGATGTCTGGCTATATGATTGTGTTTGTTTTTCTTCCTTTTAACATTAATGTAGAGAATGTGTATCACACAGATGTATAGTCTTCAGGCTCATATATATATTTAAACCCTTTGCAAACATAGATGTAACAAGGCGTGATTGTCCTTTTCTTTCATATTACAGAATTCGATTTAATTTTATACGAAGATTTGAGATTTTTACATGCCCTTCCGGGTTGGAAGTATCACCGGTGGATAGGTGAGCGACCTTTTGTTTGCAATGAGTTTGGCTCAATCTGAACGATATTAGTGAGTTTGTTAGTGATATTTACCTGATAGGACTTTCTTTCGTTTTTCACTAACTGGTACGTTCATTCGATTTGTCTTTTAGATTGAGGGCATCAATCATTTGTGCAGAGAGGTACGCGTTGTTTTTTTAAAATAATAGGCGCAGCTGGTAGAGCTGCCTTTTATTGTGGAGCACGTTTTGATTGATTCTAACACTGGGTGGATTAGATAGTGGGTCCACGGTGGTGTTTTAAAGCACTGATACGCTTCGTTTTAATAAATCATTTAGGGGCAAGACGCAGCGTTTTATTTATTTATTCACGACGTATGGTTAATTGTAGGTCTACATTTGTAGCTACATGAGGGATCTAATTCCTTTTTAATTGGTTTTTGCACTTTTCATAATATGGGGTTTAATGTATAGCTTCTGTAATTATAGGCTACGTGGGACGGTGTAGTGTAATTTTTCTCTATACACCCTCTAGTTGCTTTTTAAGTTTCTCCTATATTATTCTGCTTTATTCTGTCCCTTTGTGTTTTAAATGTTCTAAAGAGTATTTTGGATAAATTTGGGTGATTTTAGGACCATAGGAGTCTTAATGTATTATGTAAGATGTAGTTTTGGGGTGTTTCGTTTTGTTTCCCACTTGTGGTCTTTTGTTTTCACTTAACATCAAAGTGGTGCTATGCACTCGGTACATGTAATTACAACACGGGTGTTTGCTTTTATGGCTTGTCCTCTTAGTTATGATCATCTGGTTTAAGAGGTTACATGTTATATTTTTTGTATTACCCTAGCCCTGAAGAAGTCAAGGGGTCACGACCCACTGACGAAACGCGCGTTGGCTGCATTGCATAAGGAAACCCGTATTAAAAAAGAACCACAACGGATTAAGAACTTGTCTCTCGTTTGTGAGAATCACATGAACAGTGTTATATACCTGCAATTCAATAAATGATTGTACCTCGGCACTCCAACAAATTAAATGCAGTATTTTGTCCCAAGTCTTGGGCTTCTGGCCTCTATACAATGGTAGAGTATCCACAACTACCAACTCACAGAAAATATCAATCGAGAAACATAGGTAGCGCAGAAATCTGTATTTAATAAAGTTTTGAAGATAATAAAATCATATCAATATTCTTCAACAACTGAAATGTATTTAACACAACAAAAATACAATCGCCATGTGGAAGTTCTATTCCTAGAACCTCCCAAGTGATGACAATGAATGGCAGCCGACACGTGTTTCGTTACTTTCTGTAACTTTCTCAAGGCTTAATCTGAAAAAAGACACTTGTTTCAGTCCCAGTGGATTCCCTACAATCATTAAATCTGTAGTTTACCGGACGAGGAGACAAATAAGACCCTTGGTATGGTGCCTGTCTGAAAGAGAATAATAGTCTGAAGCGAATAAGCCAGTCTTTTCCCTTAATTCGCAAGATCCTCAACATAGTATAGAGGTGCATTCATTATGGCACCCATACAGAGAATATTTCGTGAATCCAATTTCTAATTGCCTCGTATAAAATTTCCAAAAGTTAGCGCAGGCTATGATATGCCCCTAAATTGTAGCAAGACGTTGTCGCGAAAATGGATCCTGATACATCCAGCAGAGATGTATCAGGCTGCCATTCATTGTCATCACTTGGGAGGTTCTAGGAATAGAACTTCCACATGGCGATTGTATTTTTGTTGTGTTAAATACATTTCAGTTGTTGAAGAATATTGATATGATTTTATTATCTTCAAAACTTTATTAAATACAGATTTCTGCGCTACCTATGTTTCTCGATTGATATTTTCTGTGAGTTGGTAGTTGTGGATACTCTACCATTGTATAGAGGCCAGAAGCCCCAGACTTGGGACAAAATACTGCATTTAATTTGTTGGAGTGCCGAGGTACAATCATTTATTGAATTGCATTGATACGAGATTTCTGCAGAATTCTCGTTGGGTAACATCCTTGGTAGTGGGGTGTTTCTATTTGTTACCTTGAAGGGCACCATTACTGTTAATAATTTAATTTATAAATAGTAATTTTTAGGACGGATGTGCTACTGCTTAGACCACCACTACCTTGTCTTTTTGTTGTAGTGTTATATACCTGTTACTCTCTGTTGCGTGTGCATAGGAATTGCTGTCCTGTTTCTGCCCTGGACTTCTCTGTTCAGGTTTTGGGGGTTTATGGGATATTTCCCCCACCTATAGCACCGCGAATACTCTGTAACTTTTTTACTGATCACGTTATTTGGTTTAGCGCCGACACAATACGCCTGTGTGAATTAATATCCCTTCCTTCCTTTAGTCATAGTTAATCAGAGTCAGGTTGGGCAGCTACCACGTGAGTAAATACAAAGAATATGGACAGAGATAGAATAGCCAATGAGTTATTTGATAGTCTAGCTAAAGGAGATACTATTAGTAGGAGTTTGACGAATGAGACACCCCAACGTAGAGAGGGTCTAAGAGACAAATTTATGAAACTTGAGCGATTAAGGAAGAGGAAGAATTCAAAATGGTGGGATGGGGCTACCCTGAAGCAGTACTTGCGTCTTAATAGAGTACCGAGGGGTCTGAGGTCCCAGATATTCCCCACCTATGATGATCTTGAGGATGACCACCTTAAACGGTGGGAGGAGGCACTGACACACAATTCCAACACTTTAATAGAGATCTTAATTGAAAGTGCCGAGAGGAAAGTAATACAATTACAGGAAGAGATTGCCAACTTAGAAAAAGAAATCAGAGAACTGGATCTTAAAGAAGGGACAGAAAAGAATTATGTAATTTTAAATGAAATACTGGCCAGACATCAAAACGAAATAAAGGAGAGGAAGGCTAGAAAGATCAGAAGGGACGAGTTTGACTATAAAGAGGGTAGGGTGTTTACTTATGCTAGGAAATATGATCAGTGTTGCCAGACAGGACAGGGAAAGAGAGAATCAAAAGACAGGATGTAATTTCAATCTCCTCTAGCGCTACTTCGCTAAATGCCATATCTACTAGTGAAAGTGAGGCTGATATTGTGGGTCCCTCTTCTGAAGATGTACTAGGTAAATCCTCTTTTTTACGCGGGGTTCTAAGAATTCGGAAGGGAAACAGGGCCCAACCCAGGGGAGGAAACCAAGAGGCAGGACCCGTAGAGGGAAAAGAGCAGGAACAGACAGACTACAAAAGAAAATTAAGATCAGGGGACGAGAAGAACAAACAGTAAAGGCTGATATAGGGGTTGAGGTCATTAACCTTTCATCAAAACAACTGAATGGTGATATGATTTCCCTCTTGGAAAAAGGTCTGAGCTTTAACCCTAAAGATGTTGGCGATTTGTGTAATACAAAAATTGACTTGTTTAAGTTTGTGAGAGGTGTAAAAATTAAGAAGTTTTTTGATTGTTATCCAGCACCCAATAAAAGAAATGTTAATATTTCAACCAGTTCAATTCTTGATAGTCTCACAATACAAGATGTACACGACACGCATCTCTTACTTTCCCTCACAGACACCGAAGATACTCCATTACACATGACCACCCTTTTGGATGAGCTAAATGTGGACAATGACTTGACATTGGATAGTGGTTTAAAAACTAAATCCAAATGGGCACCGATTTTACCTGGGGTAATCCAATCGACATGTTTCATAAACGAGTGTTGGAAGACCTGGACAAATTTGAGGCCAAAAAGACTAAAAAGATTTTGAGACACACTGATAATCTCCTACCTGGAGAACGTTTGGCATTAAAGACACTTGCCTCTGATAAAGACCTAATACTCAGAGAAGCGGACAAGGGGGGGAATATTGTAGTGATGGATAAGGTGGACTATAACAAAGAAATTATGTCCCAACTGTGTGATCCAATGTGCTATGAAAGCCTCACATCCAATCCCATAGGGTCACTTACTATTCTAATCAATAAGAAACTGACGCAGTGGCATACAGTAGGACTTATTAATGAGGACGAATTCAAGTACTTAAAAATCTTCAGACCTCAATATCCTTGTCTATACACACTACCAAAAGTGCATAAGCAGTTGCCCTTCCCCCCGGGAGACCTATTGTGTCAGGGATGGGTGGACCGACAGAACGCATTTCTGAATACGTGGATCTTTTCCTTTGTCCCCTGGTTCAAAATCTTCCCTCCTATGTAAGGGATACGAAACACATTTTGAGTACTTTGGCTGACTTCACTTGGGACTCTGGCATGACTCTGGTAACGTTAGATGTTGTATCACTATATACAAGCATAAAATTGGATCTAGGCTTGAAGGCAGTTCAACATCATTTGCATAGGAGACCCGCAACACAGTGGCAGCACACTGATATGTTACTTGACATGATGGGTCTTATTCTTGAGAACAATGTTTTCTTGGTTGAAAATCAATGGTTCAGACAGACAAGGGGCGTGGCCATGGGCTCGAAATTCTCACCCAGTTTTGCCAACCTCTTCATGGGGCGCCTGGAAGAGGTGGTCATCTGGGGACGTAATGGTATTGAGTTTAGCGATTCGATCATTTTTTGGGGTCGCTATATAGATGACTGTCTACTCATTTGGTCAGGCTCACATGACAAACTGGAACGTTTCTGCACTTACCTTAACAACAACAATTTTGACATCAAGTTTACGCATCAATATAGTGAGTCTAGCGTTACATTCCTAGACTTAGAGATTTACGTTAATAATAACTCACTACATACACGTCTTTTCCGTAAGGATACGGCATGTAATTCGATTCTACATGCTCGGAGTGCTCACCCTCTCCATCAAATACAAGCGATTCCATTTGGGGAATTTTTGAGAGCAAAAAGAAATTGCAGCAATGAGGCAGAGTTTGAGGAATGTCTGGTGAAAATGAAGTCCAGGTTCAAACATAGAGGATACACACTACATAATTTGTCTAAAGCTGAACAGAGAATCAGAAATACCCAGAGGGAAACCACGCTACAGGATAGGGTATCCACAAAGGTGACAGGAGATACAGTGAGATTAATTACTGATTACAATGATTACAGTGTGGTTTTATCGAAAAGTCTACGTAAACATTGGAGACTTCTAATGGAAGATATCATACTAACCAAACATGTACATAAAGTTCCTCAAATTACATACAGGAGAGGAAGAACGCTCAAAAATAGGCTCAGTCCGAGTTACCCCCATTCCCGGCATAATGGTGATTGGTTGACATCACGCACACTGGGTTTTCACTAATGCGGTTCATGTGGTGCGTGTTGGGCCTCGAACCACATTAAGGAATTTGTAGGTCCAAATAGGACATATACGATCAGACACAATATTAATTGTTACACGAAATTTACGGTATATATTTTGGAGTGTGCTTGCGGATGGAAGTATGTGGGAAGCACGATCAGACCAGTAAAAGAGAGAATCATGGAACATATTCGTGCAGTCAAACTTAGAGACCCCAGATACCCAATGGCTCTACATGTATGGGAGTGCCCCCTGCATGGCCCTCATAAACAATTTGTATTTTATGGGATTGATGTAACTAATCAGAGCCCAAGGGGTGGGAATCGGGAACTTAGACTGAGACGTTCAGAGGCACTCTGGATAATGCGCCTTAAGACTTATGAACTAGGTCTTAATAGCGACCGGGAAATGCATTATTTCCTGGGGGACTGAACTGTATTTGAACTAGTTGGACTCTGTTTCAATAGGACCCTGTCTTTAACAGTTCTTTAATAGTTGTTTAAATGTAACTCAGTTTTATTGTAGGAAGTTTGTTAAGTAACGGGTGTGCTTTGGATTTTGTCATTTTAGGTTTTATATTCTGTGGAAAAAACCCCTCCTTCCTCTCCAAATGTTTTACCATCTTTTAGAACGTAATTATGACAACACATAAGATCATTTCTTTAATTAGTGTGCAATTAAGACGAAGCATTTGGCAGACAGTAAGCAACCGATGTTCTGCGCATGTAACACTCTAAGTCTGTGGAGCCCTTTCTGATCATATCGTGTGTTGTATGTGCTAATTTATCTTGCTGACATGCACAGTATATACTTATTTTGATGTACAGACTTGTTGAATTTGTTAATCTACTTTGCTCTTCCATTTTTATTCGTAACTTTACATTGCAAGTATATTTGTGTTCTGGCCTGCGTGCTGAGAACATTTCAGTACATTTTCTCGCACCTTCCTTTCCTTTTGTCTTTACCTTCCTTTTCTTATTTCAACTCTTTAATAATATATGGGGTTGTGCCGCATACACATCCCATTATAAGGATTTATGACACTCCAAGATGGAGGGCCTTTCTTGGTGTTTTGCGCTCTAGTGCCGTACCCGGTTTTGGAGTTGAAATGGACTTCCGGGCATCTAGCAACCGTATCCGGTTGACAGAGATCCCGGGATCGTACTGGACGTAAGACGTACTCGCTTTAGGTGAGTGTGTGTTAAAGTGATGGGCGGACTGATTGACTTCGGCTTTTATGAATTTTGGAATTTATCACTGGTAAACCTTATTGAGGTATTGATTGGTTCTATCCGTTCCTTTTTAGTCTGGCACTAGACGGCTTATTTCGCCGCATGATCGTGTTCCTATGGGCATTTAATTTGAGACCGCTGCACTCCGAGCCTACAAATTAATTGCAGAGAGGCTCGAACAAGTATATTTATTAGAATTGGAGGTAAGATTTGACCTTCTTAGTGAATTAGATGTCTGGCTATATGATTGTGTTTGTTTTTCTTCCTTTTAACATTAATGTAGAGAATGTGTATCACACAGATGTATAGTCTTCAGGCTCATATATATATTTAAACCCTTTTGCAAACATAGATGTAACAAGGCGTGATTGTCCTTTTCTTTCATATTACAGAATTCGATTTAATTTTATACGAAGATTTGAGATTTTTACATGCCCTTCCGGGTTAGAAGTATCACCAGTGGATAGGTGAGCGACCTTTTGTTTGCAATGAGTTTGGCTCAATCTGAACGATATTAGTGAGTTTGTTAGTGATATTTACCTGATAGGACTTTCTTTCGTTTTTCACTAACTGGTACGTTCATTCGATTTGTCTTTTAGATTGAGGGCATCAATCATTTGTGCAGAGAGGTACGCGTTGTTTTTTTTAAAATAATAGGCGCAGCTGGTAGAGCTGCCTTTTATTGTGGAGCACATTTTTGATTGATTCTAACACTGGGTGGATTAGATAGTGGGTCCACGGTGGTGTTTTAAAGCACTGATACGCTTCGTTTTAATAAATCATTTAGGGGCAAGACGCAGCGTTTTATTTATTTATTCACGACGTATGGTTAATTGTAGGTCTACATTTGTAGCTACACGAGGGATCTAATTCCTTTTTAATTGGTTTTTGCACTTTTCATAATATGGGGTTTAATGTATAGCTTCTGTAATTATAGGCTACGTGGGACGGTGTAGTGTAATTTTTCTCTATACACCCTCTAGTTGCTTTTTAAGTTTCTCCTATATTATTCTGCTTTATTCTGTCCCTTTGTGTTTTAAATGTTCTAAAGAGTATTTTGGATACATTTGGGTGATTTTAGGACCATAGGAGTCTTAATGTATTATGTAAGATGTAGTTTTGGGGTGTTTCGTTTTGTTTCCCACTTGTGGTCTTTTGTTTTCACTTAACATCAAAGTGGTGCTATGCACTCGGTACATGTAATTACAACACAGGTGTATGCTTTTATGGCTTGTCCTCTTAGTTATGATCATATGGTTTAAGAGGTTACATGTTATATTTTTTGTATTACCCTAGCCCTGAAGAAGTCAAGGGGTCACGACCCACTGACGAAACGCGCGTTGGCTGCATTGCATAAGGAAACCCGTATTAAAAAAGAACCACAACGGATTAAGAACTTGTCTCTCGTTTGTGAGAATCACATGAACAGTGTTATATACCTGTTACTCTCTGTTGCGTGTGCATAGGAATTGCTGTCCTGTTTCTGCCCTGGACTTCTCTGTTCAGGTTTTGGGGGTTTATGGGATATTTCCCCCACCTATAGCACCGCGAATACTCTGTAACTTTTTTACTGATCACGTTATTTGGTTTAGCGCCGACACAATATGCCTGTGTGAATTAATATCCCTTCCTTCCTTTAGTCATAGTTAATCAGAGTCAGGTTGGGCAGCTACCACGTGAGTAAATACAAAGAATATGGACAGAGATAGAATAGCCAATGAGTTATTTGATAGTCTAGCTAAAGGAGATACTATTAGTAGGAGTTTGACGAATGAGACACCCCAACGTAGAGAGGGTCTAAGAGACAAATTTATGAAACTTGAGCGATTAAGGAAGAGGGAGAATTCAAAATGGTGGGATGGGGCTACCCTGAAGCAGTACTTGCGTCTTAATAGAGTACCGAGGGGTCTGAGGTCCCAGATATTCCCCACCTATGATGATCTTGAGGATGACCACCTTAAACGGTGGGAGGAGGCACTGACACACAATTCCAACACTTTAATAGAGATCTTAATTGAAAGTGCCGAGAGGAAAGTAATACAATTACAGGAAGAGATTGCCAACTTAGAAAAAGAAATCAGAGAACTGGATCTTAAAGAAGGGACAGAAAAGAATGATGTAATTTTAAATGAAATACTGGCCAGACATCAAAACGAAATAAAGGAGAGGAAGGCTAGAAAGGTCAGAAGGGACTAGTTTGACTATAAAGAGGGTAGGGTGTTTACTTATGCTAGGAAATATGATCAGTGTTGCCAGACAGGACAGGGAAAGAGAGAATCAAAAGACAGGATGTAATTTCAATCTCCTCTAGCGCTACTTCGCTAAATGACATATCTACTAGTGAAAGTGAGGCTGATATTGTGGGTCCCTCTTCTGAAGATGTACTAGGTAAATCCTCTTTTTTACGCGAGGTTCTAAGAATTCGGAAGGGAAACAGGGTCCAACCCAGGGAAGGAAACCAAGAGGCAGGACCCGTAGAGGGAAAAGAGCAGGAACAGACAGACTACAAAAGAAAATTAAGATCAGGGGACGAGAAGAACAAACAGTAAAGGCTGATATAGGGGTTGAGGTCATTAACCTTTCATCAAAACAACTGAATGGTGATATGATTTCTGTGAGAAGTTGGCCTGGCATATGCTGTCCACTAATTATAGTGGGCACCTTGCACCAGTCCAAATCGACTCTTATGGTAGGTAGGTTAAAGACAACCTTATTGAAAGCTATCCTAGTGGTAGCTGTGGAGAGCAGCCTTCAGGCTAAGTGTTGAAGGAATGTAAAGCAGCTTGTTTTACCAGTCTATAATCTCTTGAGTGACCAAATGAAAGAGCACCACACCAGGTATATATTCAAAATATATGTATTTATTACTAAACACACCCCTCTAGTCTCTTTATGAGGCTAGAGTTCGAAGTACATAGGTTATAAGATCTTAAATCACAGTAATATCACAAATACACGTTTGGGCCCTAGGGGCGTACCAAACCATATACCAATAAAGTGGTATGCGAACCACGACTGAACTAGACACTAGGCCTAGAGCCTCTAGAAGTGCTTGGACCACAAGGAACCACCCAAGGTAGTGACACAGTGGACCCACGGGAGAGCGCGTGCAGTGTATATACACAACCGCGATACGCCGTTAACTTCTATGGAGAAAGTCGGGATCGGGAAAATAGAGGAAAGGGACACTTAGAAGAGGACTAGGACAAAACCCTTTGAGATCTAGGACTTTGAAGAGTCTCTACCCACAGGAGCACCGGAGTACTCGTGTTACCTCACCCAGGGAAGCCGGGTGCATAGGTGCCTTTCGGGGTCGGGTTTCGTCGTCGTTTCGTATGGCGATCTGCTGCAAAGTGCTGCTGGCGACCAGGAGAAAAGTGTCCGGGTGGATCCAAGAGTGGATCGGAGTTCTGAAGAACCTGAAAGCAGAGGGGACAGAGTCTGGGTCACTAGCCAGTGACCAGGAAGGCGATGGACAGATGCCCACCGATGTCGAGTGCTTCAGGTGCGGTGACGGTCGTCTTGACTCTTCAGCCACGAGGTCCGGGAGGCGTTGTCGGCGACCAGGAGCAGGATTCGGGCTGGTGCTCGATGTCTGTCGAGTGCTGAGGTGTCGGCGACCGGATTGGACCCAACAAGCCTTGGCAACGGCAAGTCTTGAGTAAGATGTAGATCGTCGATGATGCAGACCAGCAAGGTCTGGGGAACTCACCCAGCGAGGGTAAGTGAGGGCAGGCCTGGAGCAACCAGGATGCCAAGTAAAGAAAAGATTGGCCTTCGTCAAGGGCTACTAGCCAACGAGGCTAGCGACCGCGAAGGAGCCTTGTGACGCCGCACGTGGAGCTGGCTTACAGGACACTCGTGGAGTGGGGGCCAGTGATCTTCGGTGCAGGTGGTGCTGGAGACTAGGGCTACTCGGAGCCCAAAGCACGACTTCTTGGGAGACCCAGAAGATGGTGCACTTGCAAGTGTGCTCGGTGTCCAGGGGTCACGGTCTCAAGTCACCCACGATAGCCACGGGCCTCAGCTTTGCTGGGGACTCAGGGTAGTGATGCAGCGCGTACAATAAAAACTATCCTCCTCCCAGGTTACTTATAGGTCATCCAGGGGCAAACTATATTTCTCATATTCACATGACGATGGGGCCCATAAACATCGCCTAAACACACACACACACACCTGGATTTCCTTTTACACCTTTATGAAATTCTGTACTCCTAGGAGAAGCATGGGAACTAAATGGAGAACACCATTTGTGTACCGCTGGAAGAGCAAGGATATCTATTTACCTTAATTTGTCACTTTCTTTTAATTATTTCTTAAGATATTCCTGCTCATTGTTTTGTCGATGAATCATTCATTTAAGAAATTAGTTCATAGTGATTAAGACCAGCTGAATCACAATCAACCAATTACTCATGTCACAATCATTTAGGAAAATAACCACTGAGTCATTTTGGTTTTTAAAGAATCTTAAATTTTATATAATTTTAAAAGCATGAAAAGATTTAAGACTTTATTCAATTATTCATTTTAAATTCACAATTTTATTAAGCATAATCAATTTATTGCAGAAAGGAAATTTTGTCATGAAGCCAAAAACCTTAGTTACCTGCCTAGCTTCCTAATTTAGCCTAATGGTTTCTAACCTAACTTTGGGATTAGAAATAGCCTGATTCTCATACTCAACTGTAAAGTTAAGACCGCAACAGCAACTTCAGCTCGTCAGCATCAGCTACCTGCAACCCGTCTCCTCTACTGCAACCACGACTCTCGAACTGCAACTCTCTGGAACTTCCCTGGAACTTCTGCAACTGACCCCCTCCCACTAAGAGTAGGCCTTCTTATACCCCAATTCTAACTTTGCTAACTAACTGTTGCAACATTAATATCACGCTTTTCTTTCATTGGTCCATGCATGTCAGCTTATTCATTCTTTAATCAAGTTCTCTTGGATTCAAGGGTCCTTGGATCATTTCCTTTCCCATACGCTTAAACATTTCCATCCGATTCGATCAGTTCATTTGTATCTTCTTTTGACACATTCAAGAACTCCGCAGTCATTGTCCTTTCTCTTGGGCTCCTTTCCCACGGACTCTCTCCTGATCATCACGGCACACATATCAGTTCAATTAGGTCACACCAGCCTTGACCATTTCTTGCATCCTAGCCTCTCAGAGACATCACGCGGCTCCAGATTTCTTCAATCTCATCCCGTACCACGTGTCCCCTTGCGCCTGCGCACATCTTCCCACTGGCGGCCATTTTATCTCGCCACTCGGTTCTACTTTAGAAGCACTAATTTGAGGCAAATAAAACGTAATTAAAATAGAGAAAAATATCCCTTTCGTTTCCCTCCCGTCTACGTACCCCAATTAGTTGTTACCTAGCAAAAGCGACATTTAAGCTGCTCCTTACTTACCATCACTATTGTTTTTGCAACGACACATTTTATTTCTATGAAGCATAAACATGCATTTATTTTATTTAGTACGCTTTTTATTCTTACGTTATGATTAGACACACGGACATTCATTAATAGATTATTTAGCACATACATTGGCATATTACCATTCCCACATATACAATGTTGATTAATACATTTAAACGAACATTTTTAATTAATTAATTATATAATTTGTTAGGGGTTAAATTTTTTTATTTTTACTGCTCCATCAATCCCCCCTTTGGTGATTTTTAAATCACCACATAAAACCCAAGTCATACTTCTTTTCAGGCAGCATGTCTTTCATCCTTTACTTTCTGTTATTCATATCTCTGTCTCTTCTTCATCTTGCCTTTTAGTCTCTTTATACATGCTTTCTTTCATTTTCTCCAACTCAATTTCACCCATTTCTCTCTCTCTTTCTCTCATTATTCTGTTATTTCTTCTTATCTTATTCTGTCTTACTTTTCTCTTTATACATGTTATTACTATTTTCAATGTCATGGCTAACAATATCACTATAGTTGCTACTATTATAACTTTCCCTATTACTAGTTTACTCATCCTAGTTAACCAATTTGCTACTGAGGAAAACCCTCTACCAAGTTTTCCCAAAACACTTTCAACCTCCAGTGGGACTAATTCTTTGTGCAGACTTGTAATATTTGTAATATACTTCTGTATATTTTCACTGTTATCCGGAATGTAAGTACAACAATGTTGGACTTTCAACATTCCACAGACTCCACCCTCTTTTGCCAAAAGAATATCAAGGGCAAGCCGATTTTGCATCACCATAGCTCTCATGGCAACCATTTCGGTATTTACCATTAAGAACCCTCCCGCAGTATCTGTAGACAAACGATCTACTACTGTGGATAACTTCCGAATTTTAAATGCATTCAAAGATATTCCCACTGCTGGTATCAATGCTCCAAAAATATCTCCTACAACTTCTGAAAAACTTTCCCTCTTTCTACGTTTAAATCCATTAATCATTTTGTATGTTCCCTTTTCCTCTCTGTCCATGTGAAAGATTTTTGGAAAGACCAGGCCTACATAGCAAGTTCCATACCAATGGTCCGGTAACCTGTAATAAGCTCTATTCCCACAAATATAATAGATACCTGGAAATATTGGATCTTTTCCACCTTTGAATCCCCAACCTCCCAGAATTTGATAATTGTCATGGCAGACACTGGAACCTACAAAGTAATTGTCATAGACTGTCTTATTTCTCCTAATGCACAACTTTCCTGTTTGCGGCCAGTCTAATGTCATTGCTGCATTTATCTTTTTCCCTTCATGATTTCCTTCCTCAAACGTCCATAAACGTTTTCCTTCCTCTTTCATTGCTTCTTTTTGAAATTTCATTCTTCTTTCCTCAACCATGTCTAGAAATACTTTTTCTTCTTTCCTTAACTCACAGGTAAGGTTGTTACTAACTATTTCTTCTAACGTTAATTTTCTATGTTCTAAAAAGAATTCTCCTAAAACCTTTGCTGGTTTTACTTTGTTAAGTTCTGGCACTACAGGAATGTTTGCAAATATCTTATCTATATCAGTATAATAAGATTCTAATCTACCTGTTTTATAAAATAAACTTGCTATTACACTACATGTTATTCCATAAGTCAAAGGTAAGTGATGATAAGTCACACCTTCAGATACTGATGCAGGCAATTGCATACAAACATAACAATCTCTCACTTCCATTGTTTTTACGTACTCATACAACAACTTTGTAAAAACATTCTTTGAAAAAATCTGTTACTGACCTATCCTTATGCAACTCTGCACTACTTCTTAAAACAACTTGTTCTTTAATATTAGTTTCTTTTTCTTGTTTAGTATCATTCTTTGCTTCTATCACAGCTACACTAATAGGAATTGTGATTGCTAAAACTATCCATATGGTCAATAATAACCCTGTACAAAAGCAGCACATTTTGCACCATCTCTTTATAAAATCACATTTATCTCTTCTATTCTCATTATTTTCCATTTTTCTTTTTCTATTTGTTAAATTTTCCGAAAATTGTGTCACTACACCTCAAAATGACTTAGACGCCACTCTGCTTTCAAAAAGTCTTTGCTTGGTACTTTCTTTAATTCTCTCCAGAATTCTTTCGTTGTCACATCCGGTGATTTGTCACATCCAGTAAAATTGTCACGTCCGGCAGAAGCACTTTAAGTCTTCACTTCAGTCCTTTTGTTGCATCTCACCTTTTCCCATCCGACTTCTCAGTCTCTGGTTTTCGTGAGTGTTTTCTTCTTCTCCTTTGTAATCTGTTAGTGCAATATACAGCCACTCAGGTGACTTAAATTTTGAATTTATTTTCCTTGTCCTTTTGGACTTTTGTAATCTTTTTCCACTGGGTTTTTTCTTGTCCCTTTTGACTTGTTACTTCATTTACTTGTTCAGCATCTTCATCTTCTGCTCTTATTATTCTATATCTCAATTTTCTTACATAGCTGTTGGGCCAATTATCTCCTTTTCTTGGCCTTTTTACCTCACCCTCTCTTTCTTCTCTTTCCGACCTCCAATTTCTTTTTCTTGATTCAGTCTTTGCTTTTTCCTCTCCTCCACTTTCTTCTGTTTCTGTTTCAACTGTCTCACTATTGTCTCTTATTTTGAAACTTATAATCTCGTCATCTCCTACTGGTGGATCTATCTTTTCTTTTTCGTTTTCCCTTATCACTGTCCCTCCTCGGGGTTCTTCCGATTTGGTGTTTTCCTCCTTACCTGCTTCTGAATTTCCCTGTTCTCCTGTTTTTCTATCTATCCCTATTGCTCCTCGGGGTTCTTCTCGATTTTCTAACTTTTTGTGTACTTCTTTCCCTACTTCATCTATTAATATTGTTTCTGAATGATTTCCACCATAACTTGTACTTGGTTGTTCATCTAACTCAATTTCTTGCTCAGTTTCTTCTCTAATTGGTTTATAACCCCAAGTTCCCTTTCGGAATTCTTCCCAATTTGCAGCTGAATCATCAGATCCTGAAGTTGTGTCAGATATTTCCAGATGTCGACTTACAGGTCGATCTTCAAGTTCTGGAACTTCTGAATTTCTTTCTTCTTCTTCTTCTTGTTCCTCTTCTTCTCTAGAGGTGTTTTCCGTTGGGGTCTCCAGATGTCGACTTTCAGGTCGATCTTCAAGTTCTGGCACCCTTTCTTTTATCTTGGTTGTTCCCGCCGTTAAACTTTTATCCCACACTTCCAGACGCCGATTCACATGTCGATCTGTAGGTTCTGGAATTCTGATTGTGTGGCTGGCATGAACCCAGTTCTTTACTCCTGCACACTTGACAGCAGTCGTTGTTACTAGGATTACCTGTCTTGGCTCATCCCAACGCGGAACTAGACAGTTTCTTCTCCTGTGGACTTTAATACGGACCCAGTCTCCTGGATTCAAGTCGTGGGCTGGTTTTCTTTCAAGAGTGGTCGCATCCGGTCCAACCTGATGAAACACAGAACGCACCACATCAGCCAGTCCTTTGCAATAATCCAGTATTAGATCATCAGTTATTGTCAATAACTTGTTGACTGGTACGTGGGCTTGTCTCATTGCTCGTCCCATGATCATTTCATGAGGACTGAGTCCCGTTTTCTTTTCAGGGATGCTTCTGATGGTCATCAGAACAAGAGGCAGTGCATCTGGCCATTTGAGTCCTGTAGCTTGACACATTTTTCCTAATCTGTTTTTAATTGTTCCATTTATCTGCTCTACTACCCCAGAAGCTTCGGGTCTGTAAGCACAATGTAGTTTTTGTTTAATACTCAATGCTTCACAAATCAATTGGATCAACTCATTTTGAAAATGTGTTCCTCTATCTGTCTCAACTGTGACTGGAAAACCATACCTCGGAATGAACTCTCGTAGCATAAGTTTTGCCACTGTTGTTCCATCATTCCTTCTTGTGGGGTATGCCTCCACCCAACGAGAGAACAAACAGACGACCACCAGAACATATCTTAATCTGTTACTAGGGGGCATCTCAATAAAATCCATCTGTATCCTTGTGAATGGACCTCCTTCTCGTCCTATTGTTCCTAGACTCACTACTGTTTTTCTTCCTGGGTTAAATTGTTGACAAATAAGACATCTTTGACAAAGACTTTCAGCAATGGCTCTGAATTTTGGATTGTACCAAGTTTGTCTAAAAAGTCTGATCATTGCATCTCTCCCAATATGAGCTTGCCCATGGTACATCCGTGCCATGTCTGCAATCATGCTATCAGGCATAACTGGTCTTTCATCTCTGTATACCCACACTCCATTATCTTCCTGTCTTCTACATCCTGCTTTAATCCAGTAATCCTTTTCCTCATCTCTTGCTGTTTCTTGTAACTGCCTTACTTCATCCCATGTTTCGACTGCATTAGTGAAAAGCAAAGGACAAGAGACATGCTCCCTTTCTCTATTTCTGTTCAGGGACGCCATGTTTTCCGCACAATATCTAGCGATCTCGTCAGCATAATTATTGCCAACCGCTATGTAATCTTCGTTTTTCTTATGCGCCTTGCACTTCACTACAGCTATTTGTTTAGGCAGCTGTATCGCCTCAAGCAGTTTTTTAACATAATCTCCATTTCTGATAGGTGTTCCTGCAGATGTCAAAAATCCTCTTTGTGACCAAATCTGGCCAAAATCATGTACGATGCCGAAACCATATTGGCTATCGGTCACAATCGTGATTCGTACATTTTTTCCCAATTTACATGCTTGAATCAAAGCAATTAGTTCCGCAACTTGGGCAGACCTAACTCCTTTCAGACAAGACGCTTCCATTACAGTTGCCACTGTGCATACTGCATAAGCTGCGCTTAACACTCCTTCCTTTGTGCGTAAACATGAACCATCTACAAACATGACATAATCGGATTCCTTTAACGGTTCATCTTTTATGTCAGCTCTTGGTTTTGTGCAATATTCCAGCACATTCAGACAATCATGATCTACTTCATCTTGTTCAATTATACTCTCTTCATCTGGCAATGATGTCGAAGGATTTACATTTATGCATCTATCTATGGTCACATTTTCTGCACTCAAGATGACTTTTTCGTACTTAGTCAGCCGACTATGTGTCATGTACTGTGTTTTTGTTCTTGTCAAAAGAATTTCTACTGAATGGGGAACATATACTCTCAGTGGATACCCCATCACTATACCTTCACTTTGTTCCAGACTTACACAAGTAGCAGCAACTGCTTTCAAACATCCAGGCAATGCTTTTGCTATAGGATCTAAAACAGCTGAAAAGTAAGCTATAGGCCTCTTCATGGTGCCATGTTTTTGTACCAGTACTGAAAATGCACATCCATCTCTTTCACTGCAGTATAACTCAAAGTCCTTCTCATAATCAGGCATGCCTAATGCAGGGGCCTCACACAGTTTCTTTTTCAATTCTTTGAAAGATTTCATTTCTTCTTTGTTTAACTCAAAAGGGTCTTTTACATCTTTCTTTGTCAATTTTTGTAATGGTTTTGCAATCAAAGAAAATCCACTTATCCATTGTCGACAATATCCAACCATTCCCAAAAACATTCTTACCTCTCTTTGAGTCATTGGTGCTCTCATTCCTTGAATCATTCTTACTCTTTCTGTCGCTATTTTCCGCACTCCTTTCTCAATTTTATGTCCTAAATACTGGACTTCTTTCTGACAAAACTGTAATTTTGAAGGGGACACCTTATGTCCTCTTTTCTCCAAATGGTTCAGTAAAGCAATTGTGTCACTTACACATGCCTCTTTGGTTTTCGATGCCACCAATAGGTCATCGATATACTGCACCATCACTGATTTTTCTGGCATTTTTAAATCTTCCAGAGATTTCTTTAGAATCTGATTAAAAATTGAGGGGCTCTCTGTATACCCCTGAGGAATTCGGCACCATGCCAAAATACGCTCTCCAAAACGGAATGCAAATAATGGCTGGCTATCTGGATGCAAAGGAATAGAAAAAAATGCATGACACAAATCTATCACAGTGTACCACTCAGCTTCATGCGGAATTTGATATAGAATCACTGCAGGGTTTGGCACTATTGGACAGCATGGTACAACTATTTTGTTGATCTTTCTCAAATCCTGTACTATTCTGTATGTTCCATTTGGCTTTTTCAGTCCCATAATAGGTGAATTACATGGACTGCTCATGATTTCTTTCAGAATTCCCTGTTCAATCATCTTATTTATCACAGGAGTTATTCCTTCAATTATTTCTGGAGTTAATTTGTACTGTGGCGTGTTTGGATAACTTATCCCTTCTTTCACTGTCACTTTTACAGGATCAACTTCTTTCATTAATCCAATGTCTTCTCCTGTAAAATCCCACACACTTTCTTTCACTGCACTTTTTAATTCTTCTGGAAGTTTTTCTGCATCAAATGCAGGAAACAACCCATTCATTTCAGGTTCCTGATTCATCAAAGTTACTTTATACAAAGCATCTTCGTCTGAAGTCTGAAAACCAATTCCATCTGGTGTACAATAAATTGTGCAATTCATTTTACACAAGAGGTCACGACCTAGAAGATTTACAGGACTACAATCGCACACTACAAATTTATGCATTTTTCTAAAAGAACCAATTTTTACTTCTACCAATTCAGTAAGTGGGGTTTTAATCTGCTGATTGGCAACTCCTACCACTTGGATGCATTCACCTGAGAGAGGAAGGTTCGGAATTTCCACTGACCTAACAGTAGAACGGGTAGCTCCAGTATCGACAAGGAATGTTACGTTTGCTCCATTCACTTCTCCATCCACAAAGGGACCAGACTGATCTACCTCTAGAGTTGCGCCAAGCACGCACTCTTTCCCCTCTCTTGCGCACCGTCAGAAACTTTCATCCGGGTCATCCTCACTCTGATGCAACCAATACTGGGAAATGTTAGCTGCTCTCGGCAACTGTGTTACCTGCTCTCCTCCGTAGAATCCTGTTTCTGTACTGTATCTTTGCTGGTTAACAGTGTTGGGAAGTGGTGGTTGTGGCACCTGACTTTGTTGAACAACTACCTCATTCTGCACCTGTGGAGTTAATGATTGATGTTCCGGATTAGGTTTAGGTGGGAACTTACACTCATTTCTCCAATGCCCCAATTTTCCGCAATTATGACATGGCCATTTCTTCTTTGCCTCTTCTAGACTCACTTGTCCTTTTCCTTTACCTATATTTGGTCGCATCTTATTTTGTCCTGATTCGTTTCCATTATTATTATCCAATTGAGCTTCTTGTTTTTCTGCCACTTTCACTTGTGCCCACATTGCTTTTTCTTTCAACTTACGCTGTTTACTCTCTATTTCATCACTACAATACTTAGCATACCTCAGCACCTCATCTACACTTGCATTCTGCCAGTTTATCATATGTTGCTTAATCATATCACTTATTTCTTGTTTTAAACCAAATACAAATCGGTATACAAAATGACTCATATCCTTCTCACTTAATTCCTCATAACCACTATACTGTTTGAAAACCAACAACAATCGCTCATAATATGCATGTACACTCTCCTTGCTTTCCTGTGTAGTTCTATCAATCTTAACCCAATCTGTCTCTTTTGGAGGAATCTTATTTTTCAAAAAGGTAATCACCTTATCATATTTCTTCATCACATCTGGTCCTGGAGCTCCTGTCTTAGGATCTCTTGGATATTCTGTAGTTGGCCAGTCAACTGTAATCTTACATTCTGACCACAGATCCGTTGGTACCACTATGTCAAACAATCCATCCAAATCTATCCACAACACTTTCGAGACCTTTACAAACCTTTCTACCTGTCGGTACCACTCAACTGGCTTTTCTCTTAACTTTGGAAAGTCATTTGTAAATGACAGGATGTCCTGCCTAGTCCAGGGAACATGCACATAACTACCACCTGGAGTTTCTCTCATAGGGTACTCTTTAACAACATGTTCCTTTTCTGTTATCATAAAAGCCAATGAACCTTTGTCTACACTTTTCTCATTCTTCTTTGTCCATCTAACCTTCCATCTGTCCACATCACCCCATTTTCTCAACAAAACAATCAACTCTTTTATCTGTGTCAGCCTTCCTGCTGTATTCAAATTTTCAATATCTTTTTCACAAAAATCTACTCTGTATGGTTTCTGCAACGTTTTTACTTTTGCAAAATCTATTCCAATCTCACCGGCCACTTCTTCTAGTTTGTCATGTAAATTCTTTGCCCTCCATGTTATACTTTTGCACAGAAACATTATTTCATCATCCTGATAATTCTTTATCTTTTCTGTACCAATCGTTCCTAGAATTAATTCTTCCATGTCAATCTTCAATCTGATCACATCTAATGGTTTTTCTTCCGTTTCTTTTATTTTAAAAGCTTTTATCCACTCATTTAACTCATCAGGAGTCGGACCTATAGGAGTACTATTTATTTCTGTCCAATTTCCACTCTTTTCAGGTGTCACTGTTGCAGATTCAGTTACCATAGGCATTTTCCTACCGCTACACTCATTCACTGTCAAATTTTCAGGTGGACTTGGTCTGTAAACACTAGTCAAATTGCTCGTACCTGGACTTGTTTCTATTCTTTCCTTTTCTCTTTGGAATTGCGAACTCAAGGGAATCACCAAAGATCGTTCATCAATTTTCTGATTCTCGAAAACTGGTATTACTGGACCTATTGTTACGGGTACGGTAACTGCTTCCATATTCTTTGTTAATTCTCTAATTTTCTCAGTTAGTTCTTTTGTTGTCCTTGCCAATTCTCTTGCACTATCATTTTCTATTCCCTCAATTTGGGAAGTTCTTATTTGTTCTTGTGACCTATTTATTTCTTGTCTTTTTTCTGGGCTTTCATTTCGCATAGCTTCTATTGGTGGCGCATTTGGTGTCACCACTGTAGAATTCTGCTGATACGGAGGTGGATTTTTATTTAATATATCTTCCAGCAACTCATCATCCGTTTCGCTCTCATGCATATACCTTTCTCTCTCTAAATGTTTCTTTTTCTCAGTCCGTTTTTTCTTAGTCCCTTCCTCAACTGTAAAAGCTGGAAACAAACCTCCTGTCATGTTAGCACATCTCCATCGTTTTATTCTGTCCTCATGATTCATTCCCCACATTCTTCCGGGCACGAACTCATAACCTTTCATACCTCTGAATCTTTCTTTCTCGTACATCTCATCTTCCCATTCTGTTAAAGCCTCAAACTGTGTCGGTCTAGGTCTAGGTTCCAATTTAAGCATCTTTTCTTTTAAATTCCGTAAAATCGCTACATTAAAAGAACCATTTTCAGGAAAAGCCAATGCTCCATCATTCTTTGTATATTTTACCCAATTATCCAACCATATGCACGTATGATATCCATATTTCAGCATCATATGTGAAGCTGCTGATTTCGGCGGAGGAATTACTTGTCCCTCTCTAGTCACAACCTTTTTGTCTTTCTTAAAGAAATTCTTTAATTTCGTTGTCCATGACGTTCTCTCCCTTTCATACTCGTAATATGGCATGTTTTCTATTTGTTTTCTCTTTACTCTAACGCTGTTTCTGTGTACGGAACTTCGTCCAATTACAGCGCGATTCACACTAACGTACCAATCAGAACGATTTCCACCGTCCGCGAACCAACCAATCCTAGCGCGGCACTTTTCTACGTCACTCCTGCTCTGTATTCACGTGACTAGTGCACTGACCAATCCTAGCGCGGCACTTTTTCACGTCACTTCTACTCTTTACCCCTCCTTTACAAAATTTATCGGCAATTTTTCTTTTTACAGTTTTCTTCGTTAGTTACAACAAATAAACAATCCCATAGTCTGATTCGCTAAACAAAGTGACAGCTTTGTCCTTTTACACAAGAATCCTGTTTTTCCAGTAGGCAGCGCTTACCTCTACCCTACCACAGAATTATTTACTTTCGCCGATAAAGTAGCACTTCCCTCTACCTTACCCTTCTTTCAAACAAACAATTTACTCGTTTCTCTGGGGATAAGACACATGTGGAGACTAGGCTCCTGAGAATTAAGGCCAAAGTTTCACAAGTAAACGTGATTTGCTATTTCATTTACACACTTTTCACACCGAAAACCCTAACATAACACAACCTGTGTTATAACCAAAATGAATTCAGACCATGTACCAAATTCCATGTGACTTCTCTTGCCACACGTGTTCCACTTCCTACATCCCAGAAGCGTGAAAACTTACATATAACATAACGCGACTCAACATATAGTGTTAGTCATCAAATAATCAATAATCAATAAACAATAATCACTAAACTAATCTATAGAAAACCATAACTCTGCTACCAAGAAATCTGATGCAGCGCGTACAATAAAAACTATCCTCCTCCCAGGTTACTTATAGGTCATCCAGGGGCAAACTATATTTCTCATATTCACATGACGATGGGGCCCATAAACATCGCCTAAACACACACACACACACACACCTGGATTTCCTTTTACACCTTTATGAAATTCTGTACTCCTAGGAGAAGCATGGGAACTAAATGGAGAACACCATTTGTGTACCGCTGGAAGAGCAAGGATATCTATTTACCTTAATTTGTCACTTTCTTTTAATTATTTCTTAAGATATTCCTGCTCATTGTTTTGTCGATGAATCATTCATTTAAGAAATTAGTTCATAGTGATTAAGACCAGCTGAATCACAATCAACCAATTACTCATGTCACAATCATTTAGGAAAATAACCACTGAGTCATTTTGGTTTTTAAAGAATCTTAAATTTTATATAATTTTAAAAGCATGAAAAGATTTAAGACTTTATTCAATTATTCATTTTAAATTCACAATTTTATTAAGCATAATCAATTTATTGCAGAAAGGAAATTTTGTCATGAAGCCAAAAACCTTAGTTACCTGCCTAGCTTCCTAATTTAGCCTAATGGTTTCTAACCTAACTTTGGGATTAGAAATAGCCTGATTCTCATACTCAACTGTAAAGTTAAGACCGCAACAGCAACTTCAGCTCGTCAGCATCAGCTACCTGCAACCCGTCTCCTCTACTGCAACCACGACTCTCGAACTGCAACTCTCTGGAACTTCCCTGGAACTAACCTGCAACTGACCCCCTCCCACTAAGAGTAGGCCCTCTTATACCCCAATTCTAACTTTGCTAACTAACTGTTGCAACATTAATATCACGCTTTTCTTTCATTGGTCCATGCATGTCAGCTTATTCATTCTTTAATCAAGTTCTCTTGGATTCAAGGGTCCTTGGATCATTTCCTTTCCCATACGCTTAAACATTTCCATCCGATTCGATCAGTTCATTTGTATCTTCTTTTGACACATTCAAGAACTCCGCAGTCATTGTCCTTTCTCTTGGGCTCCTTTCCCACGGACTCTCTCCTGATCATCACGGCACACTATCAGTTCAATTAGGTCACACCAGCCTTGACCATTTCTTGCATCCTAGCCTCTCAGAGACATCACGCGGCTCCAGATTTCTTCAATCTCATCCCGTACCACGTGTCCCCTTGCGCCTGCGCACATCTTCCCACTGGCGGCCATTTTATCTCGCCACTCGGTTCTACTTTAGAAGCACTAATTTGAGGCAAATAAAACGTAATTAAAATAGAGAAAAATATCCCTTTCGTTTCCCTCCCGTCTACGTACCCCAATTAGTTGTTACCTAGCAAAAAGCGACATTTAAGCTGCTCCTTACTTACCATCACTATTGTTTTTGCAACGACACATTTTATTTCTATGAAGCACAAACATGCATTTATTTTATTTAGTACGCTTTTTATTCTTACGTTATGATTAGACACACGGACATTCATTAATAGATTATTTAGCACATACATTGGCATATTACCATTCCCACATATACAATGTTGATTAATACATTTAAACGAACATTTTTAATTAATTAATTATATAATTTGTTAGGGGTTAAATTTTTTATTTTTACTGCTCCATCAGTAGCCTCGGGGAAGTCTGAGAATCCACCTCTGGTGATGCGATGACTTCGGCGTCCGACGGGAGCTTCAGTGATGCGAACCGGACAGATGCTTCTTTGGTGCCTGCCAAGCAGGGGAGTCACTCCTTGACCCCAAGGGAGATTCTTCAGTCCTCTAATCTTGTCGTAGAGCGTCGAAGGTCCAGGATTCCGTGTCAGAGTTTCGTCCAGGTATAATCTAAAGTCCTAAGGACTGGGTTCCTACCTTTATTCTAAAAATAGGGGATGGACTACTCTGTGGCCCCACCTATGGGTGGGTCAGGGCAGAGGGTGGCTACACCCTTTCCCTTTGTCCAGTTTGCGCCAAAGCAGGGGCTGCAAGCCCCTGATCCGGTTTGAACTGGGGTATGCACAGGGACACCAAATGTGCCCCCAGTGCAGGACTTCAAAGCACCCGAAAGTGCTCCCGCCCAGCCCCAATACACATTGTCCTGTCTGGGGAGGTGGTCACACCTCCCTGGGACAGGAAACCTATTGTCCAGGCCTCCCCTGCCGGAGTTTCGTCCAGCAGCAGGAGGCCAGACTCGTGTCTGTGGCAGCAGCATCCATTTTGTGATGCCAGGGCTCTGGAAAGAAGTTACCGGACTCGTCAGAGTTAACATGCCTTTCCTCTAGAAGGGTGGAATGCTACCCCCGCCGCCAGGATTGGCGGGGGTAGTATTCCAAGATGTTTGACACCAAACACGACATGTTTAGGTGCAGCCATTCCATAGTTAGCATTTTACCGCGAGGATATAATGCGTTTAAGAGTATATGGTCAGGCTGCACTACAAACAGCATCAGAGATGGTCTCCGAACGCTGCAGAGGGGCCCTGCTCATGCAGGGGCACCCTCCCACATAGGAACCATGCACTCTGCCTTTAGGATTGATAAGGCCTGCCTTAGGAGTGACTTATAGGTTTATATGTGTGTATGCATTTAGTGATATAGGTAACCTATACCACAGTAAGGGGTGCATGCACCACCTTACCCAGGCTGCAGTAGCAGACCCGTGGTGTCAGTTTGGATGGCCTTCCAGGGGTGGCATAATACATGCTGCAGCCCCTGGCAGGCCTCTGAGGTACCTATGCCCTTGGTACATAGTATACCATATACTAGGGACTTACAAGGGCACTCCAGATCCCAATCAGTGATGTGCCTAAGGCACATGGAGACCCTTTTAAAGAGGAAACAGCTAGGCTGGGGTTCTGAATAGCAGGGCCCCAGCCAGACTAATGTCGAAAACCAGTGAAGCATCAGCAAAAAGTGGGGGTACCCATGTGAAGCAGATCCTTCTCTCCTACACAACCCCCCCAAGCGTAGGGACATTAAACTAACCTTGCCCAGTTAAGTCTTCATGTTCTAAGTGGAAATACCTAGAGAGTCCATCTGCATTCGCATGGTTACTCCCAGGCCTATGTTCCACTGTAAAGTCCATCCCCTGTAGGGAAATGGACCACCTAAGCAGTTTGGGGTTTTCACCCTTCATTTGTTTTAGCCATAAGAGGGGCTTATGGTCTGTCTGAACCAGGAAGTGTGTACCAAACAAGTATGGCCTCAACTTCTTCAGAGCCCAGACCACAGCAAAGGCCTCCCTCTCTATGGCTGACCAACGTTTCTCTCTAGGGGTCAGCCTTCTGCTAATAAAAGCTACTGGCTGATCCTGACCTTCTTCATTCAATTGTGACAGTACAGCCCCTACCCCCAATTCAGATGCATCTGTTTGAACAATGAACTTCTTGGAGTAATCAGGACTCTGCAGAATTGGAGCAGTGCACATGGCCTGCTTGAGGTCATCAAATGCCTTTTGACAGCTAGCTGTCCACTGAACCTTTTTGGGCATTTTCTTAGAAGTTAAGTCATTCAAGGGTGTCACTATTGATCCATACCCCTTGACAAATCTCCTATAGTACCCAGTCAGGCCTAAGAAGGCTCTCACCTGAGTCTGGGTAGTGGGAGCAGTCCAGTCCATGATGGTCTGGATCTTGCTCTGCAAAGGTTGAACCTGGCCTCCACCCACAAGGTGGCCCAGGTACACAACCTGACTCTGCCCTATCTGGCACTTAGTGGCCTTGATAGTCAGGCCTGCCTTTTGCAGGGCCTGTAAAACATTCCTGAGGTGGACCAGGTGATCCTCCCAGGTGGAGCTAAAGACAGCAATATCATCTAGATAAGCTGCACTATAGGCTTCCAGTCCTGTGAGAACTGTGTTCACCAACCTCTGGAAAGTGGCAGGTGCATTTTCAGACCAAAGGGCATTACCACAAATTGATAATGCCCACTAGGGGTTGAAAATGCTGTTTTGGGCTTTGCAGTATCAGCTAGTCTGATCTGCCAGTAGCCAGCTGTTAGGTCAAATGTGCTGAGATATTTGGTAGAGGCCAAAGTATCTATGAGCTCATCTGCCCTGGGTATTGGATGGGCATCAGTCCTAGTGACTGCATTGAGACCCCTGTAGTCTACACAAAACCTCATCTCTCTTTTCCCACCACTGGTGTGAGGTTTAGGTACTAGGACTACTGGACTAGCCCAAGGGCTATCTGAGGGCTCAATCACTCCCAATTCCAACATTTTCTGGACTTCAGTCCTGATACAGTCCCTGACATGGTCAGGTTGCCTATAAATCTTGTTTTTAATAGGCAGACTGTCCCCAGTGTCCACTTCATGAGTGCACCAGGTGGTCTGACTGGGTGTCAGTGAAAACATATGCCTAAACTGATTGAGGACTTGCCTGCAATCAGTTTGTTGCTGGGTAGTGAGGCTGCCTGCCAAGGCTACACCATCAACTGACCCATCGTCAGGGTTCTGTGAGAGCAGGTCAGGGAGTGGGTCACTCTCTTCCTCCTGCCCTTCATCAGTAGCCATGAGCAAGCCCATGTCTGCCCTGTCCACATATGGCTTTAGTCTGTTGACATGGAGAACCCTTTGGGGACTCCTGGGTGTTCCCAGGTCCACTAAGTAAGTGACCTCACCCTTCTGCTCAACAATAGTGTGGGTCCACTCCATTTGTCTTGGAGAGCCGCTGGGGCCACTGGCTCCAACACCCACACCTTCTGTCCTGGCTGGTAAACAGTCAGAACAGCCTTTTGGTCATGCCGGCCTTCTGAAGTTCCTGGCTAGCCTCAAGGTTTTTGGTTGCCTTTTTCATGTACTCAGCCATCCTGGAGCGGAGACCAAGTACATAGTCCACTATATCTTGCTTTGGGGGCTTGAGAGGTAACTCCCATCCTTCCTTCACCAAGCACAGTGGACCCCTCACAGGGTGGCCAAACAGAAGTTCAAAGGGCTGTAACCAACCCCCTTCTGAGGCACCTCCCTATATGCGAATAAAAGGCAGGGCAAGAGTATGTCCCATCTACGCCTAAGCTTTTCTGGGAGCCCTTTAATCATGCCCTTCAAGGTTTTGTTGAATCTCTCAACTAAACCATTGCATTGTGGGTGATAGGGTGTGGTGAACTTATGTCTTGTGGATCATGGCCTCCTGGATGGTCTGACCATGTTCCGCAGGCCTGGATGCCATGATGACTATTGCGCACGTTATTATTGGATGTTGTTCTTTCGCCCTTTGTTATTGCCAAGTGATTCTGCAACAGTCTGCATATTCTGTTGCTCACCTTTTCTCCTGTTCCCTTTTGGGCTCAGTCTGAACAACAGTTACAAGGTCGAATAACAACCCCCTGGTTTATACTGATTTGGCCCGTCCCTCGCACCTAGACATAACACTTGTACAGCTGCCATCGAGAAATTAGTGTGCTTTTAATAATGCGTTTGCTTGCTCTAAGATAGCACTTGGAGACGACCTTTCCAGAGAGAAGAGCTGTGATTGTTTGCTGATGTAGTCTTGCATCAAGGGACTGAGGTATGGGGGTTCGCGAGTCAAAGCCCAAAGGTCTTCTATTATTATAATAAACTGGCTTCCAGCACGGGGAGGGTGGTAATGTTAGTTAGACATATATCCACTGCTTTATGAGATGCTTTCCCCGTTCGTATTTTATGGAGTAGTAACTATGCTGATTATATTGTTATTATGTATTATGCTACTAGTACTGACACGTGTACTGTATCTTAGAGCACGTAAGTTGAAATAAACATTTTAACCTATACAGTGTCTCTTCATACGCATGTTGTGGACAGGTACGAATGTGACGAAAGAGTGTTCTTGCCTCTGCGAGTCCTGAGAGAGAGATACCGTGTTCTGGGTTGTCTAAGCATTGGTACATTGGTGCTAATGGGACGCTAAGGCTAGTTGGGTTGGGGTTTTGGGTGCTAAGGTTTATGGTTGGCTCACCACTATATTCCGAGGTCCTATTATCCTGTGCATAGCTCTGTATGTGCAGAAACCCTATGACATGGCGCGACCAACAAGTGGGGCAGCTTACTTGCGAGACGCTTGAGTAGTACTTGTGCTTGTCCACACAACCCTCACGTACGCTTCCGGAAGCGTGTGTGATGGTGATACCTCCTATATTACAGTTATTGTAGGTTCTTTCAAGCTTGAAGTTATTAGAAAAGGTTTTTCTTGATTAAAACCCTACTTGTGCTGCCTCCTGTTAGTTTGTCGAAGTATTTTAGCCGTAAATGTCTGTTCAAATTGCGGCGCATAGCCGCGGAGCACTCCGAACACACTTACGGGCGTATGGAGTGCCAGATGCTGGAGTCGAACTGATCTTTGTGGTACAAGCCGATCCGGCTTACCACTTTGAAGTGTTCTACTCATGGGTAACTTTTCCTGCAGTGGATGGGACTGACGATTTGTTCCATGAATATACAGCCACCGCAGTTCCTAATAATTATATACCTTATTCTTGTCTTGAGGTACCGCTCACGGCTTGGCAACACCGTGTTTGGTTTAATGGCGCCCTTCCACAACCGACTACCACGGTTCGTTTAGGCCCCTTATCTATTGATGGGGCCACTTGGCCTGTTTTGGCCGGGTACACCCCACATCCGCGATATATGACGATACCAGTCGCGGAATTGCGTAACATGTATTCGGCTTTAGTACGAGTGCATCGAGCCTTAGTGCAATATGTTACAGGCAACATCCAGGGAGCCCCTCCTGGAGTTGCCGGCCATCCAGCTGGTGCAGCCGGAGTAACCATAAGTCCTGTCATGGTGAACTCTGTGATGGGCAAACGTCCACAACATAAGGATGATTTCCCTTATTGGCTTGCAGAAAAATTTGATCAGTTGGAGGCAGTTTTTCCACATACATCTCCAGTGGATAAACATCGTATTTTGACGATTAGTTTGCCAAAAGACTTAATTCCCGAGTTGACAGCATGTGACAACTGGGGTAGAGTATTCGCAGCAGTATATTCTAAATGTTTTGGTACGCCTTCCATGACAGTTCTCCCCTCTGTAATTAAAAAGTACAGGATGAACACGGCCCTGAAGCGGCGGTGGAATTAGGGATGAGACTAGTGGGAGTGTTTGAAGTAGTAGCTGAACTGATCCTTGCGAATGTCAAGGGCGATGCAGTGAACTTTCAAGTAGCGAACGCTGGCTTTGGTCCCAGAATTGGACAAGCCTCGCGAATTACCGAAAATTATTACCCAGGCTTACAAAACTATTGGTAGAAACAGCCTGGGTAACAAGCCTTTGCTAAACAGCAAACACAATCGCAACCACAACAGCAACAAACCAAATCTCAATCTGAGAAGGATGAGAAACCAGTCTTCACTAAAAAGAGCTGGAGGCTGAAAAAACAGGGTAAGCAACAGACAAAGCCGGGATCGCGAGGCGCATCCCCGGTTTCAGTTTCTTCTGAACGTACTTATGATTTACGCGATAGAGCGAGAATTAAGTCTCCGGATAGGTTTCAGATCCCTGATACGCGTTCTCCTCGTTCTTTACAGGCACAGACTTCGTCACAGGCCGGTGGAGGAGACCGCCAGGATAGAGGAAGGGCCCGTGAGGCCCCACAGGGACGAGACCAGCCTCGACAACAAGTCAGAGGAAAAGAAGAAGACGCTCAACGTTTTCGACCACAATTTCAGAAGAAGAAAGTTGCCGCTGTAACAGCTAAATATGCCACAAACGGTGAGAACGAGACTCCTGAATTGGACGTGGGCAGTAACCCTCCTAGACAGCGCCGCGGAAGTAACCATAGTGCGGGAGGCGCTACGTCCTCATATGGAGGCGACAGCAACTGAAACATTCATTACTGTTGAAACAGCAGACACCAGAGTGGCACCCCCTGACAGACTATTTAATATTGTCCTCCAAATTGAAGGTGATATACAGCGAGTAATTAAAGGTATTTTTTGGGAAAATCTGACCTCTTCATATGATATTTTATTAGCAGAGGCGGATTGGCCACCCCCATTCGTACTTACTGCGCGTAAAGGGGAGGAGGTAATCCTTCCGAGCTTTTCTAGACATGTCCCAAAGGACAAAGCAAAGGCTCTTGCAGCAGAATGGGCTGTGTCCCTGGCTCCAGCGTTATTCCGCAATCACGTGGGTTGGGACGAAGAATCTCCCCCATGAAATACCTTTGCGATCGTTGCCGCAGCCACAACCCCAATATCCCATAAAACGTGAAGCCAAAGGCCCCGTTTCCGAAATTCTGACACAGTTGGAATATCAGGGAGTAATTGAACCCTGTGTATCACCTATGAACAAGCCCCTTTTCGCGGTTTCTAAACCCGATGGATCGTACCGTTTAGTATTGGATTACCGGCATTTGAACTCTCATTGTCGGACCTTTGCGGTGCAAAATACCCATAGTTCTGCGCTTGTAGACAGTCTTGTTCGTAAAAAATACAAAACGACCCTTGACCTTTCAAATGGATTCTACACGCACAACTTAGCCCCGGAGAGTGGCCAATGGTGTGCCTTTACTTCCGGTGGTACAATGTTCAAATTCAGGCGTCTTCCTATGGGGTACAAAAATAGTCCAGGAGTGTTTGCCGCTCGTGTTGTCTCTTTATTAGACGGCATAGATCCAGACGCCTGTTCGTATGTGGATGACATTTATCTGACAGACGATGAATTGTTTCCGCATCTGACGCGAGTGGACCGCATTATTCTTGAATTTGCGGTTCAGGGATACAAAATTAACTTTGCAAAATCCCATATTGCTGAGTTTACCGTTTTGTTCTTGGGCTATGAGCTCAACAATGAAGGTAAGGGTTTAGCCCCCATTTTCTGGAGAAATGTGCACTTCTGTGCCCTCCTACAAATCTGAAGAAGCTTCAGTCTTTGCTGGGTTTTCTGAATTTCGGACGTACATACATTCCCGAATATGCCCAGCGTATCAAGCCACTGTATGCCTTGATACAGCCTACTTTTTCGAAGTCTTGCTGGCTTCCGGAGCATACCTCCATTCTGCAATCACTGCAGAAAGACCTTCTTGAGTCTAAATACCTTTTGACGCGTGATAACCACACAAACTTGGTGATTAGAATCATTCCAGGGGCAGTGGGCTTCACGTATTTAACCTTTAATGAAGGAGACACAGTACCTATCGCATACAAGTCACATCTATACACCTCTGCAGAAATGCGGTTCTCATCTGTGGAGAAAGTGCTAACAGCAGTGCAAATGGCGATCCTGAAGGAGCGCGCACTGGCACAGGGAAAACGCATTCTGGTGGTGACACCCTATCCTGCCCTAGAGGCAGTGACTAAAGCAAGTGTTCCGAACTCTAAAGCCTTGCACCCCCGTTGGATTCAATGGGCAACCTCTTTGACGTCTCCGGATGTCACTTTCATATTCGATTCTTCTCTTCAGACTCAGGAGTTTTTACAGTATGAATTCGTTCATCCTCCTCCTCTGTCTTTATTGCCGCTTGAGGATTACGACTGTGTGATCTATACCGATGGTTCGGCACAACCGGCCACGGGATCCAAGCATGCTTATTCTGCCGCATGTGCTATTGTTGCAGGTACTTTTGTGAACGGAAAGTTCAGATCCACTGTGGTGCACACTCAGACACTCGGGGATAGTACTGCACAATTGGCCGAGCTGCGCGCATTGGTGCTTGCGCTTGAGTTCGTAAATCCTGATGTGACCACTTTAATCGTGTGCGATTCTTACTACTGTGTTCAATCATACAATGACAATCTGTTCTTTTGGTCGCAAAATGACTATAGAGACGCTAAAGGCAACACAATCAAGCATAAAATGCTTTGGGTTCGAGTGGCAGAATTACAACAACGTCTGCCTCTCACACAGGTGGTACACACCCTAGGCCATCAGCGGGTGGGCGCACACGCTGTTGGTAACAGTCTGGCAGATGAAGCTGCCAGATCAGCAGTACTCACGTGTTCAGTAGCAGCAGTTACTAGATCCATGTCTAGAATAGACACTGATATCTTGGCAGCTATTGCTGCAACAAAAGAAGGAATTAATTACCCTAGAGGTTTCCCTTCTAAATATTCTTACCAGATAGGTCCCGATCAGGCTCCTTATGTAACAATACCTAACGTTGGGGTTCGGCTGATCCCCAACGCGGACCGCAGACTTTCCTTGATGGCAGCAGCACACGAAGGCATGGCTTCGGCGCATGCTGGTGTGTCAGCGACAATTTCCATATTGCAGCAGCGTTACTGGTGGCGTGGTTTATACAAAGATACACGTACTTATGTGCTTTCCTGTGACGTTTGTCAACAGATCAAGCCTTCGACAGTCACAAGACCACCGCAGACCTCGCTTGCAATTTCGAACAGACCCTTTGGGTGTGTTTACTTGGATCACTGCGGTCCATTTTCTTCAGACACTGCCTATAAATATATCTTAGTGGCAGTGGACTCGTGCACACGGTTCATCTGGGTCTGGCCACAACGGAGTGCTGACGCACGAAATGTCATTAGGGATTTGCGAGTCTTTGTGGGAATTTTTGCATGCGGCACCTTCCATTCTGACCAAGGTCCGGCGTTTGCCTCTAAGGCTTACAAGGACGCAATGGGCTCCTTAGGGGTGCGGGTGAAATTTTCGTCTCCGTATAGGCCTGAGGGCAACTCTATCGTTGAACGAATGAACCGTGACTTAAAGCAATCCTTGACAGCTAGAGTTATAGGTACTGGCAGGAACTGGCTGGCCCACTTGTATACTGTTCAACGTGCACTTAATAATCTCCCTAGAAGGCCTCTGGGTGGGCGGACCCCTTACGAAATGCTCTTTGGCATACGAATGTTTGTGCCTGACCTTGATGGTCTAGACATGGCGGCGCAATCCGCCAAGTTTGATGTAGATAATCATTCTACTATGTTACAGGACTTACAAGAAGCCCGAGACAAACTAGCAATTGCACATTTGCCTTCAGCCACAGACCCTGCTTTGCAGATTCCGGTTGCCGGCTGGCTTCCGAAGATTGGCGACCTGGTACGAGAGAAGGTGGAGAACAAAAAAGAATTCGGCCCCTCTTTTCGTGCACCGGTTCCAGTGCTGGGCTTGAAGGGAACACGTACAGTCATCTTACCACCGCTTCCCGGTCGCAAGGAAAACAGATACATCTCAGTGGAAAATGTCAAGCTACAACATCTGGCCGATCCTAAATAGTGTCACACCAGCGGTCTCTTGTCCTGCCATTTATCGGACAAGCGTTCGAGGTACGCCTGCACGAACAGTCACTGATGTTACCATAGAGATGGTTGATTTGCCTGAAAATGTATTTGAACCCCCTGCATCACCCTGCATAGACGAGGACGAATATACTTATCCCGCCACAGAGTCGGTGGCACACCAACCAACAACGCCACTGAGCCCGACACGTTATTCTTTTGACTCAGAATCCAATTCATCACAAGTCCCGTCCAAGTTTAGTCTTTTTGTATCGTGGTTTAGAGACAATTTTTTGATCCCACCTTGGACATACATTTGGATGGTACTTTTCTTGGTTTTTTTGTTCATGTCCATTGGCTTTGTCACAGTGTTCTTTCTACTCATCAATGGTCACTATTTACCTGAACGCTCTGCTGTGAACAGTGTTGCTGGAACTTTGGCTCCACATTCCTCTTCACACATCATGAAGCGTGACCACACATTTGTGAACATTTCAGCGTTTCCAGTTGCTGATGGCATAGTATGGGATGCGGTAAACTTTCAAATACATGGTCCGACAGAAATTATTAATGTACCAAATGTCCTTCGAGTCTCGATGGGTGATGTAGTAAAAAGTAATATTCATTCTGATGATTGGGATGTGCATGCAGTTGAAGCATTGTTTGCTGATTTAAAATATTATGCCTCTTTTAATGCTGAAGACTTGTATATGAATTCTGCGAATTATGCCGATTTGTATTGCTACCAGCATTGGGGCAATCATTTTCTCCACAAACCAAGTGCACTACGCAGCCCTGTTACTTACACCCAATGGGAACACTGCCCAAACCCCGTGCCAGGTAGTTCCCAAACTCTTCGAAATAAATTCACCTATTTTACTGATTTTAATCGATCGAACCCTGGGTCATATTATTTTAAATTAAAAACTCCATTGACTCAGAAAATAATGTTGACCCATACTAAATTATTATATTCGGGTTCCTTTTTGAGCGCCTTGGCAGTGGGTGGTTATGAATATTGGAAAGACACAGTGAATTTGAAATCAATTTGGGGTTCGAAGCCATGGCAGGTGCAAGGCACTGAGGCCTTGCACCGTGCTTGCCTTATCCCAGCCCAAATTCTATTTCTAAATGCTTCCATTTATCAGACCACGTGTTGGGGGTTGGCTACCGTTAAACAACTAAATGCGCCAACCATCCCATCCTTGTCGAGTCTTCCAAATGATAGTTTGCATTTTAATATGTCCCTTATGGCGTTACAGGCTCAGTTTCAGAACAATTCCTTTAACGTTTCTGCACTAATACAGTCACCCTGGTTGGCATGGCCCATATCATCTAATGCATGCCAACTTCGTTTTCATGGCACAGTTCCTGGCTACATACAGGACAAGCCTGATCCAAGATTTACTGAAACTCGTACTGTGACCACGTATTCAGTTGGTAAATTATGTAAACAATGGTTACAACATTCGTCCTTAGACTCTGTTAAGAACCATTTATCCCTCCTATCAGGCACTATTGACTTATCTGACTTTATCTTGGGACCTCGTGGTCCCCGACCGAAGAGATTCATTTATGAAGCGTATAATGAGCTCTGGAAGCTGTCACAAATGGAAGCTGCTTCCCGTCTTAGAGAAATAGACCAAGCAAATTTGGAAAAGGTGCTTGCTGTTGTTGACAATAGTATAAATACCCTGTCTTCCCGCATTTACACATTAGACAATATTGTATCCTCTGTTGTTGATATTGTACAAGATGATGTCTCTATGTTGTATCATGGTCAGAATCAGTTGCGCTCAGTGATGCAGTTTGCATGGACTTTGCAAACTCTTAAGTTGGGTAAAGTTCCTTGGAATTTGTTAAACACCACTGCCCTCTTTCTGCCTTTTAATTTGACTAACAAACAGCAGTTCATGTCCATGAAAGATGCATCTTACACTTTGTTACATATTGAAAAAGTGGATCCTTTACCGTTCTCAGTAGCAGAACTAGATTCTGCGGTATGGCTAGTTCATGGGGTTATAGCTTTACCTTTTTCCCTATTTGAGTTCAGTTCGTGCATGAAGCATTATCCTGTGGGCCGTTTCCAGCCTTTGGGTGGTGCTTTCCTGCATGAACTTTGGTCCTTGCCTTTCATGTATAAATGCCTTAGAGATGGCAAGGAAGTATTTCTCACGGGGAGTCTTGTGATTCAACTGTGGGTCATTCGCTTATTTGTAAACATATTAAATTGCACGGGGCTTGTAGCGTTTCAGTTCCAAATCTTGCATGTGTCCTGAAGGGTATTCCTGCTCCTGCTATTTCTCCTACTTTTACTTTGCTTACCAACGGTAGCTATTTGCTTTTAAATAACGAAAATTGTTGCGGCCTGCAGGCCGGCATTCCGTATATTGTTACAGTCTCGCACAGAGTTGTCTGCTGCAAGAATGTGCTTTTTCCTCCCCTCACGACATCGTTGATAGCTCTATTTGGCCTTCCATTCCTACCATGGAGGCAGATTTCAATAAGTTGAGCAGAATAAAGGCCCTATTATTGAATGAGGAGGTTATGCTCACATCCGCCCGGGAGACATTCATTCTCCAGGTGGCGAGCACCCACAGTGAAATACAGGCCCTTTTGAACACTGACCTCCCCCAACATTTTGGGGAGTTAATTCATCGTATTTTTAACGCATCAAACACCGAGGGTCTGGTGCACTTTTTTAAGGTTGTGGGGTCTGGCCTCGTGTCCACCTTTCAAACTGTTTTCGGTGTGATACCGGCATTCATTCATTCCATTTTTTCTAGCGTCTTTGGTGGATTTCCATTAATCCTCGCTTTGGCGGCCGGTGTCTTGCTGTTGGTCTGTTTTCTGCGCAATGGCTGCACTCCACTGGGCCCTTCTCGATCCCGAACGCCTCCAGCTGCTCCGTGAGCGACTCCTGGTTGGCTTCGATGTTCTGCCCTTGGCAACTATCAGTGTGTCCTACACCCTTTCCTTTCGCTTTGCGTATTTCACTTGCGTGCAACCTGTGATGTCTTGCATCCGATGTCCGTTTACATGGACCATGGATTATTGCCTCTCCAATTCGTCATTGTCGGTACCGGATTTTGTTCGGTTGGTGGGTCCCTTAGAGGCCCATGAACGGGACTGTTCCGCTGCTGGTTTTATGATGCGTGCGGCTGCACTGGGGATTTTGGCACAATGGGATATCTGGGCGGCTGCTCAGGACCTCCTACAACAAAGTTACATTGAATATCACGCAAGCTGTCCCGCATTGCTTTTGGATGCTCCATACTCTGAAGAACATTCCTGCAGCTTTGACCTGTTGGACTGGATGGCGTCTACATTTTTTGACGATTCCAATGATGTCCTGTTGGACGGTATAGCGTTTTTCTGCTCATTCACATTTTTGGATTGATTGACTTGCCGTTAGTTCTCAGTAGACAGCCTCAATTCTGCTCAGGTGTTTGGAACTCTGTCTTCGTTTTTGTTTCGGCCGATGGACTGTCCAGGGGAGGGTGTCTTGTGGATCATGGCCTCCTGGATGGTCTGACCATGTTCCGCAGGCCTGGATGCCATGATGACTATTGCGCACGTTATTATTGGATGTTGTTCTTTCGCCCTTTGTTATTGCCAAGTGATTCTGCAACAGTCTGCATATTCTGTTGCTCACCTTTTCTCCTGTTCCCTTTTGGGCTCAGTCTGAACAACAGTTACAAGGTCGAATAACAACCCCCTGGTTTATACTGATTTGGCCCGTCCCTCGCACCTAGACATAACACTTGTACAGCTGCCATCGAGAAATTAGTGTGCTTTTAATAATGCGTTTGCTTGCTCTAAGATAGCACTTGGAGACGACCTTTCCAGAGAGAAGAGCTGTGATTGTTTGCTGATGTAGTCTTGCATCAAGGGACTGAGGTATGGGGGTTCGCTAGTCAAAGCCCAAAGGTCTTCTATTATTATAATAAACTGGCTTCCAGCACGGGGAGGGTGGTAATGTTAGTTAGACATATATCCACTGCTTTATGAGATGCTTTCCCCGTTCGTATTTTATGGAGTAGTAACTATGCTGATTATATTGTTATTATGTATTATGCTACTAGTACTGACACGTGTACTGTATCTTAGAGCACGTAAGTTGAAATAAACATTTTAACCTATACAGTGTCTCTTCATACGCATGTTGTGGACAGGTACGAATGTGACGAAAGAGTGTTCTTGCCTCTGCGAGTCCTGAGAGAGAGATACCGTGTTCTGGGTTGTCTAAGCATTGGTACATTGGTGCTAATGGGACGCTAAGGCTAGTTGGGTTTGGGTTTTGGGTGCTAAGGTTTATGGTTGGCTCACCACTATATTCCGAGGTCCTATTATCCTGTGCATAGCTCTGTATGTGCAGAAACCCTATGACACTTATAAGTAACTCCACACTCCTTCCACATTGCTTTTAAGTACCCAGACATGAAGTTTGCACCCCTGTCGGATACTACCTCCTTAGGAAAGCCCACTCTTGAGAAGATTCCCAGGAGGGCCCTTGCCACCACAGGTGCTGTAGTGGTCCTGAGGGGAATAGCTTCCTGGGTACCTGGTGGCATGATCCACTACCACCAGGATAAACCTGTGCCCAGAGGCTGTTTGGGGATCCATGGGACCAACAATGTCAATCCCTACCCTCTCAAAGGGCACCCCACCACAGGTAGTGGTATCAGGGGGCCTTTGTAGTGCCACCTGCTTTGCCACTGGCTTGGCAGGTTACACAGGAGCGACAAAACTCCTTACTGTCTTCAGACATGTGGGGCCAGTGAAAGTGAGGGACAATTCTGTCCCAAGTCTTGTTCTGGCCCAGGTGTCCTGCTAAGGGAATATCATGGGCTAGGGTCAATAGGAAGCCCCTGAACTTCAAAGGTATTACCAACTTCCTGGTAGCACCAGGCTTGGGGTCTCTACTCTCTGAGTACAGGAGTCCATCATCCCAATACACTGTATGGGGACCACTAGCTTTCCCAGCAGCCTCAGCAGCAGCTTGCTGTCTGAGGGGTTCAAGGGAGGGGCAGCTCTGCTGCTCCTGGCTCAGGTCTGCCCTAGAAGGTCCCCTGTCCCCAAGAACTCAACCTGGTCAGGTTCAAGTTCCTCTGGGACAGTTCCTTCTCCAGGGCTGAGATCATCCCCTCAAGGGACTGATCTTCCTCCTGAGCCAAGGGGAAGGCACTGCCTTAACCCTACTACTCCTCCTCTTGGAAGGCACTTGGTCCATTCTTCCAGAATCCAAGGCCTGTTCAGTGCTAGACATTTTGGCTTGTGACCTGGTCACAGCAAACACATCTGCAGGGATCCCCAGCATTTCTGCATGGGTCCTGAGCTCCACTTCTGCCCAAGCAGAAGTCTCTAAGTCATTGCCAAGCAAGCATTCGACTGGTAGGTTTGCACTTACCACAACCTTCTTAAGGCCAGTTACCCCTCCCAGGAGAAGTTAACAACTGCCAGAGTATGGTCTGTTCTGACATTGCTAGCATTGGTCACTTGGTACATTTCACCAAGCATAACTTGCCCAGGTAGCACAAGGTCTTGTGTCACCATTGTGACACTTGCCCCTGTGTCCCTAAATGCCAAAGCCTCTCGTCCATTGATTAAAGGCTGTTGTCTGTACTTGCCCAGATTACTGGGACTCATAGAGGAGGGCACATCCATGCCTCCATCACAGACTAACACAGCCTGAGTCAGTTCTCTAACTAGGTCAGAGCCCAACTCAGTTCCCAGGGTGAACCCTACTAAACCCTTTGCTGGAGCACTTCCACCAACTGCACTAGGGGGAACAGGTGCCTTAGGGGCATTGGTGGGTGCTGGACTGGAGTCTTTGGACTTGGTGCAATCACTGGTCCAGTGGGTCTTTTGCTTACAGACCTTGCACCATGGTTTTCTTTGGCCTTTACCTTTGGTAGACTGGGAAGCCCCACCAGAAGAAGATTTTTGGGGGCCTGATGAAGACTTTTGATCTTTACCCTTCTCCCCACCCTTGTCAGAGTTCTTAGCATCTTGCTTCTTGGTTTCCCCACCTTGGTTCTGTACCTTCTGCTTCACCCTGGTTCTGACCCATTTGTCTGCCTTCTTTCCCAATTCTTGGGGAGAGGTCAGATCAGAGTCAACCAGGTACTGATGCAACAGCTGATTTTGACAGTTATTAAGAATCTGCTCCCTCATTATCAGATTATACAATCCTGAGAAGTCACACACCTTACTGCCCATCAACCAGCCTTCCAGAGCCTTGGCAGAACAATCCACATAGTCTACCCAGTCTTGAGTCTGTGCTTTTGGGTGTCTCTGAACTTCAACCTGTACTGTTCAGTGGTTAGGCCAAACCCATCAATAAGAGTACTCTTCAAGACCTTGTAATTGTCAGCATCCTCCTCTCTAACAGTGAGGAGCTTGTCTCTACCTTTGTCAGCAAAGGAGAGCCACAAGATTGCTGCCCACTGCTCCTGAGGGACCTTCTGTACTTTACAGGCCCTCTCTAAAGCAGTTATCCATTTGTGGATATCATCCCCACTCTGGTAGGGAGGGACAATCTTGCTCAGGTTCCTATGGTCATAGGACCTTTCCCTGTCTCTAGGGACATGGCTGCCACCATGGGACTCTAGTCCCAACTTTCTTCTCTCTCTAAGGAGATCTAGGGATTCTCTTTCTAAAGCCAATTGCTTCTTCCTGATCTCTAGTTGAGTTTCCTCATACTGGACCAGTCTCTTTCTTCTCTCATGAGAGGATTCCCTCCTGTGAGAAGAAACAGAGCTCCCTATTGAGGTGCCAGAGTGGTTAGACTCCTGAGAAGGAGACCTAGACTTTCTGAGCACACTCATAATCCTTCCTGGGGGACAAAGGTGTGGTTCTCTAGATCCCCATCTTCATCTTCCCCAGAAGGGATTGGGTTCTCCAGGTCAGGGTCATTGTCACCCTCCTGGTCAGTTTCAGAGGGGGGGGGGCTGGGGGTAGTGGTACCCCTGGCCCCTTCCTCATCTGCTGGCCCACCCTCTGCTCCTACCCCTTCAGTCTCTGAAGACTTACTAAGATCATAAGCCACCAACAACTCCTGGAGGTGTTGGGTGGTGGGACTTTGGCCTGTCCTTAATTTCCTCACGTTACACAAAGCTCTCAGTTCCAAGAATGGGAGTGTGTCATACTTGGAGGGGGAAGCTCAATGGCTTCCTGCAGGGTATCTTTGGATCCTGCTTTTAAAGACATTACTAGTGTGGTGTGGTGTATGCACTACCTACTCTAGTGTGGCCTACTAAACTCTCTTGAGTTGTAGAAAGGGTTGTGCTATCCCTTAACACACAACTCTAAGTTCAGTAGAACTTACTGTTATTCTAAGCTTAAATTATATGTACCTTAGGTACCTTTAGTGGTTTTCAGTTGATCAATTCAATTGAGATTATCTGGTAAAACAATAGCAAGCTGGAATCCCACACGCTGCACACCAATGTGGAGAAGTTGGCCTGGCATATGCTGTCCACTAATTATAGTGGGCACCTTGCACCAGTCCAAATCGACTCTTATGGTAGGTAGGTTAAAGACAACCTTATTGAAAGCTATCCTAGTGGTAGCTGTGGAGAGCAGCCTTCAGGCTAAGTCTTGAAGGAATGTAAAGCAGCTTGTTTTACCAGTCTATAATCTCTTGAGTGACCAAATGAAAGAGCACCACACCAGGTATATATTCAAAATATATGTATTTATTACTAAACACACCCCTCTAGTCTCTTTATGAGGCTAGAGTTCGAAGTACATAGGTTATAAGATCTTAAATCACAGTAATAGCACAAATACACGTTTGGGCCCTAGGGGCGTACTCAAACCATATACCAATAAAGTGGTATGCGAACCACGACTGAACTAGACACTAGGCCTAGAGCCTCTAGAAGTGCTTGGACCACAAGGAACCACCCAAGGTAGTGACACAGGGGACCCACGGGAGACGCGTGCAGTGTATATACACAACCGCGATACGCCGTTAACTTCTATGGAGAAAGTCGGGATCGGGAAAATAGAGGAAAGGGACACTTAGAAGAGGACTAGGACAAAACCCTTTGAGATCTAGGACTTTGAAGAGTCTCTACCCACAGGAGCACCGGAGTACTCGTGTTACCTCACCCAGGGAAGCCGGGTGCATAGGTGACTTTCGGGGTCGGGTTTCGTCGTCGTTTCGTATGGCGATCTGCTGCAAAGTGCTGCTGGCGACCAGGAGAAAAGTGTCCGGGTGGATCCAAGAGTGGATCGGAGTTCTGAAGAACCTGAAAGCAGAGGGGACAGAGTCTGGGTCACTAGCCAGTGACCAGGAAGGCGATGGACAGATGCCCAACGATGTCGAGTGCTTCAGGTGCGGTGACGGTCGTCTTGACTCTTCAGCCACGAGGTCAGGGAGGCGTTGTCGGTGACCAGGAGCAGGATTCGGGCTGGTGCTCGATGTCTGTCGAGTGCTGAGGTGTCGGCGACCGGATTGGACCCAACAAGCCTTGGCAACGGCAAGTCTCGAGTAAGATGTAGATCGTCGATGATGCAGACCAGCAAGGTCTGGGGAACTCACCCAGCGAAGGTAAGTGAGGGCAGGCCTGGAGCAACCAGGATGCCAAGTAAAGAAAATATTGGCCTTCGTCAAGGGCTACTAGCCAACGGGCTAGCGACCGCAAAGGAGCATCGTGACGCCGCACGTGGAGCTGGCTTACAGGACACTCGTGGAGTGGGGGCCAGTGATCTTCGGTGCAGGTGGTGCTGGCGACTAGGGCTACTCGGAGCCAAAAGCACGACTTCTTGGAAGACCCAGAAGATGGTGCACTTGCAAGTGTGCTTGGTGTCCAGGGGTCACGGTCTCAAGTCACCCACGATAGCCACGGGCCTCAGCTTTGCTGGGGACTCAGGGTAGCCTCCGGGAAGTCTGAGAATCCACCTCTGGTGATGCGATGACTTCGGCGTCCGACGGGAGCTTCAGTGATGCGAACCGGACAGATGCTTCTTTGGTGCCTGCCAAGCAGGGAGTCACTCCTTGACCCCAAGGGAGATTCTTCAGTCCTCTAATCTTGTCGTAGAGCGTCGAAGGTCCAGGATTCCAGTGTCAGAGTTTCGTCCAGGTATAATCTAAAGTCCTAAGGACTGGGTTCCTACCTTTATTCTAAAAATAGGGGATGGACTACTCTGTGGCCCCACCTATGGGTGGGTCAGGGCAGAGGGGTGGCTACACCCCTTTCCCTTTGTCCAGTTCACGCCAAAGCAGGGGCTGCAAGCCCCTGATCCGGTTTGAACTGGGGTATGCACTAGGGACACCAAATGTGCCCCCAGTGCAGGACTTCAAAGCACCCGAAAGTGCTCCCGCCCAGCCCCAATACACATTGTCCTGTCTGGGGAGGTGGTCACACCTCCCTGGGACAGGAAACCTATTGTCCAGGCCTCCCCTGCCGGAGTTTCGTCCAGCAGCAGGAGGCCAGACTCGTGTCTGTGGCAGCAGCATCCATTTTGTGATGCCAGGGCTCTGGAAAGAAGTTACCGGACTCGTCAGAGTTAACATGCCTTTCCCTCTAGAAGGGTGGAATGCTACCCCCGCCGCCAGGATTGGCGGGGGGTAGTATTCCAAGATGTTTGACACCAAACACGACATGTTTAGGTGCAGCCATTCCATAGTTAGCATTTTACCGCGAGGATATAATGCGTTTAAGAGTATATGGTCAGGCTGCACTACAAACAGCATCAGAGATGGTCTCCGAACGCTGCAGAGGGCCCTGCTCATGCAGGGGCACCCTCCCACATAGGAACCATGCACTCTGCCTTTAGGATTGATAAGGCCTGCCTTAGGAGTGACTTATAGGTTTATATGTGTGTATGCATTTAGTGATATAGGTAACCTATACCACAGTAAGGGGTGCATGCACCACCTTACCCAGGCTGCAGTAGCAGACCCGTGGTGTCAGTTTGGATGGCCTTCCAGGGGTGGCATAATACATGCTGCAGCCCCTGGCAGGCCTCTGAGGTACCTATGCCCTTGGTACATAGTATACCATATACTAGGGACTTACAAGGGCACTCCAGATCCCAATCAGTGATGTGCCTAAGGCACATGGAGACCCTTTTAAAGAGGAAACAGCTAGGCTGGGGTTCTGAATAGCAGGGCCCGAGCCAGACTAATGTCGAAAACCAGTGAAGCATCAGCAAAAAGTGGGGGTACCCATGTGAAGCAGATCCTACTCTCCTACAATTTCCCTCTTGGAAAAAGGTCTGAGCTTTAACCCTAAAGATGTTGGCGATTTGTGTAATACAAAAATTGACTTGTTTAAGTTTGTGAGAGGTGTAAAAATTAAGAAGTTTTTGATTGTTATCCAGCACCCAATAAAAGAAATGTTAATATTTCAACCAGTTCAATTCTTGATAGTCTCACAATACAAGATGTACACGACACGCATCTCTTACTTTCCCTCACAGACACCGAAGATACGCCATTACACATGACCACCCTTTGGATGAGCTAAATGTGGACAATGACTTGACATTGGATAGTGGTTTAAAAACTAAATCCAAATGGACACCGATTTTACCTGGGGGTAATCCAATCGACATGTTTCATAAACGAGTGTTGGAAGACCTGGACAAATTTGAGGCCAAAAAGACTAAAAAGATTTTGAGACACACTGATAATCTCCTACCTGGAGAACGTTTGGCATTAAAGACACTTGCCTCTGATAAAGACCTAATAATCAGAGAAGCGGACAAGGGGGAATATTGTAGTGATGGATAAGGTGGACTATAACAAAGAAATTATGTCCCAACTGTGTGATCCAATGTGCTATGAAAGCCTCACATCCAATCCCATAGGGCCACTTACTATTCTAATCAATAAGAAACTGACGCAGTGGCATACAGTAGGACTAATTCAAGTACTTAAAAATCTTCAGACCTCAATATCCTTGTCTATACACACTACCAAAAGTGCATAAGCAGTTGCCCTTCCCCCCGGGGAGACCTATTGTGTCAGGGATGGGTGGACCGACAGAACGCATTTCTTAATACGTGGATCTTTTCCTTTGTCCCCTGGTTCAAAATCTTCCCTCCTATGTAAGGGATACGAAACACATTTTGAGTACTTTGGCTGACTTCACTTGGGACTCTGGCATGACTCTGGTAACGTTAGATGTTGTATCACTATATACAAGCATAAAATTGGATCTAGGCTTGAAGGCAGTTCAACATCATTTGCATAGGAGACCCGCAACACAGTGGCAGCACGCTGATATGTTACTTGACATGATGGGTCTTATTCTTGAGAACAATGTTTTCTTGGTTGAAAATCAATGGTTCAGACAGACAAGGGGCGTGGCCATGGGCTCGAAATTCTCACCCAGTTTTGCCAACCTCTTCATGGGGCGCCTGGAAGAGGTGGTCATCTGGGGACGTAATGGTATTGAGTTTAGCGATTCGATCATTTTTTGGGGTCGCTATATAGATGACTGTCTACTCATTTGGTCAGGCTCACATGACAAACTGGAACGTTTCTGCACTTACCTTAACAACAACAATTTTGACATCAAGTTTACGCATCAATATAGTGAGTCTAGCGTTACATTCCTAGACTTAGAGATTTACGTTAATAATAACTCACTACATACACGTCTTTTCTTAAGGATACGGCATGTAATTCGATTCTACATGCTCGGAGTGCTCACCCTCTCCATCAAATACAAGCGATTCCATTTGGGGAATTTTTGAGAGCAAAAGAAATTGCAGCAATGAGGCAGAGTTTGAGGAATGTCTAGTGAAAATGAAGTCCAGGTTCAAACATAGAGGATACACACTACATAATTTGTCTAAAGCTGAACAGAGAATCAGAAATACCCAGAGGAAACCACGCTACAGGATAGGGTACCCACAAAGGTGACAGGAGATGCAGTGAGATTAATTACTGATTACAATGATTACAGTGTGGTTTTATCGAAAAGTCTACGTAAACATTGGAGACTTCTAACGGAAGATACCATACTAACCAAACATGTACATAAGAGTTCCTCAAATTACATACAGGAGAGGAAGAACGCTCAAAAATAGACTCAGTCCGAGTTACCCCCATTCCCGGCATAATGGTGATTGGTTGACATCACGCACACTGGGTTTTCACAAATGGGTTCATGTGGTGCGTGCCGTTGGGCCTCGAACCACATTAAGGAATTTGTAGGTCCAAATAGGACATATACGATCAGACACAATATTAATTGTTACACGAAATTTACGGTATATATTTTGGAGTGTGCTTGCGGATGCAAGTATGTGGGAAGCACAATCAGACCAGTAAAAGAGAGAATCATGGAACATATTCGTGCAGTCAAACTTAGAGACCCCAGATACCCAATGGCTCTACATGTATGGGAGTGCCCCTGCAGGGCCCTCATAAACAATTTGTATTTTATGGGATTGATGTAACTAATCAGAGCCCAAGGGTGGGAATTGGGAACTTAGACTGAGACGTTCAGAGGCACTCTGGATAATGCGCCTTAAGACTTATGAACTAGGTCTTAATAGCGACCGGGAAATGCATTATTTCCTGGGGGACTGAACTGTATTTGAACTAGTTGGACTCTGTTTCAATAGGACCCTGTCTTTAACAGTTCTTTAATAGTTGTTTAAATGTAACTCAGTTTTATTGTAGGAAGTTTGTTAAGTAACGTGGTGTGCTTTGGATTTTGTCATTTTAGGTTTTATATTCTGTGGAAAAACCCCCTCCTTCCTCTCCAAATGTTTTACCATCTTTTAGAACGTAATTATGACAACACATAAGATCATTTCTTTAATTAGTGTGCAATTAAGACGAAGCATTTGGCAGACAGTAAGCAACCGATGTTCTGCGCATGTAACACTCTAAGTCTGTGGAGCCCTTTCTGATCATATCGTGTGTTGTATGTGTTAATTTATCTTGCTGACATGCACAGTATATACTTATTTTGATGTACAGACTTGTTGAATTTGTTAATCTACTTTGCTCTTCCATTTTTATTCGTAACTTTACATTGCAAGTATATTTGTGTTCTGGCCTGCGTGCTGAGAACATTTCAGTAAATTTTCTCGCACCTTCCTTTCCTTTTGTCTTTACCTTCCTTTTCTTATTTCAACTCTTTAATAATATCTGGGGTTGTGCCGCATACACATCCCATTATAAGGATTTATGACACTCCCAAGATGGAGGGCCTTTCTTGGTGTTTTGCGCTCTAGTGCCGTACTCGGTTTTGAAGTTGAAATGGACTTCCGGGCATCTAGCAACCGTATCCAGTTGACAGAGATCCCGGGATCGTACTGGACGTAAGACGTACTCGCTTTAGGTGAGTGTGTGTTACAGTGATGGGCGGACTGATTGACTTCGGCTTTTATGATTTTTGGAATTTATCACTGGTAAACCTTATTGAGGTATTGATTGGTTCTATCCGTTCCTTTTAGTCTGGCACTAGACGGCTTATTTCGTTGCATGATCGTGTTCCTATGGGCATTTAATTTGAGACCGCTGCACTCGGAGCCTACAAATTAATTGCAGAGAGGCTCGAACAAGTATATTTATTAGAATTGGAGGTAAGATTTGACCTTCTTAGTGAATTAGATGTCTGGCTATATGATTGTGTTTGTTTTTCTTCCTTTTAACATTAATGTAGAGAATGTGTATCACACAGATGTATAGTCTTCAGGCTCATATATATATTTAAACCCTTTTGCAAACATAGATGTAACAAGGCGTGATTGTCCTTTTCTTTCATATTACAGAATTCGATTTAATTTTATCACGAAGATTTGAGATTTTTACATGCCCTTCCGGGTTGGAAGTATCACCGGTGGATAGGTGAGCGACCTTCTTTGTTTGCAATGAGTTTGGCTCAATCTGAACGGTATTAGTGAGTTTGTTAGTGATATTTACCTGATAGGACTTTCTTTCGTTTTTCACTAACTGGTACGTTCATTCGATTTGTCTTTTAGATTGAGGGCATCAATCATTTGTGCAGAGAGGTACGCGTTGTTTTTTTTAAAATAATAGGCGCAGCTGGTAGAGCTGCCTTTTATTGTGGAGGGAAGACATGGCTTGGCAGTTCGGGCTGGACTGTTCCCATGAGGCACAGGGTCATACTGATTTGCATATGGCCATGTCTGAACTGGGGTGGTGGAGTGAGCTAAAGAATGATGATGGATTAAACCCAGATCAGTTGACTGGGGTGAGTGTTTGATTGGCTCAAGCGTTCCGTCCATCATCCCCTTTTGTATCGCTTTGGTCGCCCTAAGTTGGCGGGGTATGCCCAGACGTGGGTCCCTTTGCTCACTTTGCCACTGGATTCAAGCAAGCCTGGCTGATGACGGCTGAAATGCCAGAAACCGGTCCTAGCATGCTTGTTTCCGGTCCAGGGAAGACATGGCTTGGCAGTTCGGGCTGGACTGTTCCCATGAGGCACAGGGTCAGACTGATTTGCATATGGCCATGTCTGAACTGGGGTGGTGGAGTGAGCTAAAGAATGATGATGGATTAAGCCCAGATCAGTTGACTGGGGGTGAGTGTTTGATTGGCTCAAGCGTTCCGTCCATCATCCCCTTTTGTATCGCTTTGGTCGCCCTAAGTTGGCGGGGGTATGCCCAGACGTGGGTCCCTTGCTCACTTTGCCACTGGATTCAAGCAAGCCTGGCTGATGACGGCTGAAATGCCAGAAACCGGTCCTAGGATGCTTGTTTCCGGTCCAGGGAAGACACGGCTTGGCAGTTCGGGCTGGACTGTTCCCATGAGGCACAGGGTCAGACTGATTTGCATATGGCCATGTCTGAACTGGGGTGGTGGAGTGAGCTAAAGAATTATGATGGATTAAACCCAGATCAGTTGACTGGGGGTGAGTGTTTGATTGGCTCAAACGTTCCGTCCATCATCCCCTTTTGTATCGCTTTGGTCGCCCTAAGTTGGCGGGGTATGCCCAGACGTGGGTCCCTTGCTCACTTTGCCACTGGATTCAAGCAAGCCTGGCTGATGACGGCTGAAATGCCAGAAACCGGTCCTAGGATGCTTGTTTCCGGTCCAGGGAAGACATGGCTTGGCAGTTCGGGCTGGACTGTTCCCATGAGGCACAGGGTCAGACTGATTTGCATATGGCCATGTCTGAACTGGGGTGGTGGAGTGAGCTAAAGAATGATGATGGATTAAACCCAGATCAGTTGACTGGGGGTGAGTGTTTGATTGGCTCAAACGTTCCGTCCATCATCCCCTTTTGTATCACTTTGGTCGCCCTAAGTTGGCGGGGGTATGCCCAGACGTGGGTCCCTTGCTCACTTTGCCACTGGATTCAAGCAAGCCTGGCTGATGACGGCTGAAATGCCAGAAACCGGTCCTAGGATGCTTGTTTCTGGTCCAGGGAAGACATGGCTTGGCAGTTCGGGCTGGACTGTTCCCATGAGGCACAGGGTCAGACTGATTTGCATATGGCCATGTCTGAACTGGGGTGGTGGAGTGAGCTAAAGAATGATGATGGATTAAACCCAGATCAGTTGACTGGGGTGAGTGTTTGATTGGCTCAAGCGTTCCGTCCATCATCCCCTTTGTATCGCTTTGGTCGCCCTAAGTTGGCGGGGGTATGCCCAGACGTGGGTCCCTTGCTCACTTTGCCACTGGATTCAAGCAAGCCTGGCTGATGACGGCTGAAATGCCAGAAACCGGTCCTAGGATGCTTGTTTCCGGTCCAGGGAAGACATGGCTTGGCAGTTCGGGCTGGACTGTTCCCATGAGGCACAGGGTCAGACTGATTTGCATATGGCCATGTCTGAACTGGGGTGGTGGAGTGAGCTAAAGAATGATGATGGATTAAACCCAGATCAGTTGACTGGGGGTGAGTGTTTGATTGGCTCAAGCGTTCCGTCCATCATCCCCTTTTGTATCGCTTTGGTCGCCCTAAGTTGGCGGGGGTATGCCCAGACGTGGGTCCCTTGCTCACTTTGCCACTGGATTCAAGCAAGCCTGGCTGATGACGGCTGAAATGCCAGAAACCGGTCCTAGGATGCTTGTTTCCGGTCCAGGGAAGACATGGCTTGGCAGTTCGGGCTGGACTGTTCCCATGAGGCACAGGGTCAGACTGATTTGCATATGGCCATGTCTGAACTGGGGTGGTGGAGTGAGCTAAAGAATGATGATGGATTAAACCCAGATCAGTTGACTGGGGGTGAGTGTTTGATTGGCTCAAACGTTCCGTCCATCATCCCCTTTTGTATTGCTTTGGTCGCCCTAAGTTGGCGGGGGTATGCCCAGACGTGGGTCCCTTGCTCACTTTGCCACTGGATTCAAGCAAGCCTGGCTGATGACGGTTGAAATGCCAGAAACCGGTCCTAGGATGCTTGTTTCCGGTCCAGGGAAGACATGGCTTGGCAGTTCGGGCTGGACTGTTCCCATGAGGCACAGGGTCAGACTGATTTGCATATGGCCATGTCTGAACGGGGGTGTTGGAGTGAGCTAAAGAATGATGATGGATTAAACCCAGATCAGTTGACTGGGGGTGAGTGTTTGATTGGCTCAAACGTTCCGTCCATCATCCCCTTTTGTATCACTTTTATTGTGGAGCACGTTTTTGATTGATTCTAACACTGGGTGGATTAGATAGTGGGTCCACGGTGGTGTTTTAAAGCACTGATACGCTTCGTTTTAATAAATCATTTAGGGACAAGACGCAGCGTTTTATTTATTTATTCACGACGTATGGTTAATTGTAGGTCTACATTTGTAGCTACACGAGGGATCTAATTCCTTTTAATTGGTTTTTGCACTTTTCATAATATGGGGTTTAATGTATAGCTTCTGTAATTATAGGCTACGTGGGACGGTGTAGTGTAATTTTTCTCTATACACCCTCTAGTTGCTTTTTAAGTTTCTCCTATATTATTCTGCTTTATTCTGTCCCTTTGTGTTTTTAAATGTTCTAAAGAGTATTTTGGATAAATTTGGGTGATTTTAGGACCATAGGAGTCTTAATGTATTATGTAAGATGTAGTTTTGGGGTGTTTCGTTTTGTTTCCCACTTGTGGTCTTTTGTTTCACTTAACATCAAAGTGGTGCTATGCACTCGGTACATGTAATTACAACACGGGTGTATGCTTTTATGGCTTGTCCTCTTAGTTATGATCATCTGGTTTAAGAGGTTACATGTTATATTTTTGTATTACCCTAGCCCTGAAGAAGTCAAGGGGTCACGACCCACTGACGAAACGCGTTAGCTGCATTGCATAAGGAAACCCGTATTAAAAAGAACCACAACGGATTAAGAACTTGTCTCTCGTTTGTGAGAATCACATGAACAGTGTTATATACCTGTTACTCTCTGTTGCGTGTGCATAGGAATTGCTGTCCTGTTTCTGCCCTGGACTTCTCTGTTCAGGTTTTGGTGGTTTATGGGATATTTCCCCCACCTATAGCACCGCGAATACTCTGTAACTTTTTTACTGATCACGTTATTTGGTTTAGCGCCGACACAATACGCCTGTGTGAATTAATATCCCTTCCTTCCTTTAGTCATAGGTATGAATAATAACTTTACACTTGTGAACCCTGTTTTAAGAGTCTGTAACTCAGGGTTGAGACAGGTAAGCCTGCACCGGGAGGTAACTTTACACTTTTGTATTGTTCACCATTTCTGAATGTAAAATTACTCCTTGGTGCAGTAGTAGATTTACACATGAGCAAATATACACATGTAAATTTACCTGTGTGAATAGGGCCCACAGATGAATAAATATACCTGTGTAAATGTACATTTGCGAATAGACCCCACTGTGTTCAGCATGGCCTTGCACCAAAAATGTGCACCTGCTAACAACCCATCTATCCTAAGGAAGCAGTATCAACTTCTGTGCAATCATGAACAGTGCTGTCATGTAAGAAATGGTAGCTTGCCCTGTCTTTACCACCTGAACACTGAAATGTTAAGGTTTTGGGTGGCCTAAACCTGGGTGAAATGTTCGATGTTCTCCATCCACTTTATCCTCAGTGTTGACAAGACCCAGAATGAAGCTTCATTTCCTCTGGACAGCAACTCTTTGTTAGGCCTTGACTCAGACAGTTACAAAAAGGAGGGTAGACCCAAATAGTGTCGCTGGGACCTGGGTATATGGCAGAACAGTACAGGAAAGGTCCCAGTACAGCGTTATTCAACAATAACAAAAAATTGAAAAAATAAATAGAAAACATGTAGGACAATCACATAAAATTTTGAAAGTTCAATGTTATTTATTCACATTGAACACGATTGTATCAAAACATTGGCATAAATCTGTGCCCCTAAAGGAGAAAAGGAAGAAGGGATTCCAGAGTGTGGAAGGTGTGGTGATTCAAGTGAGGATAGGTGGGTATATAACCAACCAAGGGTTGGTTAGAGTCAGAAGGAAAGTAGAGGGAATCGGATGTTTGAGGTCTTCTGTCGGGATAAGGGAGACCCATGATGCCATGCTGCTTCTGATGATGATCTGCCACTCTCTGAGCTCTCGCTAAAGGACAGTAGGACGCACCTGGGAGCCGGGAGCCTCTACAGGGCAGAGCAAGTGTTCAGAACGAAGAAAGAGCGGACAGGCCCTCTGTGTTCACACAATGATTTCCAAGACACTTCATGCAATTTCGTGTGTCTAAGGGATGCCAATTAATGTGGCCCTACACCGACAGTCTTGGGAGGGACACCCCACAGATTCACCTTGCTGAAGTGCCGTGTCTTCTGCCCTCTACCCGCTGGAGCCTACGCGCCCTACTTTTCTTGATCCCCGTTTTGGGATGATTTATGGTGCCCCCACCTCCCTTTCACTTCAGTCCTGAGGAAGACCCCCAGTAAGGAGTCTAGAAACCTACAACTTGTTTGGGGTCGAAACGTCGACATTTTTTTCCTACTAGCCAGCTTGATCAACAGCGATTTTGCACTGTGATAATTGAAAGCATGGCGGCATATTAGATGGATCTTTGTTTTGATTGTTGTGGCTTAAGATTGAGACTTGTTTTGTTTCATGTAAAGAACTATATGATTAGCACATTATATCCTCTTGACTGAGACAGAGCATGCGCTCTTGCTTGCAAGATCTTTTCCCAGCTGAAAAATAAGTAAAAAGGGCTTTGAGCACGCCCATTACTTACCATTGGTTGGCTTCAACATCACTCTCATTTCTTTTCTTTTCATTGGTCAGTGGCAGCTGGGTTTATTTTTGTGGTCTCGCTACAGACAGCTTTAGGAGGATTTTGAGTTCACCTTCTTTAGATTTGACTCACACACCAAAGCACTGCAGGAAATAAGCTGTGTGTGTGTTACAACTCACTACCCCTTGTTCACTACAATTTATTACACAAATAATCAGCGCTGCCCCAATCTTCCTTTCTGCATGGAGACTAACAAGCCCCTGAAACAGCCAAAGATTTAATGTAAAACCTCTTGTAAACAAACATATGTAGCACTTTTAACTCCTGCATTGCCGGCAGAGGCCATGAACCCTGCAGCTGGGAACAGAATATTGTGTCAGTGCCTCACTTTTCTAGTGTTTATATTTGAAACATTTCACATCTCATATTACAAGCTCTGATGTACTGTTACACGGTCTTTGTTCATGCGTTAAGGTTGGGGGTCTTGCAGCACCGAGGCTGTGACATGCTGTTCCAGGGGCATACAGTGCAACGATCTAGGAAGGTGCTTGGAAGGTTCATCGTGTGATAAATGCTGATATTGTACAAATGTGCATTGGCAAACAAAAAGCTATCAAGCAGCCAGCGTTGACCATGTTATAGAGCTTTATTAAATTTACTTTCAACCATGTTGCACAGCAGCGGTGCTGCTGTATAACATGGCTAAAAAAGCATTGACAAAGCCAATTGACCATGCATAGGCGAGACATATTGGCTTTGCCAATGCTTGTTTAAGTATTTGTTGAATTCCTACCTCATAAGCGACAAAAGAAGCAAATAGAGAAGGTTATAAGAGAAGAGAGTAAAGATTTATAGATCTTAAATGTGATTAGGATATTACAACAAAAGGAATACCTCACATTATGTATATAACCCTCTCCCCTAAGTTTTAAATGTAGAAAATGTAGGATTTGGTATGCCTGGTTAGGTTAGTTTGCAATGTTTTTACGATGTATCTAAAATATAATGAAGTACGAAATAATGATTTTGTATTGAAAAATGTAGCTAAATTGGAGATTCTTCCATAGAAATTAATTCTTGTAATCTTTCGAGGTCGTAAATTAAGGTTGATATATGTAATTTCTTATTTTTATATAGGTTTGCTTCCTTGCCAGTGTTGTTCATCCCAGGCCAGGAACACGTAATCCCTCTGGCCAGAAAAGGGAAGGTTTGGTTACTTGACTCTTGTACTTGTGATCAATTTTCAGTCCTATGTGCCTTGCATTGGGCATCTCCACTGTCAGCATGCCTGACCCTGACATGCAACCTTGCAAGCACCTCGTGGAAAACCCAGTGGCTTTGGGACCTTTAATGTGACATGAGTTATTAGGTGCTACCTCCTGTAGAAAGAACTGTATCGCTTCAAAAAAGTTCTCACTGTCTTTCAGTGAGGACCCCCATTACCGTCAAGTATCTACCTCTCACTGCACTCTCCAGCATTTTCAATTGGGCTCAAGATACAATACAGAGGATACAGAGGAGATGGCACAGTGTTCAAAATAGGCGCAGCATTGTGATAGCACTGTATCTTCCACTATCCCTAACTTACAAAATGAGACACGTCCTTCTAGGTGGTTCATCTTCTGCTAAGTCTTGACAACATGGTCTCCTTGAGATAAGTTTGTTGCATCTGACTCAGGCCCATCCATTGACCTGCATTAGGTAAATTTTTATAAGCTTTTTGTTTTCTGGAGCCTCAGGTAAGGGTGCAAAGCAATGACTATTAGTGGCCATCGATATTACATTAGGGAGGAGGTAATGGAGACCATATGAAGAAACTTTGTGGTACTTAGAGATTTCAACACTCAATGAGTTACAGGTTTCAACACTCCAGTCACCCCTGTCAAGCACAGATATATAATTGTGTGGTTTATCACAGCGAAGCCCCAAGAGAATCAACACATTTACACAGCTCTCATCTGCCCTACAAGTGATGACTTAGTGCCAAAACTGGAATAGGAGCAATGAGTAGTGGGTGTCTATAAAAACTATGAATTTCCCTCTTATGTTGCTGTTGGGCTATTGCCAATATATTGAATATCTGATTTTGCATCAGGGACATTTGCCTGGTTGGAAAGGGGGTTCCTGGTCCCTCAAGACTGACCCGAAATTTGGGGACTTCATCCCCCACCACACATTGCGCCAGGAGGCGCATTTGCCAAACACCTGCAAGGAAGGAGGCATGGCGTGGTATCTAATCGCACTACTAAGTACTGCTGCAGTCCTGCTGCATGGGCTGTACGGGCTGCACAGGCTGCACAGGCTGCACGTGGCACCCCCGGGCAAAGCCCGGGCATAGGACAGGACCGTCTGCCTGTCCGTGGCCAGACGAGGCTGGAGTGGGTCACTTCCCTAACGTCCTGTCTGGAAACCTGGGTAAGTGAGCCTCTTTACATCATATTGTAGATTCATTAGCATATAACGCCTATCCACTGACTAGTTGCTCACATGGACCTTAGTGGCCCTGATTAATCATTACCTGCAATTAATAAAGGCTCCCTAACCTCCGAAGGCTAATACTCAAAATTGGCCCTAGCGCTAGCTTTAAATTGTGTGCACCATAGCAAAAGGTCCATGGGAAAGCGCAAGTTTGCTGGAAGGCCTCAGGTCGTTACCTCTCCCCCAAAAAACACTTCTATTGACCGGATGCTGCGGAGGGCGATAGGGGTTGTGTCTACGGAAATCGAACTGGCGGAAAGAAGATTATCCCTGAGTCCAGGGGTACATTCACAATCACTGGCCAGTCTACTCGATCCAGTTTCGCTATTGATATCCCTGAGGTCGAGCTCAGTACAGAAGAAGGGGGTATTGACTTATCGCCCAGCGCAGTTAATGGGGCTTATCCCTCTGATGCTTGTTGTGCAGGACTCCAACAAGTAGCGAAAACACCACATATCTTTTAGCAGTTTTGTACATAGGAGTGTACCTTATAGTGTAGCTACAACCTATTTTAAGGGTGAGTTATATGTGAGAGAATAGCAGGTTAACACCTGTCAAGGAGTTTTAAATGCCAGGTTGTCCTAGCAATAGAAATGGTACACACCCTTAAGTATACCAGGCCTCAGACATGTTTAAACGGCTATTTCTCTAGATGGTTAACTTGGTAGTGTCAGTTCTTCATTAGGTATCTGAATGACTGTCTATTTATACTGTTTTGCACTGTGTACTTTTATGTTTCAGTTGAGCTGAAATAAAATCGATTGAATTCAATTGAATGACTGTCTCAGTCCCTATGTGGGGGTGTGTTTCCATATATAACTAAAGGGTATATTCACAAGAACATGTGATAACTACCGCAAGAGTAGCGTAACGCAACTTTCAATAACGCAGCCCATCACGGGAAAATAACCCTGTGTCAACGTGAATTCACAACAAGGCGGTACCATGCGATAGTCACCAGATAACGCGTCAAATGCCAGCGTGGAAATCAACACCACGCCCAAAAAATGCGAAACGCGAACGCGAGAAATCATGCGATGAGGCCAATCGCGGTACTAAAAGCTGCGAAAAGCAGCCTCAGGCAGCAACTCCCACGCGTCTGGCGGGCAATTGCACCATAAAAACCACAGGCACAACACACCCGAAACAAGCCAAAGCACGTAGCAACATCCATGCAACCTGACCCAGCGCAGAGGGCAACGCGAACCCCACAACCCCCACAGACCACCAGCAAGGAACAAGTGGGTCGGGGAAGGCCAAGGAGAAAATGGAGAGGAAGACGGGGTGCAGACTGAAGTAAAACAAGACCAAGGCCACGGAGGCGACAGAACACTACCAGCAAATGACCCACAAGCAGACCGCCTGGAATGCAGTCGCAGAGCCCAGGAGGCCAATCCTGGAGGCCAAGAGGCTCCGCCAGGATGTGACAACCTAAACCAGGCACAAACCCGCTGCCAACAGGAAGGCAGCAACGGCGACAGGAGGTAGCAGTCCAGCTACACAGGAGGAGCAGGAGGAAAGCCAGGCCACAGTCATCAGTGTGGAGAGGGTGCAAGGAGTAGGGAGTACGGACACAGCTCGACAGGACCTGACACAACAACAACAGGGTGAGGATCCAACAGGGACTGGGGGGACGGGGGGTGATGGGCACAATGCCACACATGCACAATGAGGTGTAGCACACTGCACATCCACAATTACCCAGGGACATGTCCCCCATCCCCGTAGCACACTGCAGCACAAACACATAGCAATCACAGCACATACCATGACAATGTGGCACAAAGTGCAACACCCACACTGCAGAACAGGGGACACAACTGGGTCCACCCAGGCGCAGAAACAGAACAATCACATTGGACAGAGCAGGGAACTGTGAGATGCACATCTACCCCTACAACTCCACATCAGCCATGTTGGCCAAATGTACACTGTCCCAACTCAAATAGCCACCACCGCCCAAACAGTCACAATGTACATTGTCACACAGTCTGCATGTCGACAAGAACAAGGCACCAACACAATGCCAACATGCACCTCCCCTTCACAATGCAGAGGGACAAACAACACCTCCAGCAGGTCTGAACAGACAACCCATCAGTGATGCCCGAGACGAACACCACACCCCTGACACCGACGCCCTACAACAGCCCATGGACATCCCACACAACCCACCACCAGGACCAGGGCAGACAAGCTACTCAGAGGAGAACCCAGACTCTGCAACAGACCACACAGCATGAAGCACCCGCAATCACGGCTGCCTCACAACACGTCACCCACCCACACATGGCATCCCAATGCCAGGTGGCAGAATGCCAAAAGGAGGTGGCCCAACAGGTGAGGGTGTTGCCTAAACCATGGAATGCGAACTAGAACACATACGTGGGTGTCCAATACCCTTCAGGGACCACCTACACCCCACAAAGGAGACCCACACCCCACAGAGACACATGCACATATCATGTTGAACTGGCTACGGGCACGTGCACCCTGCCCCTTTATTGGCAGGGCCACATGTACAGTGACGCATGTGCTGGATGTGTGTGGGGTGAGTATAAGCCAGCCCACACGGAGTGCTTGGTGCTGGCAACAACCTGAACAGTGGACACCAGTGTAATGGAAACAGAAAACACCAGCATAACAGAGTCAAATGCAGAGCAACATGGAGGGATCCGGAGTAAGGACAGAGGACACCCAATATTCAGTCAGGAGGTTCCGTGAGTTGCAGTGCACTGAGGTAGGGGCACTAGAGAAGAGCGCGCTCATGTGCAGAAATTGCTAGGATTGTGTCCCTTCAGGTTAATCCTGATGCAGTGGGGTGTGGTACACCTGCATCAACTTCCTCATCAACGTCCCAGGTCTCCCACACTGCCTGAGGTGACAGTTGCGTCCGCAGTCCACAGCGCAATACCCAGTATCAAATCCGGGTGTGTAGCTTGACTACTGCCACCAGTCTGCATTCCTGCCTTGGGGCTGCTGCCACCTGACCTCCCATTGTCTGTGCCTTATCCCGTCCGCACACTTGACACATCCTCCTCCTCATGGTCCCAGGTCTTCCCCACTGCATGAGGTGACATTGCTGCGCTACCTCACAACAGCACATAACTCAATCAGTAACGGACAATGGCTTGCGGTGCACTGAGTCACTGGCACCTGGAGTGCTGAGCAGGGCAGCAGGCCGATGATGGCATCCACGACAGGTCTGGGCAACTCCGTAGGTCTGTCAGGACCACCCTTTCGACTCTGGCAGATGGCGGTTGAAGGTGATCCTTGCGGTGGTGGCGTGTGCCTCCTGCGGTGATGCGACGTCTGGGCCAGTCAAGACTCGATGCCATGTGTGGGCCCTTGTGGCCCACAGTTGGGGCCGGAGGAGGCGGACAGCGCAGGGCCACAGACACATGGCGTTGATCACCCCAAGACCATCGCTACAGAGGCCATTCAATGTCTCAGAAGAAGGGGTCCCAGGCCTGACCAGTACAGAGTTAATGGCCCTGGATGCACTGCGGCCGGCACAGGCACCCAGCCACGGGACGGTGACTTGCGGTGCAGTCAGATGGGCCATGCGACCTGAGCGGGTCCCCATCAATGTCCGAGGTGTATGTTGCGGAGGGTTTCGGGGGACAGTGGAAGGTGTCCTCCAGGGCATGATGCGGAAGGTCTGATGTTATCTGGAAGCAAAAGACACACAATTGATGGACGGAATGCCGAACAAATCAAAACATTCACCCCCAGTCAAGAGATCTGGGTTAAATCCATCATTCTTTTGCTCACCATGCCACCCCAGTTTAGACCTACTTATGTTATCTGGAAGCAGCAAATGGAGGAGTGGAAAGCGCAACCCTCGTCCTCACCAACAATTCGGGATCAGCTACATGAGGATGAAAACTAGCCCCTAGTCCATGGACTCAAACGCCACCAATGTCCGACCAGTGAGTGTCCATGAATGTCGGGGAACAAACTTAGTGGCACAGGTGCTGTGAGGGGATGCAGTCTGCGATGATGCCCGTACACAGATGTGAACCCCAAGCATGCCAAATCAAGGCTCTGTGACCTACTGGACCGCAGTGTAGGCCGGAGGCAGCGGTCAGCAGTGGCCCACAGCCACGGGTCGTTGGCTCGCGAGGCACAGAGTTGGTGACACAGTGGCAGTTGTCGGTAGTGTTCAATCACCTCCGTGACGCTGATCCTGTTCCCTCCGGACTGCAACGTGTCATCCTCTTACGCCCCTCCGTGCGTGCGAGGAAATGTATTCTGCCTTCTGAATTACTGATGTTCAGTTACAAATCAGTGATCCCACTCGTGCGCAGCATAGGCCGAGGGCAGTGGTCAGCATGGGTCCACAGACACGTGTTGTGTGCTTGTGATGCATTCGTTTGCTTCACTGATAATAGGGAGTTTAGTGATATCACCCCTGCAGTAGACATGTGGTCACTGCCATGGTGTAATCAAGACTCAGTTCCAAATGTGTGACCTACCTGACCGTGGTGTAGGCCTGAGGCAGCGGTCAGCACGGCCCATTCACCGAGTGTCGCCGGCATAGGTTGGATGGCCCCACCGGCCTGCGTAGTTCAGGTTCAGTGGCACCACGTGTAGCCGGCTGGCGTTGAACAGGGTTAGTGGCACCACGTGTAGCCGGCTGGCGTTGAACAGGGTTAGTGACACCACGTGTAGCCAGCTGGCGTTGAACAAGGTTAGTGGCACCACGTGTAGCCGGCTGGCGTTGAACAGGGTTAGTGGCACCAAGTGTAGCCGGCTGGCGTTGAACAGGGTTAGTGGCACCACGTGTCGCAAGATGCCCATATGGAACTATGCCTCACTGATCGGGGGGGTCTGGTGCTGTGGCCGCTGGCCCGGATTTGGGGTCACTGCCATGCATGACTCAGGACACAGTTTCACATATGGGACTTACTGGTCCGAAGAGTAGGCCGGGGGCGGCAGTAGAGTACATCAGCGGAAAAGGAATAACGCGGGCCGGTGTCGTGGCAGCCGTGATGGTCTGAGGTGGCTGCCAAGGTCTCGGGCCTCGGGCTTGTGGCTTGCGCAGGCACGTGGTGGGCCCTCCTTGACACACGCCGGTGTCGGAAGGTGGTCAGTGTGGTCTGGCTGCGCAGGGGCTGGCCTGACGGGTTCGTGGACCAGCGTGCCGGGGTCCGGCAGGTGCACGGCATCTCAGGCAACTCCGCTCACAGGGATGGCGTTGGCCTCGTGGTGAGGTGGGAGGCGCCGCCCTGGCAGAGACGTGGGTCTTTCCGGAAGTGGACCACGCCCAGGCCTACGTGGTTTTTATTCACACCCCTACGCTGGCGTGGCGTACGCCGGGCCATCCCACTCCGCTGACGCTTAGGGGGGGGGCGTAACAGGCAACATTTCCACGAGGTCCCCCACTGGCTGTGGTGACATGGTGGCATCCACTGTCTACTAAACTCCATACACAAGCGGTGTGTATGTCGCCATGGATATGGGTGTGTTCTGCATACTGCGAGGTGTCCAGCACATCTCCGGCACTCTTGGCATTGTGTACTTTCCCAATCATGGTTCTCCTGCATCCTTCACACATGCCTGGTTGCCACCTCTCCCCACATTCGGCTAGTATGTGACTGGGGTCCCATGCCATTGCTGGCTCATTTTCAGGGCTTGCCCATGTGGACATTGTAAGTTGTTCTGTCGTGTCTGGTGGGTGGGCATATTGTTGTGCCTGTTGTATGTGATTTTGTGACGTGTGCATTGCCCGAGTTGTGAGTTGCATGGTTGTGGTGTTGAGGTGTGTGGGGTGTTCATTTGTATATTGCCAAGGGGCTGTACATTTCCTTGTTGCCATCCTGGGAACGCTGGTTGATGATGGACTGTCGGAGGATGAAGGTATCATGCACACTGGCTGTGTATTTGAAGGCGACATTGTTGGGTGTTCCACGGTGTTCTGTTGTTGCCTGCACATTGGTGTGAGACGTGTGCTTCCTGTTGCGGTGATTGTGTGCTGTGTCACCAGGGGGCACAGGTAGTACATGTGTGCTGTGTGTTGCCCCCAACACGTGCGTGCATCCTGCTATGGCGCCTGGTCCTTGCTTGGTCTCCAGCGGATCCTGCGCATTGTGTTGTACGTATGGGGACTGGGGTACCAGGGTGATGGTGACATCCAGGACAGGTGTGGGGGACTTGGATGTGGCTGGCTGTGGGACTCCTCCGACTCTGGCGGGTGTTGGATGGGGGGTCTCAGGGGCCAATAGGTGCAGCCACGCCATCAGCTTTGTGTGGGGTGGGATGTTGGTTGTCCGCTGTGTTGTTGCCGTAGGCCTGTAGGCGATGATGGTCAGGATGCGTAGGTTGGTTGTCCCTTTCAGCCTGTAGTGGAAGGTGACATTGTCAGATGTTGGGTCTGTGCGGCTGGTACGTTTCCTGGGGTTCCGCTGTCATTGTCTGCGCTGCGTCTGTGTTGGTCCGGGGGGGTGTTCCGGGTGTGGGATGGGGTCCTGGGGGTGGGGGTGGGTGTTGTGGCCCTCTTGGGTGCCCGGGCCGCATGATGTGTGGCTCCATGGCATCTGTTGCCCTTAGGATGTGGCCCTGGGCTGTGCTCCCTTTTGTGGTGCTGGCTGCCGTCCGACTTTACACCAGGTCAGAGCAGGTGTAGATTTCCTGGTGCTAACGTGCCTTATCGCCTGTTTTGTGTTTTTATCGCGGATGTGGCTGGTCGTTGTGAATGTTGAGGTGTGCTGTTGTCTCTGCTTTTGTCACGGGAACGCCTACTCTGCATCTCATTAGCGATATTTGCGAGGGTCCTCTGTGGCGATGTTTTTTGCGGCTGCTATCGTGGGTAAACTGGTGCTGTGGGCTGTTAACACCGGCTTGTGAATGGGGGGGGTAAATTTATCACGACTTTGGCTGCGATAAAGTGCCGTTAATTCGGCGATAGCTCCTTGTGAATATGCCCCTAAGTTTCTTGGTAAATTGCTGCCTTTGATTGTGACAGTATAACTCTGTAATTGTATATGTAAGGGGCAGCATGGTTTCCCTCCGGTGTGTTACTTACGATTGAGTTATTTAAGAGAGTTAGTTACTGCCTCCATTAGATACATCACAGTTCTGTCTGCGTATGTGAGCTAATGTTTAGATGCTTCTAACAGGGTGTGAGGGGATGTATTTCTGGTTCTGTCCCTTTTTATGTGCTTACATAAGATTCAAATCAGGGTGAAACACTGCATATATATTTGAGCATATGGGCCTGTAAGTATCCATGTAACTAACTCAAACTTCTAACTACATGTGTTAGCTTTTATGCACATAAGAGTGTACCCTATGACCTAGCTACAGGCTTCCTTAGGGATAGGTTTTATATGGTAAAACATTAGATTAAGGCTTGTCATGGAGTTTTAAATGCCAAGTTGCCCTAGCAGTAGAACTGGATGCGCAGCCTCAACCGTACTAGGCCTTAGACATATTTAAAAAGCTATTCCTCAGTATTGATGACTTGGTAGTGTCAGTTATTTATTAGATATCTGAAGAAGTGTCTCAGTCCCTATCCGGGGGTCTCTCTCTATATGAAATAACGTTTCTTAGTACCTCACTGACTCTGTGTGTGACTGTATGGCTCTGCAAATCTATATGTAAGGGCTGGCATAGATTATTTCTTGGGTGTGTCAGTCACTAATGGGTTATTTAAGTGAGTGTCGCACTGCATCCATTAGTGCTAGATAAATAAGAGTTGTGTCTGTGCATATGAGTGAGAGTTTACATGCTTGTAACACTTTCTGATAGGAGGTATTAGTAATTGTCTCCTTTCGTATGTGCTTTAATCACATTCAACTCAATGTGGAACACTGAAAGTATAAGTCAGCACATGCGCCTGTAAGTGCGCATATAGCTCACTAGGTAGCATGTTTACAAAGCGGTGGTAAGACACAAAAAGTGGCTTAATGCCACTTTGTAAATATGGTGCAGGGCATACTGCCACATGAGCGTCAAAAAAAGTGACGCTCTGGTGGCCGTATGGGCTTGTACATATGCCCCTAAATGTTCTAACTACATGTGTTAGCTTTCAAGCACATAGAAGGGTACCCTATGGCCTAGCTACAGCCTACCTTAGGTGTGCGTTATATGTGGTAGAACAGCAGATTAAAGCCTCTGAAGGAGTATTAAATACTAGGTCGGCCTAGCAGTGAAAGTGGATGCACAGTCTCACCTGTTCCAGGCCTGACACTTGTTTAAAGGGCTACTTCTCCGGATGGTTCACTTGGTAGTGTAAGTTGTTTACTAGATATCTGAATGAGTGTGTCAGTACCTATGTGGGGTTGTCTCTTTATATGTACGAAAGTTTCTTGGTACATCGCTGGCTCTGTTTGTGAGTATATGGCTCTGCAAATCTATATGTATGAGCTGACATGGATTGTCTTTTGGTTGTGCCAGTCAATAATTGGTTATTTAAGTGAGTGCCTCACTGCCTCTATTAGTGCTAGATAAATAAGAGTTGTGCCTGCACATGTGAGTAAATGTTTACATGCTTGTAACACTGTCTGAGAGGATGTATTAGTAACTCTCTCCTTTCGTATGTGCTTACATGACATTCAACTCAATGTGGAACACTGAGGGCCTGATTCACAGAACTAACTTACGTCAAAAACATAAAGTTAGTACTTTTTGGTATTCACAGAATACACTTACTCATTTTGGTATTCACAGAATGAACTTACTCATTTCGGTATTCACAGAAGTTAGTAGCCCTAACTTTAGGACTCCTAAATGCCTTCTGTGAATACCGAAAGTCTTAAAGTTAGGATTTTTCTCAGTTTAGGAGTAGTAAAGTTAGGACTTTACTACTCCTAAACTGAGAAAAATCCTAACTTAAGACTTTTGGTATTCACAGAAGGCATTTAGGAGTCCTAAAGTTAGGGCTACTAACTTCTGTGAATACCGAAATGAGTAAGTTCATTCTGTGATACCAAATGAGTAAGTGTATTCTGTGAATACTAAAAAGTACTAACTTTACGTTTTTGACGTAAGTTAGTTCTGTGAATCAGGCCCTGAAAGTATAAGTCAGCACATGAGCCTGTAATTGTGCATATAGCTCACTAAAAGTTCTAACTTCATGTGTTAGGTTTCATGCACATAGCAACGTGCCTTATAGACTAGCTACACACTACCTTAGGGGTGAGCTAGAACAGCATATTAAAGCTTGTCAATGGGTTTTAAATGCCAAGTCAGTCTAGCAGTAGAGCTGCATGCACAGGTTCAAGTCTACCAGGTCTGAGACATTTATAAAGGGCTACTTCTCTGGATGGGTGACTTGGTAATATCAGTTCTTTAGTAGATATGTGAATGAATGTTTCAGTCGGTATGTGAGGGTGTGTTTCTATAAGTAAGTTTGTTGGTACATCACTGGCTCTCTTTGTGACTGTATGGGTCTCTAAATATATATTTAAGGGGTGGCATGGATTGCCTCCTGGGTGTGTTAGTTACTATTGGGGTATTTTGCTGAGTGTTATGATTGCTACATCCATAAGAGCTCTGTCTGTGCATATGAGTGAACGTTTAGATGACTGTGACACTGTATAATGGTATGTATTAGTAGGTTATCACTTTTCTATGTGCTTATCTGAGATTGAAAACAGAGTGAGAGACTGGATGAACAATTGAGCATGTGGGCTTGGAAGTGTTCATGTACCTCACTGAAACTTCTAACTACATGTGTTAGCTGTCGTGCACATAGGAGAGTACCCTATGGCCTACATATCTGCTACTTAACAGTTTACTTATATGTACTACAACACCAATTTAAAATTTGACAATGTTTTCTAAAACTCAAATCAGGCAAGCAGTAACACTTCATACACATGTTCTACAGCACCAGATCCTACTACAAGTAGAGAACTTGTCATGTGTTTCCTGCACGGCCCATTGTAGTTTTCCCTATGTTAGCCTAACTGTGCACATTGTAGGCTTAATTTTCCTTTGCACACATTACTAGATAAACACGCTTGCTTTTGTGCCACATTGTACTTTCACACGGACCCTGCATATGTTTTCACGTGCTGTTCTTTTTCTGGGATTTTGTCTGAACACCATAGACAAGGTCAAACAACAATGTCCCTTGTTATTCTTTCTGGCCAGGCACTAGCACCCATACATAACACAAGAATGCAGCTGTTGTTTATGTGCATACATGTCCTATCATGAAGATGAGCACATGAGCAAAAAACACACATATGGAACAAGAGTTCTGAGAGAAGAGCACTGCGTCTGCTGAGATGTAGAACATTCATCTGTGAATGCTAAGGTACAGGGTCTGCCAGTAATCCCAGAGAGCTTTGATATATAATCATTTCACTTCAGCAGCATGGGAGGGGTTTTAGGTTACTCTGTCCTATAAAATGACAGGGCTTTTCATGATAAATGGATTTTTAACTATGCTAACAATTTTTAATATGCATTTGTTTTCTAATTGTGGCACTTATACTGCATTTCAGAGCACACTAGTTTAAATAAGTATTCTAAACTTCCTTCGTGTCTCCTAGTTATTTTATTGTGGACTAGTACGAGTGAGAGAGAGAAAGGGTGTGTCCCGTTACCACGATTTCTGAGCGGATCGAGAGTGTTGTGTTCAGGGGTGCCAATTCACTTGTTTCTCTGGTAAGTATGGAGAGCAAGTGAGGCTGGTCAGACTCGGACTCATAGACACTGAGGTGGTACAATGAAGCAGTCCCTACATACTGATGTTCTGTGGTTCCAAGCATAGTTCTGTTCCAGAGCAGAATCCCTGCAACACACTGAAGTACAACCTTTCAAACAAATAAAACATACCAATTCCAGATAAGGAAGAAAAACTATATATACATCATATACAAATATTCACTAAATCAGCACAAACTATTCAATCACCAATTTCGCAATGCATGGTTGAATGTACAAGTTTTATTGTTGCTGAGTGTTTCATTATGCAAATGCCTATCTATGATACTCTTTTCATGTATATATCATCATCATCTTTATTTCGGCTCAGAAGAGCCATAAAAGTACACAATAACACAGTACATTATAAAGAACGAATAACAAAAAAATAATAAAGTAAGAACATACAATTCTCAGGAATAAAACAAAAGGAAATGTTCAGCAGCCAACATTCTTGAGCGAAGTGTAAAAACAATGGGGCCGATTCACAGAACTAATCTGAGATAAAATCCTAAACTTACTACTTTTGGTATTCACAGAAGGCATTTAGTAGTAGTAAAGTTAGGACTCCTAACTTTACTACTACTAAACTGAGATAAAATCCTAAACTTACTACTTTTGGTATTCACAGAAGGCATTTAGTAGTAGCAAAGTTAGGACTCCTAACTTTACTACTACTAAATGCCTTTTGTGAATACTCGAAAGTCGTAAAGTTAGGATTTTGTCTCAGTTTAGTAGTAGTAAAGTTAGGAGTCCTAACTTTACCACTACTAAATGCCTTCTGTGAATACCAAAAGTAGTAAGTTTAGGATTTTATCTCAGATTAGTTCTGTGAATCGGCCCTAATAAAATTATCAAAACCCTGTGTAAAAACATAATTAAGATCACAAAGTTTGCACTCAATAAAAGTAAACACATAGAAATACCCCCTCGATCTACTAGCATCACAAATAAGCAACCTCTAGCAATAGCCTAAAATATTTCTCACTACACGCAAAGTGAGTGATGCGGAGAAATCGATACAACACAATTTTCAGTAGGACACATACAAATTAAATCCTACTCTTTGGTACATAGTCCCTTCATATTAACTTGCTTGTATTTTTTACACATACCACCTCCAATTCCAATTGGAACAATTTATAAATTCTTTTAATTGTTTTCTTTTTTATCAACAAATGAGACACATCAAACAAAACAAGGGGAAAATGTTACCATTTACACAAACATCAAAAAATGACAGACCAAATTGGTGGGCAGTCAAAATATCGAAAATAAAATATCGATATACCATAATATCGAAGTTTAAATATCGAAGGGACAGAATATCGATGGGACACAATATCGATGGACAGAATATCGACCCTAAGGTAAGTAATATCGAATTAATTAATATCGATGTCAATAATATCGAAGTTAGTAATATCGAAATCAAATATATCGATGTTACTAATATCGATGTTACTAATATCGATATTTGTATTATTGTTATGTATTTTGTTATGTTTTTAATATGTATGTGTTATATGTGTTTTTGTTAAGTGTTTTAATTGTTTAAAAATATATGTATACAATTTTTATATGTTAATAAATTAATTTTTTGTTATTTTTTTTTTTTGTACTGTAGTGGGTTGTGGGTTTATAGTGGAATAGGGTGGGAAGTAATTTAATTATACTAAATTAATTATTAATTTTTAGGAATTAGAAATTAATTTTAATTATTTTTTGCGTTTAAGTTCTGTAGCGGGTTGTGGGTTTATAGGGGAATAGGGTGGGAAGTAATTTAATTGTAATTAAGTTATAATTTATTTTAATTAATTGGTATTGATAATTATATTATTGTTAATTAATTAATAATTGGTAATTAATTTTTATTAATTGGTTATTAATTTTTATTAATTGGTTAATTTATTATCATGTAATTTAAATGTAATTAAGTTATAATTTATTTTAATTAATTGTTATTGATAATTATATAATTGTTAATTAATCAATAATTGGTAATTAATTTTAATTAATTGGTGATTAATTTTTATTAATTGATTAATTAATAATCATGTAATTTAAATGCAATTAATGTATAATTTATTTTAATTAATTGGTATTGATAATTATATTATTGTTAATTAATTGATAATTGGTAATCAATTATTAATTGGTAATTAATTTTTATTAATTGATTAATTGATCATTATGTTAAGTGTATTTTATCATTGGAGTGTGTTGTGCGTTTATAGGGGAATACTTTTGGAAGTAATTGAAATCTAATTAAGTAATTATAAAATTTATTTTTGGGTATTGATAATTAATTTATTGGATATTATTTATTAATAGGTAATTTTTCAAATTACAAATTTTTGGTTCTAAAAATTAATTTATTGTTGTTTTATCATTAATTGGTAATTAAATATTATTAAATATTAGTTATTGATAAATGTAATTAATATATTAAGAATTATTTATTAATTGATAATTAATGTTTAATTATTATTATTATTGGTATAAAAAGCATTTAATTGTTCAATATTAGTTAATTGGTAATTAAGTTTTAATAATTTATATGTTTTTTGTTATTAAAAATATTTTATTGTTCGATATTTCATATTTAGTCATTAATATTGATTAATTATTATTTATTGGTATTTATTATTAATTTATTGTTAATAAATTGTCTATTGGTAATTATGTTTTTAATAAATATTTATTGGTATTGGTAAATAGTTTAGAGTTATTTAATAATTCATTAATTATTTAAAAAAATTAATTTATTTATAAGTATGTTATTTGTCACTTCTACGCTATCCAACACTTTCCCTACTGTTGCACTCTCTGGAGTGGTAATAGTAATTTTTACCCCTACGCTATCCAACACTTTCCCTACTGTTGCACTCCCTGGAGTGGGAATAGTAATTTCTACCCCTACGCTATCCAACACTTTCCCTACTGTTGCACTCTCTGGAGTTGGAATAGTAATTTTTACCCCTACGCTATCCAACACTTTCCCTACTGTTGCACTCCTGGAGTGGGAATAGTAATTTTTACCCCTACGCTATCCAACACTTTCCCTACTGTTGCACTCCCTGGAGTGGGAATAGTAATTTCTACCCCTACGCTATCCAACACTTTCCCTACTGTTGCACTCTCTGGAGTGGGAATAGTAATTTTACCCCTATGCTATCCAACACTTTCCCTACTGTTGCACTCCCTGGAGTGGGAATAGTAATTTCTACCCCTACGCTATCCAACACTTTCCCTACTGTTGCACTCTATGGAGTTGGAATAGTAATTTTTACCCCTACGCTATCCAACACTTTCCCTACTGTTGCATTCTCTGGAGTGGGAATAGTAATTTTTACCCCTACGCTTTCCAACACTTTCCCTACTGTTACACTTCCTGGAGTGGGAATAGTAATTTCTACCCCTACGCTATCCAACACTTTCCCTACTGTTACACTCTCTGGAGTTGGAATAGTTATTTTTACCCCTACGCTATCCAACACTTTCCCTACTGTTGCACTCACTGGAGTTGGAATAGTAATTTTTACTCCTACGCTATCCAACACTTTCCCTACTGTTGCACTATCTGGAGTGGGAATAGTAATTTTTACCCCTACGCTATCCAACATTTTTCTTAGTGTTGTTTTTTGGGAGTTGTAATAGTAGTTTTATTACGTACGCTATTTAATATTTTTTGTATTATTTTAGTTAATATAGTATATAATTAATTTTAAAAATATTAAAAGTAAATTTAATTTTTTAATTTGTTATACATAATTATTTAATTTTTATTTATGTTATTGTTTTATGTGTATAGATATATTTGTAATTTATAATATTTTTTAATAATTTATAATTTATTACAATAATTATTCAAAATTATTATTAAGTAAGTATATATATTATATCTTATATGTATATGTTTAATTAATGTTTTATTTAATTATATATGTTACTTATTAATTTTAAAAATTATCAAATATTTTTAACTATGTTTATTTTAATTATAAGTATTATTTAGTTTATTTTACATATTATTTTTAACAAAAAAAAACCGATATTTTTGATAACGATATTTTTGACATCGATATTTTTTTTCCGATATTTTTGTACTTACCATGGTGTAGATAGGATGTCGATATTATTGACATCGATATTTTTGTTGCGATATTTTTGTAGGTCGATTTTTTGACCTTTGATATTTTGTCAGTGATTCGACAAAATTATACATTTAGGGGCTCATTACGATGGCGGGCGGAAGCACAACCGCCGTGCTGGCGGATGCAAAAACCACCAGTTACCGCCGGCACGCAGCAGTCCACACGCCCGTCCAATTACGATGCAAAAAGTAGGCCAAACACCGCCGGCAAGCCAGCAACACCGTCCGCCATCAAAGTGCGCCCGTACACGTAGCGGCGCAGCTCAACTGACACACACCGTCCGACGAAACACGTCCCGCCCGGCGTATAAATTACGATGCCGCAAACAAACGGCTCCCACGGCTAAGAGACACCGCACGTGAAAGAGAGGCGGTAACACGGACGCAGAGCACGGACAACGAAGAAGCGGCACCCCGAGCATGAATCCAGCACTGCAGGCCCTTCCCATGCTTCTGCTGATGCACCACCAAGGACGCAACATACCGCGGAGACGCAGGTAGGCACACACACAAGTGCACGCAAACAGCGCACACAGTGCAAGGGCGGAAAAAGCGGACAACCCCCACCAGCGCGTGTACACTACACATCCACCATTGCATCCACATATGACACACAGGCCAAATCGTAACATCGCGGAACACATGTGTACACACCACCTGGGACTAGGAACCAACCACCCCGTCACGGCCCCAAAGCGCCGATGACGCCGCCACACATGCGCACAACGCAGAGGCCAACCGCAGCGCCATGCATGCGTCGCACACAGACACAGGGACACAACCAAGCAGCACACACATCAGCCCCACCCCGAACGCACATGACACGTGACAGGCCTGCCACAGACATGTCCCCAACGCCCAAATCACGGACAACACCCAACGCCACACAACCGACGCACACATGTCAGTGAAGTCACGCAACAGCAGGACACACCCCAGTGTAACAAACATGGCGTAGCACACAGCGGCGGCAACACCAACTAGGAGAAGCAGGGCCCCTTCGGGAAGAGGAACGCCAGTACCACACTGAAAAACACATACCACCCTGCACATATGAACAAGACATATAAAACGGAACACCAAAGAGCACGGGGACCGACAACAGGTGGCCCAAGAATAACATTCACACACAAGGCCCAACGCAGAGCGGAAGGCAGCCTGCCGCCCACACAAGGGAGAGCAGACAGCACTGAATGACCTTCCATTCCAACTCCGAAACCACAGCCCTACGACAGAAGCCGGTGAATACAGCCATTGTCCAAGAATAGACCAACACAGGCATGCCGAGGAGACCGACCACAGGGCAGATAGCGCATATCACAGAAGCACACAACGGACGGGGAAGAAAGAAGAAAACACTCCCCCATGTCGGCCACATGCAAGTTAATTGGAAGGAGTCACACATCACTGACCTTGAACTGTCTGAGAAGCATGTGGGAAGAGGGCCCGTGTCCTCCAAACAAGCAAACAGAACACAAGTCCTGTCTCCCTACGACTACACAGAGCTCACAGCAACCTCGGAGCGTGCACATTGCAGACTGCACACACAGCCGGAGCACGCCACCACAACGCACTGCTGCGAAATGGCAACCGCAACACACCTACCCAACTACGCCGAACAGCTCAAGCTGTACAAAACCAACCTGTTACATACATTGGGATGCGATCTCCTGTCCCTGCTGAACGTAAGTTACCGACTGACTTACCGCATCACATTGTTCAGCTGCGTCATGCCCGTCTTCTACTGTCGGAGGTGTCCCTACCAGCATCCCGTCGAGATATGCCTCTCCAACCCGGCATGTCTGAAGGCGGACCTGCTACCACTACTCCTCCCTCTGGACGCACACGACAGGGCCTGCTCTGCCTATGGGGGCATGGCGTATGTGGCCAACATCGCACCCGCACTGAAATGGGACCACTGTGCCTCCACACGACGGATCATCGAGAACAGCTACATCGAATGTCACCCAGCATGCCCCATCATGGTCCTCCAAGGGACAACTTACGAACAACACCTTGACAGCCACCATCCGCTACATTGGCTGGCAAACATGTACACCACCAATGACATGGAAGCCCTGCTGGACGGCATCGCATACCTGACAACCTGTAAATACGTCGGACCACAACGCAGGTTCCCCGAGTGACCTTTGATGTCCAACCCCGCACCCATGCTTAGCTTCCGCACGGACTGGCCAGTCACCACCACAACAGCCATGCCAAACGACCGGCAACTGTAACCACACCATCAACGACATCGCCATGACATCGGATATGACCGGGACATGCACACTGTTCCCCATCACATCCAGGAACACCGCATGCATCGTGGGAGGCAGTGGCATGGGCTCTGTGTATCGCACCCACATGGACGGAACTGCACGAACAACCAGGACACGACATGGATCCAGCGCCCATGGACACACACACCGCTCAGTGGACATGAATAGGTCGCCTGGAGTATGTGGGTGCTGCACCCCTCCCACCCCGCCCCGGGAACCCCATACCAGGACCTTTGCATGGACGTCAAGTGCATACAACAACAACACGACCCCAGTGACTGTGACATGTCCAGTAACCACCACAGTGCAACAACAAGTGGCACGCCGCTGCATGCACGCAAGCACATGCCCTGACGTCATCTCACATGCACGCGTGCATGAGGAACAACCGCAGCAAACCTGTCACATGGAACTGAGATGGACTGTGCCCATGATGCCAAGCGGTCTGGTAGGCTACATGTATACCGTCTGTGTCAAAGTCCGCAGCTCCGCAGCTATACGCAAATGTACATTAGCACAGCCTTGGCCAAGCAGATGTCACTCTGAAGCCCACATCCCACATGCAACAGCCAATCACATGTAACCCCACACCCTATCCCATTTGCAATCATGCTCAGTATATCCTCAACATGTATTCCGCTGCCAGTAGTGTCCACTATACTGCATCACAGAGGACAGAAGACTCAATATAATGTTTGAAACCAAAACTGTCTCCGCTGACTCATTTCACATGTACGAATGAGAGAGGATGAGAGTATGTGAAGTACACGGCAGTCGTGACATGACCATGTAGTCCACTGGTATTGGATGACAATGCAAATGAGTAGCACAACTGTGGAAGACACACATGTGCCGTGTGAAGTCGTATGGACGCAGTGCACAGGTGGGTGGGTGTGACGGGTAGATGCGCACATGCCAAGTTGCCATGCCACGCATCAGGTGCTTTTCCGCCCAAGGTGGCCGTTGTATTCCGTACAAATAAAACACAGGGCACAAACAGCAGTTAGTGAAAAAGGTGCATTTATTCCAAACTGTGACATGTGATTGTGTGTAAGGTGATGACAAAAGTGGTGCGTGCAGTGACAATGAGCTGTCGGTCATGGCTGCGTGATGCTCAGGGTGTACCCACTGGTTCTATGTCCATAGTCCAACACACACATGCCATCCAGATGGCTGTGTGGAGTGGGATCGTAGAGCAAGTCAATGCAGTGGCTGGTCAAGGAAGGCTGGCGGAAGGCTGGCTGGCTGCCTCACTTGCGACTGGAGCGTGCGAAGTCCTCCCGGGAGATCTGTTTCCTCTTCGGACGGCCCCTTCCACGTTTGCGAGGGGGGTGCCTGCTTGCGACATGCTGGTGGTTGAGGTGTGCTCACTGGCTGTGGATGCAGGGGAACTGGACACTGCTGCTCGACCCTGCGCCCCGGCAGGTGGTGGCGGAGGGGGAGCTGCTATCCCTGGCCGTGTCCTCACCGCCACCACCAGCTGGCCCATGAGGTCCACGAGTTGGCCCATACGGGCGTCCATGGACCTCAGCACCCCCAGCACCTCCCGCGTGTCTGTAGCAGACCTGACCCATTGTTCTTGGGCCTCCTCATAGGCCCCAAGGACTCTGGCCATTTGAGGCAGGGCATGGCTCCCAGGGGAGGCTGGCGTTTCCCTGACCCTGCTCCTCCTACCAGTCCTGCTGCCACCGGCCTGCCCACTAGCCACATTGCACACCACGGTCCTCGCTGTGGCTCCCAGGGTGGATCCAGTCGGCCGGGCCACCACCTGCGCTGGGGCTGGTGCCAGCGAAGACGTGGTGGTGGTGGTGGCGGTGGTGGTCGGTGCGGCGATGGTGGCGGTTGCGGCAGTGGTAGTGGCCGCAATGACCGTGGGTGTGGCCGCAACGACAGTGGCAGCAGGGGGCTGGGACTGTTCAGCATCCCTGGATGATGGGTTGGTGGGTAGGAGGGGTCCTGGGGAGCGGCTGGGCCCTGCCACACCAGATGGGCCTGCTTGGTGGTCCGTGTCCGAAGAGGAGGACAGATCCTCCAGATCCGTGTGTCCTCGTTGGGGGCTTGTGGGCTGGCTGTGCTGGCTGCTGTCTCCATCCCCAGCATCCGGCAGTTCGTCACCTGTGGAGAGAATGAGATTTGTTATTGTGTTGCACCTGGCAAAGTATGTATTTGTCGTCTGACATTGGCAGTTCGTGCAATCTCGTACATGGGTTTCCCGGAGGCGAGTGTGTGGCTGTGGCATCTGTAGTTGTGTGTGCTAGGCAATGGGACTGTGTGCTGTGCACATGTGGCATGGGACGGATTGGCCATGCCGATGGGTGTGTTGCTGTGCCCCTACTCATTGTGACTCTGGTGTATGCGGGCTCCTGGCCCATCCTGGGTCTGGTTTGTACTTTGCTTTTGGGGTTCATATGGAACGCTTAGGAACGCATATGGCAACATGGGGGCCATGCCCCAGATTCGCATTTGGGAGGGAATATGCTTTTGGGGTTCAAATGGAACGCTTAGGAACGCATATGGCAACATGGGGGCCATGCCCCAGATTCACATTTGGGAGGGGATAAGCCATGGGTGCCGAACATGACATGTGTTGTGGCAGCATGACAGTGCATGGTTTGAGGTGTGTGCATGCTTGACATGGCCTGCATATTTGCTGTCTGTTGTGATTACTGGACATGGCATTGGACGCATCGTTATGAGTGAGTGTTGGTTGTGTGCCAGCCAACGTATTGCAGTTGTCCCATCTCCTTGGTGTGCGTGCTGCCCTGTGCCATGTGCATCACTGCAGTGCTCGTGGGGGGGCCCATGTTGTGTGTTGTTGCTCACAGTGTGTCATGCGCTTCATTGACTTCTGGCACATGGTTGGTCATGGGCATGTGTCTTAGCGTGACTGCTGTATGTGTGGCAGCTGTGCGGATGACATGCCTTTCATGAGACTGGGGCTGACGGATGGGATGGATGGTATGTTGTATGTGCATGGTGTGTCTGTGTGTTTGATGGGTTCAGTGGTGTTCGTGTGCATTTATGTTGTTCCGCTCTGTTGCGTCTAGTGTTGTTTGTCTTACATAGGCGTAGTTGTGGGGTGTGTGGTTGACAGGCAGTAGGGGCTACATGGACTGGACTTCAATGGTGTTTCGGTTGTGTGTGATGAGTTGCACAGTGGCTGCCGTGTGGTACTATATTCAGTGTGGCTTGTGCATGCAGACGTGGCTCCTTGGGTGTTGCTATGTCTGTGATGGGTCATGTGGGGTGTGAGTCTGTTGTTCATGTCCGTGTGCACATTGTTCACTTGTTCGTGACGGTGGGCGGTGCTGCGTGTTCGTCTGCTACGTGACATGTCCCATGTGTTGGTCGTGTTACGGTCCTCATGCCTCCAGTAATCCAGCCCTGTCCAGTTTCCCACCTGCAGGTTGTTCGGGCGTGCACTGTACTGGATGCCACATGGTTCTAAGCGGGGGTGCTCCATGTTGCAGGTCTGTGGGGGTGGGGGTGGGGGGTGTTGTGGGTCGTAGTGGTGGCTGGACACCCACTGACACCGATTGCTGTGGACCGTGATGTCTACCTTTCGGCTGTCGTTGTGCACTGCGGTGGCTGACACGTGGCTGTGGGGTGTGGGGGATGCTCCTCCTTGCTGTACTGTGGGACTAGGGGCCTGGTGTGTTTTGTACTTGGGCTGTCCACCCTCCCACCCACTGCACTTTGTGTTCCTGCCACTTAACTGTTACTTGTCGGTTAGTGCAGCTATGGCGGACACATGGGTGTGGTGGGTGCTCGTTGTGGCGCTTCTGGCATATTTGGGGACCTGTTGGTGGTTACGTGGCTGGCTGAGTGTACACATGTCCCCACGCATCTTACAGTTGTTCTGTTTGGGCTGTGTGTGGTGGTGTCTGTTGCATGTGTGTGTGATGTGTTGTGTATTGTGTGCTGGACATGGGGGTGTTTGTCCCTGGGAGCTGTGGCATGGTGGTAGTGCATGTGTGTACATAGCGGTGTGCTGGTATACATTAGTTTGTACTTACCAGCCTCCACTCCCCCTGCTAATCCGGCGAGGATCTCGGGATGGATGATGACTCGCACCTTCTCCTCCCACGCTTTGAAGGTCTTGAAGAGCGCGGGATTCCCTCCGCCAGTGACGGCAGCCAGCTCTCTGTTTTTGCCCTCCCTTCTTCTTGACCAGGCTCTTGACGTCATTCCACCGTTTGTTAATTTCGACTCTGTTCCTGGGCAGGGTCCCGACTGCATTGACCTGGTCTACGATCCGGTTCCACATTCTGTTTCTGGTGGCTAGTGGTGTGTGTTGGACCATGTTCCCATAGATTTGTGGGTGCACCTTGATGATCTCGTCGACCATGACCGTCAGCTCAATGGGCGTGAACTTGGGCATTCTTTGTGGTGCCATGGTGTTTGTGGTGCTGGTGCGGTGTGTGTTGTGTAATGTGCAGGGGGTTTGTGGTGCCGGTGTTTGGTGGTGGTGGTGGTGGTGGTGGTGGTGGTTGTGATGTGTGCGTTTCTGTGGTGTGCTGCTGTCCTTGCTGTGTCACTGTGTCCTCTCCTCTCCTCTCTGGTTTGCAATGTTGCAAGGGGTTGTGGTCTGTGGGAGTTCTGCTTTTGTACTTACCTATGTGGGTGTGTCCTCATGGTCTGTTGTTTTCAGGTGTGTTGTGTCTGGGGTTCTGGCCTTTGTAGTTTTTGTTTGTCCAGGGGGTGTTTTCGGGATGTGTACTGTGCTTGTGTATTTGTGCGTGCCTTGCTGTGTGGACTTATTGGTCATGTTGTGTGCTATTGGTTTTGTGAGCGGATGGTTTCTGTGCAGGGACGTGGGCGCCATGGTTTCTGCCGTGTCGATTGGCATCGGCGTTGTTTGCGCTGGCGGGCGGTATATTTGTGGTTTTCCCGCGCTCATGGCGGTGCGATCGTAATTTCACGTGCGGTGTGTCGGCCGTGAGGGCGGGCGGTTTTGTGTTGTCGTGCGTGTTTCCGTCCGTGGCGGGCGGTTTGACTCCGACTCGGACGATGGCGGGCGGTATTTTGTGTGATTTTTCCGCCGATGGCGGTTTTCGGTTTGTGTTATCGTAATGGCGTGGTCGGTGTTCAGACGGTGTATGCGGGCGGTATTTTGCCGCTTCCATGCCTGGCGGATTTATTTACGCCGGGTATCGTAATGGGCCCCATAGTTATTCATTCCTTCCTACCCATACTGAGAACCAAGTGGTTGCTACATATTTATAAGCAATCCAACTATGAGGTAGTCCAGTACACACATGAGGTAAACAATTCACCCTCTGAATCAATCCAAATTGTGTGTATCGAATTTCTTAAAAAATGCTAATATTCCATTGGACTCCTCTATTCAGTGAAGTCGACGCATTTCGGCCCATTCATTCGGGCCTCGTCAGGACATGGGTGCAAGGAAAAAAACACATCGCACAGCCAGGCCAAAGCTGAGCACCAATATCCAATCAGCACTTCTAATGAGCTCTCATGGAAACGTCGAGATTTCCAAAATTATCTGCCAGAATTATTGGCCGGGAACTCTGTGCCAGAGCCAACTAGTGTGTCTCCCCAATTGTTCCGCAATGTTCGAAATGTCAGGGGTTATTGAAATGAGGTCCCAGGTTTCAAGCCACAAAACATTCCTCTGGCGTTCTCCATGCTTCTAAAGTAAATAATTCAATGAGCGGTGATGCCGGCGGATCTCTCTGCCAAGTACACGCCGCTGGGACGGCAGACAAGAAAAATGCTGCTTGTTCCTTTGTGCCGATCACAAAATAATCTCTCAGCGGGCCCTCTTTGCTATCCGGGCAACTAAAGTTATAATGTGAATTTTGGATTTCCCTCTTATCACTAGGTTTTGCTAGTGAATTAAAGTGCACAGTGCAAAGAGATAATAAAAGTTTAACCAATATAGTTTTAGTATCCTACAGGTTACAGTTCTAAAAGATGCTTGCCCCAACAACCTTTTGTCTAATAATCCACATTGAGCGTAAAAAGTTGGAAACTGAATCTACAACACTGGGCCTAACGTCTAACTTACAAATTCTTAAAGATAAATGTTGGTTCTCTAAGTATAGGAGCTGGAAAAGAGGGATGATCCAACGTTTGCGCTGCTTAGCATAAGCAGTACAAAAGAAAAAAAGGTGTTCTTCATTTTCAATTATTGGGCATCCCATAGGACATAAATTATTGTTGAGCGTGGCAGAGTTTTTATTCCATGTGCCAGTAAAGGCAGCTAGCGGTAGTGTTACAAGTCTGAACTTAATAAACAAAGATCTCCCCGAAGGGACACTCACATAGTCCATAAAATCGTCAAAGCGGGTATCACACTAGGTGGATAAATAAAGATCAGACAAACTACCTACCGGAACAAGGGAAAAAACAATGTTCCAATAACCTGATTTAACAATTTCCAGCGTGTTCTTGGGCATGGAGGAAGGATTCTGCCAGTATTTAGAAAGGCCAAGCTTGGACAGCCTGGTTTAAATATGGAATACCCAGGGAATCGTAAGTGCCAGGTGATTATCAATGATCTCCCTGAGATAGTTTCTATACGGGGCCAGTTCCTCGTTTGCCCAGAGTCTGGTCCAGTATAAGATGGGTTTCAGGCAGGCTATGTCTGCGAGGTATTTGAGGTTTAAATCAAACCAAATAGGAAGTGACGGAGTGCTTTTGGTAATCTCAGAAGCGATTTAATAAAAGTGTTTTCACCAATATCTAACTGATCGAGGTTGCAAAACCCCAACAGGTCAGCCCCGTATTGCGCTGCCCCGCAAGATTGAGCCTTATAACTTTATACCGCTGGGGAAATTGGATAAGAAGCTGCCTTGTTAACAAATCTTAATATTAGTTCAGCTCTATGCTTAAGAATTAACGTACTCTTTTGGATTTGGGCTGACCATTTATGAGATTGACTCACATAATCAAATTTGTCAACCCTTTCTATTTTTACACCCTCCAGAGCCAGGATCCTCTTACCTTTTGTGCGGTGGCTAAATACCATGAACTTGGTTTTATTACTATTTTGCTCTATACCATAGTCCTTGTAAAATGTATTGAACCTCCCCAAAAGGGTGTTCAATCCAGAAAAGGTTTTAGAAAGGAGGAGACTATCGTCTGCAAACAGCAGACACGGCACTTTGGTCCTGACCATTTTAGAGGAATCATTTTGGCAGTTTGCTAGGTAAGGAATACCCTCATCAATAAAAAGTAAAAACAATGTAGGGGCCAGAACACACCCTTGGTGGACACCACCCTGAATAGGAATATTAGAGGTTGTTTCACCACCAGGGCCCCATCTTACCCTAGCAAAATTCCCTGAATAAAGTTGTTCAATCAAAGACAATAGATCCAGCGGAATTCCAATTTTCCCAAGGACCTCCTATAATTTTCTCCTGGGGACAAGGTCAAATGCCGCCCGTAGGTCGACAAAAGCCACAAATAGCGACACCTGATCAAAGTCAACCGACTTCCACTTAATTGTCAGAAAGTGGAGAACCTGATCCACTGTGCTAATACCAGGCTTGAACCCGGCCTGGAAGTGTGAAAGGGCTTTATTTGAATGTATCCAGTCCCAAAGCTTAGTCAATATTTGTTTACAGTACATTTTTTGTACATTATCTATGAGGCTTATGGGACGGTTGTTCCTTGGGTCTTGCCTGGCTCCCTTCTTAAAAATAGGTGTCATTTCAGCCCCTCTCCAGGAACCTGGTATGGAAGTACCAGCCGTAATTGTGTTAGGCAGAGCGTTGATATAAGGCCCCCGTACTAAGGGTTCAGATTGAAACAAATCAACAGGAATTCTATCAAGACCAGGGGCTTTTCCCAGCTTCTGTGCAGAAAGTGCACTAAGAGTTACCTCCAGTGTAAAGGTAACAAAGTCCCCACCCTTTCCCAGGGAAAGAATTGAAGGATCATGGGAGTTATCAGGAAGATCAGGCTCAGCATAGAGGGTAGTAAAATGGTCAACGCATTCCCCTGGAGAAATATGACATTCGGGGCAGGCATAATCCCTAGATCCCCTGTGTGTCACTAAGTGCCAGAACATCCTGCTATCCTTCGCTCTAGCGGCTTCTAGAATGTGTGAGTGGGTGCCCCAGTCTCTCAGTGGGACTGTGAATTGATGTGTCACTGTCTGAGTGAGTCTGTGAGTCAGTATGTGAGTGTCTGAGTGGGTCTGTGAGTAGTTGTATGAGTGCCTGAGTGGGTCTGTGAGTGAGTGTGTAAGTGTCTGAGTGGGTCTGTGAGTGGATAAGTGACTGTCTGAGTGGGTATGTGAGTAGGTGCATAATTATCTGAGTGGCTCTGTGGCTTTGTGCATGCATGTCTGAGTAGATATGTCAGCTGGTGTATAGGTCTCTGAGTGGGTCTGTGAATTGGTGCATGAGTTTGTGAGTGGGTATGTGAGTGGGTGTATAATTGCTCAGTGGCTCTGTGACTAGGTGCATGATTGTCTAAGTGGGTCTGTGAGTGGCTGTGAGAGTGTTTGAGTGGATCTGTGAGTGGGTGCATGAGTGTTTGAGTGGGTCTGTGAGTGGGTGTGTGAGTCTCTGAGTGGGTCAGTGAGAGGGTGCATCAGTGTCTGAGTGGGACTGTGAGTGGGTACATGAGTGTTTTAGTGGGTCTGTGAGTGACTGCATGAGAATATGAATGGGTCTGAGTGAGTGTGTGAGTGTCTTAGTGGGTCTGTGAGCGGGTGCATGAGTGTCAGAGTGCATCTGCGAGAGGGTGTGTGAGTCTCCAAGTGGGTCTGTGAGTGGATGTGTCAGTGTCTGAGTGGGTCTGTGAATGGGTGCGTCAGAGTCTGAGTGGGTCTGTGAGTGGGTATGTGAGTGTCTTAGTGGGTCTGTGAGTGGGTGTGTAAGTGTCTGAGTGGCTCTGTGAGTGGCTGCATGACTCTCTGATGGATCTGTCAGTGGATACGTAAGTGTTTGTGTATTTCTGTGAGTGGGTGCATGAGTCTCTCAGTGGGTCTATGAGTGGGTGCGTGAGTCTGTGAGTGGGTCTATGAATGGGTGCATTAGTCTCTCAGTGGGTCTGTCACTGGATGTGTGAGTGCCTGTGTGACTCTGTGAGTGCATGCATTACTGTATTCTGTGAATGTTTGCATGTATTTATTTTAAATTCATTTCAGCAAGGTTTGCGACTCCACTGCGATGCTACACGGGGAGCTGCGGTGAGCACCGCAATGGGGTCATGACAACATCCACATGGGAAAAAAAACAGATTTTGGCAAAACTCATAACCAATCCATGACACACCCCTACAATAATTCCAAGGGGTCAGGGTACTCCTGCCCTGACCCTTTCTATATTTATTGCGTTTAGATCGATCCCCCGGGAATGGCTACTGCTTCATAAAAGGCAGTCATATCTTTTTTTACATTTATTTTGGCGGGGTTCGCACCTCCATCGCGACGTTACATGAGGGGGTGGCCCTGAGCACCACAATGGGATCGCGACTCCATCCATGAGGGAAAGCAAACTGATTTCAGCATTCTAACTCATAAATCCATTACACAACCCTACAATACACCCATGAAGTCAGGGTACTCCTATCCTGACCCCTTCCATCTTTTTCACGTTTACATCCATCCCCGGGACCAGCTCTGCTTCATAAAATGGCAGCTGCAACATTTTAGACAGCTTGCGGCCACCCAATTACAGCACTCCTCCTAGCGAGAGGGTTCACGTAGCACCGCATCGGGACTGCGGATCCTCCATGTCCCTATATATACAAATTTGGATTTTGGTTAATATCTTTAAAACTACTGAACAGATTTACACCAAATCACAATAAGGCACTTCACTGAACCAACAGCTACCTTCCTGCCAAATTTGGTGTAATTCCGTTCAGCAGTTCGGGCTGTAGCCGTGTCTAAGGGTTCTACGGGAATTAACATGGGAAACACATGTTTTTTGGCCCCCCCTTTTCTCATCCTCCGCTTGACGGATCACCCCGAAACCTTCCACGTGTGGCAAAAATCACCGGCACACTTATTTTGGAAAGTTTTGTGAAAATTCGTCAATTTGCACCAAAGACATAGGCAAGTCAAAAAACACTTTTCCTATGGAAACAAGGTCCAACTATAACTACCTACTGGCGAAAAAAACAAAGGCTAAAGGGATTTTATAGTTAGGTGAAAATGTCAGGTAAAACATACTGGGCCTGATTCACAGAACTAACTTACGTCCAAAACGTAAAGTTAGTACTTTTTGGTATTCACAGAATACACTTACTCATTTTGGTATTCACAGAATGTATTACTCATTTCGGTATTCACAGAAGTTAGTAGCCCTAATTAGGAGTCCTAAAGTTAGGGCTACTAACTTCTGTGAATACCGAAATGAGTAAGTTCATTCTGTGAATACCAAAATGAGTAAGTGTATTCTGTGAATACTAAAAAGTACTAACTTTACGTTTTTGACGTAAGTTAGTTCTGTGAATCAGGCCCTCTTTTAAATGAAAAAAACACTGAAATTCACCAGTTACAGTTATCTCAAGTAACTATAACTCATACCCTAAAGTAACTATAACTTGCGCCTGCATAATGAACAGTTTTGCCATTAATTTCATTTCAGATGTTGCAGTAATGTCATCTGTGATGTCATAGAACATGTCATGAGTGAGTTAATATATGAGATCATATGCAGTGCATGGCGAGGACATGAGTTCTAGTGGGGTTAGGTGCAGGGCCCTGCGCCCAATCCTGCAAGCACCCAACCCCCTGCAAGCGCCCTACTTCTCACAGCGCACTGCCTTCGGTTGTACATGACATATGATTGGGCGCAGCCAGGCAGTCTCACTGACTTTTCCAAAGGGTCACAACACCAAAATGAGCCCCGGCGGATGGGGTCACCACTGCCTCATCTAGGCCCAGGGAGGGTGGCTGCATGTCCCTCTCCCCTAATAAAAAAAAATCGGCCATGGGGATTGGGGCCCCTGTGCCCTGAAAAGGTTCAGGGAGGAGTGGCTGCATGCACTCTCTCTTTGTTATTTCATTCTGCCCCGGGCGATGGGGTCCACCAGGCCTGAAGAGGCATGGGGAGAGGTGGCCGCAGGCCCCCTCCCCTTATTATTTCATTTGGCCACAGGGGTTGGGGTCCCCATCCCCGGGGCCTCAGGAAGGCTCAGGTAGGAGGCTGCATGCCCCCTTCCCCTATAAAACCCTTTGTGCCTCCTCCCTGGGCCCTGGCCCATCCCAGGGTCTTTATATTTTTAAAGCGTGGAAGCCTGCACTTTTGCTGCAGGTCCACCGTGAATTTGTGGGAAATGTTCTTTAAAAAAAATGTTTTGGGCCTCAGAGGGAGGAGGGGGCCCTCTGGATAACCCCCACCAGACCTAGGGTGCAGGATATCACTACCCTGTCCTTGTATATCTTTTTTTTCAGGACTCAGGACTGAGTCTTGAGTGCTAAAATGGCTGCAGCCACATCATTGCTGATGTGGTGGCAGCCAATCAGATCTCATCTTCAGATCTGTCGGTTCTGTAGATCCTTCACAGCATGAAATATACAAAGCTTTTTAGCCCTATTATCTCAAAAACCACTGAACAGATATACACTAAATCTACAAAAGCACCCTTTCTGGAATAAGATCTATCTTTCTGCCAAATTTGGTTTAAATTTGTTCAGCCCTTTGGACTGTAGCTGTGTATAATTTTCCTATGGAAAACTGAATGGGGAAAGTGCTTTTTGGGTCCTCCACTTTTTCTTGGCCCCTACTTGACAGACATCTATATAATCAACCAGCCCAGCATCTTCGGAGAGATGATGGGTGAAGATGGGCCAACCCTTGGCCTGGTCTTCGCCCGGGTACATCACGCGTATTGGGTGATGAGATTGCGCTTTGTAGTGCTCAGCAAGGGAAGAGGCCAGCCTCCTCCACTACCTCCTCACATGTGTTCTCTGGAACTGAGTCCCCTCAGTAATCTCCAATGTTTTAGAAAGATTGATATGAAATGTAACATGGGTTTTGGCAATGGTACCTCTGTCATTGCCCACCCACTGCTACATTTTTAGGCCTGGCTTGATAGTGCAGCTGTCTCTATACCTTATGTGATCACTAGAAAAAAAAATAGAGCTTTGACAGAGACAGGCCGTAGGCCCCACCCAAATGTTGATTACCTTGAGCACAGATTTTAATTGGGCAGAAGATGTGTGCTACCGCTGAAGAAGAGTGCTGGTAATGTATGTTTTTCACTGTGGGAAAATTTGCGCCCAACACAGCAGGGGTGAGTTGATTATGGTGACAAGCCATTGAGCAAGTCTATAGACCTGATCTGTTTAATATGAAAAGTTACAACAAAAGAAGTAGGCCTGTCCTTTTCATTGTGAAAAGCACATGTTAAAAGCCAATAGGCCTTTAAGGATGGATTGTCATTGCACTGTGTTAAAACTTGTGGGCAGGTATTTTGCTATAGGGAATCCCACAGATTACCATGGTAGGCAAGGTTTTTGGGGTTGGACATCACTTGTGATAATCCTTCAGGCAGAAGATTTACATTTTGAGAGTTATTGTTACGCCATTTTATGATATGAAGGGTTGTATACTGTTTTCTCAACTATAATTTTGTACATACTGTAATTCTATGATTACTGAGAGACCAGCTTTGGCTTTGCCCGAATGTTAATTCCCCTGAATACAGATTTTGATTGGGCAGAAGTTGTGTGCTTCCACTGAAAAGAGTGTTTGTACTGCTCTTTGAGACTTGTAGGAAAGCTTATGCTTAAGACAGCGGAGTTGGTTATGGTGATAGGCCATTGAACAAGGCTAAGGGCCTGAACTGTTTATTATGAATAGTTACGACAAAGGCAGTCGGCCTGAATTATTTCTTGTGAAGGGCATATGTTACAGGCAGTAGACCTTTAAGGGTGGAATTTCATTACACTCCCTTAAACCTTGTAGACAGTGAATCTTACAAATAACACAGCAAGAAAGGTTTTTGTTGTTGGTAATGTGTGGTGACTAACCTCTCAGTGTAGAAAATGTGTACTTCGAGAATTTTTGGTATGTTGTTTCAGGTCCTATATTGCTTTATTTATTTTGCACCTTTTGCAATTTTATGACTCTATATGGATAGCTGTTTTGTTGGAAAGCGTATGAGAATACAGTAGGCCTGTGTTGGACATAGGCCTGTTTGGCACATTACTAAAAGTTATCACAGATGCCAAAAATCTGAAATGCTTGTTTTGAATAATTACAACAAAAGCAGTAGGCTTGACTTATTTATTGTGATAAAAATGTTAAAACCAATAGGCCTATAAAGTTGGATTGATATTACACTGTGTTAGTGCCTGTAGATAGGCATTTTATTATATGGAATCACTCAGATTTCTGTAATAAGCAAGGATTTTGGTGTTGGTTACTTCCTTTGACAAACCCTCGTGACACAAGATCTGCTCTGTGATACCCCTTGCTAGACCCTCTTAGGAGAGCCTGGCAGGTGTAGTTGTCTGCCAGGCCCTTCTAATAAAAAACATAAAATACTCTAAATACTTGTACATTATTAGAAGGGAGCTTTTTATGTCAACCCTCTTTTGTCTGTTGGAGTTCCATTCACATTCAATTTCTCCCCATGACGCATACTGCACCTGCCAATGGGTTAGCCCATTTCTGCCATGGGCTACCCTCTGAGTAGCAGCATTTTGTTTGATCTTATGTGCACATCTGCCTGCAAATGAGTGCGCTACTTAGCTTGGCCAGTCCTTTCGTTTTCCATTTTTTTTCTCCATGTATAGGTCCCTTTTCATTGTTTTCCTTCTTCTCCTTCCTTTCTTTGAGAGTGGCCTGGAGCTCCCCTAAAATTCCTAGAGGGCCCTTATTTTGCTACTCATTTCACCTGCAGTGTGCTGCATCCCGTGGCCACTAGTCCTAAACTGGACACTAATTATAAACTGGTCGCCATCTTGGAATGGTACTGCCAATAGTGTATAATTGTTGTAGCATTCCAAGATATGCACGATATTTACAAACAATATTTTGGCCACCTTGGATCAGTACAACAGTGATACTCTATAAGCTTTAGAAACCAACATTGGCTGCCCAGTGCAGTGTTTACTGAGCGGCCATAACATGGTACTGTGCTTGCATGGCAGCCGCATTGCTTTAGATGTTGCAGCTATGTTGAAACTTAAAAACAATTAAATACTATGTATAATATCATTGCAAGACGGCCACCAACTGGTATATTTAATTTTGCTTTTGTATTGCAATTATATGCCCGTCAGGTTCAGGTGGATGCATGTTTTCTTTTTTCTACTTTTATTCTATTAATTTATCGTCCATATGCTTCTTGAGTTTATTTTATTGTGGATATTAAGGTGGAGTAATGTAAGAATGAGTGGGTGGATGAATGAATGAATGAATGAATGCAAGGGTGAGTGACAGAGTGCATGTATGCCGACATAATGACTGACAGAATTCAGCCATGACTTAAGGGACACATTCAGTTATATGCCAGGCCTATTGCATTGATAATGATTGTTTTCTTCTTGTGCACAGCAGAAAATCTTGCTTTTCAGCATGGCGTTTTCAGAATTTTTAAAAGGATATAACAGAGGAATCTTTGGAGGAAAGGAAGCTTCGTTTGACTTTTAAAATGATGAATTCCACATTTAGATAAGACATCTGCTTTGGTGAGCATAGCAATAGGGTGTCTCAGTAAAAGTAGGAAAAGTGAGAAAATCAAAAAAGATATTTCAAATGAACAGAGATATGTTTAATAAGCAGTGTACCTGCAGTCATAAAGGTTTTTACATTCCAGAACATCTCCCCTGCTAAGATTAATACTTTCTTCTGTAGGCTTTAAGGAGGCAAAAGAAACTGTCTATGCCCACTAATGAATGTGAAGGCATAAAAGGCGCACTGCTGGTAAAGAAATACACGTGAGAGCTAGGCTGACAGGTGCTTCATTTGAAAGGTATCAGTGAAATAATCAGAAGCTCCGTGAAGGCCTGCGCATTGAGTTAAGTTTGTTCAAATGCTGTTGATATTAAAAGATGCTAGAGATATATATTCATCTATTCCGATTAGCGTGATTTTAGACCAGTAACACAGAATGCTTGGCACCCTGGGCAAGACATATTTTGGGACTTCCTGTTCAAAACTGTACTGAAGTTTATTACCCATTTTCTGCTAAATCAAATCAAATATCTTTATTCGGTTTATTTTCGAAGCATAAAAGTATGCAAAGGAATAAATAACACATCAATAAAAATCACAATGCGCAATACAATCAAGATTAAACACATAATTAGGAGATAAAACTCAATGAATCTTTCCGTAAATTCCTGAGATTCATTATGGCTCTTAAATTAAAAATTATAATTTCATCAAGCATCATCTGTAAAAATATAAGTGTAGGTCGGACTTGGGAAAATCACTTATCCTTCAATAACGGAATAATGGGTTCGATAAAATTTACGAAACATCACAAAATGCAATGTGTCCTGTGGACCCAGGATCGTAGCATACTCTGGGGGAAGCGGTCAACAAGTGCAAAAGGGTTCATCTGAACCTAGTAAGCAAGAAACTCAGGGGCATATTATCAAGGAGCTTTATCGCCGATTTAGCGGCACTTTTTCCCGCTAAATCGGCGATATTTTTAACGCCCTATTAGCAAGCTGTCGCTAACAGGCGTTAGCGACAGCTTTCAGGCGTTAGAGGCTGGAAATTACATCGCCTTGCATGTCAGCGATATTTATCGCTAATGACATGCAAGGTAGGCGTTCCCAACCTAACAGCGACTGAAAACAGTCGCTAACATCGCTATCGCCTATTAGCAATAACCGCGAGGCGATAAAAATACGCGCGCTAACCGCGATTAGCGCTGGTTTTTTAGAACTGGTAAAAGCATGACTTAACAATAATAGTCAATGGGAGGTGGATTGCAAGGTTAAGTCCCCAGCATTAGCGCGAGGAATCTATCGCTGGATTTCTCGCGTTATTGCTAGGTTTCGCGCATATCGCTGGATATTTTATCGCATTGGAGATAAACCTTGCTAATAGCATGTTATCTCCGCGGTAATATCCAGCGATAGCCGGCGATAGAAAAACGCCCGCTAAGCAAGCTTTGCGATAATTATCGCAGGTTCTTGCTAATATGCCCCAATCTCTGTTATTTTTTAACATGGGTGAGGTAAGGCTCCATAGTCTGGGTTGTTTTCAACACTGCAAATCTCCGAACTGTGGGTTTCATAAATTCAGACTCCTCTCTGTACATAGATCTCCTGGGTTTTGCCGTTGTTCGACGACGGTTTGAATTAGTCAGAGCGCTGTGCGAGTGGGAGCGGAGGACGCTGTGCCGCTCCTCGCAGTCTTACTCGACCAGGACCAGGACCCTGCCTTGTAGCTCCGACGAACTTGGACCCTGCTTGGACCCTGCTTTTGCCTTGCCTTGCTGACTCTCTGTTAACCCTGTTAACCCTGTGTAGCCTCCGTTGTGCTTTGCTGGAGCTTGTTGTGGCTTATTGCGATTTCCCACGGCCCGCAGCTTCACTCCGCCTGGACTCTGCCTCAGTCTGCTGGGGGATCCTGACTTGCACCTTCGCTGTGCTTTGCTGAGGCTTTTCCGCGTCTCACGCATCTCCTGCGCCCCCCCCGGCTCCTGTGGCTGGCAGCTGTGGGCCATTACCGGCTCCTGGGCTCTCAGGTGCTCGGGCTCTTGGGCTCTGGGGCTCCCGGACGGTGTGGAGCGGTGCAGAGCAGAGCGGAGCAGGGCGGAGCGGGCAATAGTGGTGAGCAGCGGGGAGAAGGCAGCGAAGCTAGCAACCTGCAGAGAGCGGTGGCAGTGGAGCGGAGTGGTGATAAGTGGTTCAATGTGGCAATAGACATTGGCGAGGGGATACCCGAGCCAAACAGAGCCGGCTCCTCTTGTCCTCTGGTCCGAGGACAGTGGACAGTGAGCGCCGCACTTTCCAGTGGCAGTCTGGAGGAGCAGGAATTCAGCAGGTAACAGTGGTAAGTGCGGCTGCCAGTTGGAGTCCACAAAAGAGACGAAGTAAGCCAAGCACCGGTTGTTGTATGGTAGGTTTGCTGATACCAAGCTGAAAACAAGCTGTTAAATTGTTAAATCTGTCAAAATTGCAGAACAGCTAGACTGAAACTCAGAATTACAAGGGTCCGCTATGTGGTACGGCGGGTTCGTTCTGTGGAACGGATGGTGATCAGGCAGGACTGGCATTTCACTTGGCAATTTACTTGAAAGGAAGTCACGTACATGTGTTGTGAGTAGGCCCTACAGTTGGTGGAGCATTGCGCTTTGCGGGGGAGGCACTAGTATTGCACCGGTTGGTCAGTGGTGTCCCTGGAGTCACGCAGGGAGGACAAAAGTAGCAGTCTGGCTGGGTGAGCTCTAGGAGAACACAGGGAAATACGAACAATCACAGGAGGAACCAACCACCTCGCAGTGAGCATTAAGAGGCGAGAGGCGAGTGGGGCAAATTAGCCCACCAATCTGGAAAAAGTGTTAAATCTGAAGTGGTGAAAGTGGATAAAGAGCTTACAGAAGTGTCCTAAAAAGCGGCTCGTAGGCTTGCAGGCTTGCCGGCTCAGTAGACTGCCCAGCTCAACTTACACTAACCAAACTTCAGCAATGCGATCAGGCAGGGTGAGGAAGGCTTTGGGAGAGAAAGTAGTTATGCAAAAAGGACTCGCCAAAGGGAGAAAAGGCGACAAACCAGCAACGGCAAAAGGAGGAACTTCCACAATGAAGAGCCTGTTAATCTCTCCTATTGCGTCTATGTTTGAAAAATCAGTATTAAATAAAAAAACGATGCAAAATTCAAAATTTCAATATTTAAAGGATCCTGGTTCATCTTTCTGCGCTACACCAGGGGAAACGTCAGGTCTGATGACCCCTTTGGCACCCCAAAAAATAGCGCAATGGATATATCAAAAGCGGGAGGATCCATATCAAGAATCCACCTTAGAGAGATCAATAGAAATCCCAAATCAAAATCTCATTGCGATACAGGACCCGAGCAAACAGATAGAGGAAATAGAAAATCAAGACAAGAAAAATCTAGTCGGGATACTTCCTTCATGTAATACCATTTTAACTACAGTAACAGTACACGCAAAAGGAAGCGACACTAGCATCAATTTGGAACATCAACATTGTGATCTACTACCAGCCTCAAGTATAATCTATGGTGAAAGCACACCCTATTGCACAGCCACAAAGCATAAACCCGGCAACCCGATTAGAACAAGCAACTATTTCACGCACACAGCTGAGCAAGGACAAGAAGTTAGCCAACATGACTTGCATTCAAACATAGATAAACTAGCACACCTCTGGTCAAATCATGAACTAGCGCTAACTAAATTGGAGGACTCAAGTGCGAGTATACGGGTGGAAACTACACAGGAGACCAAAGTGGAAGTAGACGGAAACGGAAACAAGGGCGAGGAGTTGACCGCCTCACGGGACAGTAAACCTATGGAAGACATATATGTGGAAACCGGGAAAGGCAAGGGATGGGAAGAAGGAAACAAACAGACGCTAAGTCCAAACCACGCGGAAGAAAAAGACAAAACCTCTGACCACGGAACGAAAGCTCAACCAATCCCAGTGGATAAACCTGGAGAAATACCCAAAATAGGGACAAGTAACATCGAAAACAATAAAAATGGGCAAACAGAATTAATTCCGTCAATACTGCAGGCACTGCAAATGTCGACAGCAACGCTGATAATGCAGTCAGACAAATTGGACATACAGATAGATCTAATGAATATCATTGCATCATACATAGCTGGAATAAATACAAAACTTGAAGATTTAACAAAGTTAATAAAAAGAGTACAATCAGTTTACTCACCACAGGAATCAAGTTGTACATGTGGACCTATATTAGATAAATTAGGTTTCTTACCAATAATAATGGAACAGATACTTTCTTTAAACAAGCGCTTGGTTTTATCGGCCGAGAACTTAGAGCCTGTGAATATATCAAAAATAGAGGAAAATATCATTCAAAATGATACAGAGGCACTCGTAAGAACAAACCAAGAGCGAAAGAAAGAACATCAAATTTCACCTACTGAGATGGAGGAAGTGATACAAACTAATCAGAGCGTCATTACTGAGCAACCTGAAAAATTGAGGCCACAATCTAGAAGGCAAAAAAAGAAGGAAAGAAAGGCAAGAAACAGGGCAAATGAACTTAAACCCCATGAGGTTAAAAAGTATTTCCCATCTTTGTCACAACAACAGCAGATGAACATCAAAAGGAACATCTTCCTGAACCAACACAGGATATTGCTATAAGAAATGTAAACACTCTCTGTAAAGAAATCAAAGACACAATTAAAGAAAAAGCGGAAGCCCCCAGAAATTATACTAATAAGACAATCACAAGGGAAACCGAGGATTGTTTGCAAGAATCACCCAAATGTTTCAACAAAACTAAGTCAGTGGAACAACACGTAGTTGCAAAAGTAAAGCAAGAAGATAGTAGTAGATCACATAAAGAACCAAACATTGCAGCTAATAGCAATAAGCCTGGAAAATTTGATACGTCTCTATCGACATGGCTACATAAAAATGATAATAAAACTAAGGAGGAATCAGGTAAGGAGATGGACGATCAAGAGGATAATTTAAACACGTCAAAACGGAGAGTTACAACAAAGCAAGCTACTCCGTCAAGCACTCAAGAACAGAGGGCGGATCCAGTGGTAACCAGTAAACCTACTGACAACAATGATTGGAAATCTGTTGTAAGGACAATTACATATGCGGAGAAAGTAAATACAACGTCCTTAACTCGTCATCTAGTAAAAGAAGAGGGCGCCCAATGTACTCTAGCATCACCTCAAAATCCTAAACAAACCAAGCAGCAATGTTTCTGTACCGGTCAACCAAGTATCTGCATTCCCAACCAAGTCCAAACTCAAATTAAGAGAACGGAGGACATAGAAATCAGAAAAGGAAAGACACCCAGTGCCCAGGTAGATCACCAGCTAATATGGTCCCCGGAATACGAAACGCAGGGAAATTGTGATATTTTAAATAGAGGCAATATCTTGAAGCTCATGGCTGAAATTCAGGAACTAAAACACATAAAATCATCAGATCTTGCAGAAGTCCAATTTCTGCCAGGAGAAAACAACACAATAAAACAGCGAACATTAACAACATGGCGGACACCTGCGTTAGTACAGCTAATATTAAGCAGCTCTGATCAATTTTCTGCCTGGGGCATTCAATTAAAAGAACCAGTAAGACCGCGTTATCCATTCCCATTGAAAGAAATTGAACAGCAGGACACGAAAAGGATAATAAATCATAAGACACCTCCTGCACAGGTATACTCAATTCTACATAATGCAAAGGGCGGGAGTTATATAGCCCAGACCCCGGACGGATCAGTAAAAGGAACACATGGGGAGAATGACCAAAATCAAGATCAATGGAATTGGCTACCCAGCATATTGAACAACCAAAGTGTCTGACATAAGGGAGCTATGGTTTTCACCTCTGAAATAAATGCAATACACATGTTATCTTGGAACATAGCAGGAGCCAGGAGACTGCTTGATGAAGGTCTCCCACTTGAGGAGTGGGCAGATTGTGACATTATAGCCCTACAGGAAACTTGGTCGCAGGAAGAAATTCCGATAGCGGGATACACCCACTATACAGTAGCTGCGGAAAAATGCAAGTATTATGGCAGGGCAGTAGGAGGATTAATTGTGTATGTATCGATAGCTTTAAAAATAACAACGGAACAGTTGAAATCTCCAGATCCCAGCATACAAATTGTAAAATTCTCAGATCAAAATTCAAGTACAGGCAAAACGATACTACTAATCAATTACTAAACACAACCGAAGGCTCAAATAAAAAAGGAGAAAAATGGCCTGTTAATTAAAACAATATCAAGACTACGATGTAGTGAGCCGACCTGGAATTTAATAGTAACAGGAGATTTTAACTCAAATTTGATATTCACGCCGGATGAAGATGAAATCTTAACAGCAGATAACTCATTTTGGTGTGTACCACAGCAACATCGCACAGGGACTTATCGTGTGGACCGCATTGGTCAGCAACTAGTCACAGATATTGAATTCCAAGGTATGCGGGTCCTTAACGGAAGAAACGACGAAGATCGCCCTCCGGAAAAAACGTATTACGGTCCAAAGACGCACTCAACGTTAGATTTCACACTTATAACCCTTCCGTTGTTACCATCATTAGCTCGCTTCTACATAGAGTTTACCACCTTCAGTGATCACTCAATACAGCATGTCATCTTTAACTTAAACACACCAACATACCAACTTACTAACGCCCCAGAGGGTGAAATTACCTCAATTAATTTAAAACGTCTGAAATGGACAAATTCAAACAAAATAGATTTGTTTTTAACAATAAAGAGTCTCTTGGACGAACAAACAACAGAACCCATTAATAGAATACAAGCTTGGTCGCAATTTTTAGACAAATTAGCAGAAACAATGAAAGTTTCAGAATTTAGGGTTAAAAGACACGAACAGACAAAAAATCTACCAAAAGATCTGAAAATGCTAAAGAAAGAACTAAGAAAAGCTCAAAGGAAACTGCGACTGGATAAATCTAAGGGGTTATGCTGGAAAACATTTCAACAACTGAGAACACAATTCAAAAAAAGAATATGGGAATTTAAAAAAATGAAAGCCGAGAGTTTCTGGTCCAAACTAATCTACAATGTAAGACACTCAAATCTCAACAAATTTTGGCAGACAATAAACAACCTGTCGAGACCTCGAAACGTCTTAACTTCGTACATACAAGAGCAGGAATGGGTTAACTTCCTCAGGGATAAATTCAAAGAAGATCAACTCCATGACATAGACAATTGCCAATTGCCGACTGTGAAGCGGACTATTGAGAATGAATTGAAATCACAGACCAATCAACCGATGCACACAACAGAAGAAATAACAAACATAATAAAGAAAGGCAAAAGTGACGGCGCTCCTGGCCCGAACGGCATTCCTCAGGCTACTTTTAAATACGACTCGGAATACTGGAGTTCGATCCTAGGGGAACTCTATATTGATGTAGAACTCAACAATCAAATCCCAGAAAGTTGTCAGGGATCAATCATTACCCCTATTTATAAAGGAGGTGACAGATCCAGTCCAAGAAATTATAGGCTAATCGCCTTACAGAATGTTGAAGCTAAATATTTTGCCTCATTAATCCTTAAAGACCTAGCTGAGTGGTCTAGAGAATGTAACCTAATACCAAAAAATCAAACCGGATTTAGGAAGGGCATCGGAACTATTACAAATATTCTGTCCATTTCAATGATTGCTGAAAGATGTAAAAGCAGAAAACAGGATCTTCATCTGTGTTACATCGACCTAAAAGCCGCCTTTGACAGCCTAGACCGGAAACTCATGTGGTCTAAATTAAAATCCTGGGGTATACCAAACAGAATATTGAAGGGTCTACTGCTGCTTTATACAGATACCTGGGTACGTGTGAAGCTTGGAAATGGAGCAAGAATATCCAGAAAAGTGTATACCAACACAGGACTGAAACAGGGGTGTGTACTGGCTCCGCACCTATTTAATTTATTCATCTCAGACCTTTCAAGAAAGCTAGAAAGAATTAATTCACACTCACCGAAGTTGGGAAAATTACATCTGTCACATCTTGCCTACGCAGATGATATTGTTCTTTTAAGCTTGACTAAGGTAGGCCTGACAAGACTACTAAACGGCCTCTCTGAATTTCTGTTGGTAAATAATTTGGAACTAAATCTTTCAAAAACCAAATCTATGCTCATTACAAATCGAACAGCCTCGAGTCACAATATTAGACAAAAAGGTAATCTATTGGAGAAAGTATCATGCTACAAATATTTGGGATTTTATATCGATGATAAATTATCCTTTCGAGATCAGAAAAAATATATGACGCAGCGAGCAGGGGCACTAACATTTGCCCTTAAAACACTTGCAAAGAAACTGGAGGGACCGTCTTTGAAACCATTATTAACGACAATTTCAGCTAAAGCACTGCCAACACTATCATACGCCAATGCTGCAATGCACGGGAAGGATTCAAAAACCCTAAACAAACTAATAACGAGCATTTACAAAAAGGTTCTCCAGCTCCCGAAGACTGCCTCACCAGCACAGATGCGCCTGGAGTTCGGGATAATGAACGAAACACTGGGCCGACTTTACACATACATAAAAGTATGGTACCAAATAAAACAAAACGTAGAGGAAAATAGTCTTAACGAATCCTTATGGCAGGAAATGAAGCAGGATAAACACTCGCCAGCCTACAAATTTTTGGAACATGCGGGGACAGGGGCATAAAGTCATGTAGAACAGCTATCATAAGAGGACTGGATTCCACCGACCCCCAAATGAACTGTAAACTGATTAAATTTTTACGTATTCATGAACAAGAACTGAAAGCTAAACCTGAGTAATGATAAAACAAGAAGTATATTTTTATAATTACATACATTTTAAGATGTTTTTAGAGAAATGTAACTTTTATGCAATATGCTCTTTTTTAAATAGTGTTTGTAATATTGTTATGGTTTTAATTAACTGAACAATAAATAAATAAATTCATTCAAATTCAAATTTGTCCTTCACCCATTTTCTATCCAGATTACATATGTTCTCAGATGTGTTAAAAAGGTCTCCATTCCCCAGATACAAAAAAGAGTCCTTGATATGTTTGATCCAAGAGATTTTCAGGGCACAATCGATTGAAAGACGATCTTTTGCAATCAGTCTGTTTAGACCGCAGCCTAATCCATCCCAGCAAGGGACGGAGGGCTAAAAGATCGCTCACATAACCAATACCCAGCTCTTCATGAACACACAGGGAGAAGATGCTTTGTGGGACACACGGTAACTGCTGCACAAATTTGTTTTCAGTAACCTGAAAGTGGCTAGCTGCCACATAGGCCCAGATAGGATTTCCATAAGAGACGTTGGAGATAAATTTAGCTTGGTAAATCTTCACCAGGGTCTTAAGGGGTTTGCTACCCAATCATGGTGCAAAGTTAAAGACTGTGGCGACAGATCTAATGCGCTCCTCATTCTTAGCTGCCACTAAAGGCTTCCAATCCGTGTTGGAATCAGACAAAACTCCTACACATGGGAATGCCTTAACCTTAGAACTTTTGTGATTATAGACGCTAAAAACTTATGTCTTGGTCGAGCTAGGGCCCACCACCATCACAAAGTACTTAGTTAGATTACCTGGTAGGTCTAGCTTAACCATAAAGGCTGCAAAAGTGTTCGGAAGAGTTTGTAAACTCCTTACGGTCCTTGTTATCAGGACCCCATCATCCGCGTATAGTAGATCAGGGAGTGAACTGAATCATGAGTGAGGGCAGTTGACCTTAGCCGCCAGCAAAGCCTGTTCAAGGTCATTGATATAAAGGGAAAATAAAAAAGGGGCCTGTATGCACCCTTGGTGACACCCTGTACCAATTTTATAATTACCAGTATGAGCTGCTTGGCTAAGAGTATCTGACTGATTGTGAGGACGGGCCCCATAGTCCCCTTCACTTACCTGTATTTGGTCCTGAGATCCGTGTTGCCATCACACCTCTTCCGACGTACCTATGTGGAGAGCAAGAGATGAGGGGTTATTGTAGGACGGACACAAAAATGTCCACAAGCAGTAACAAAGGACTCTATTCTGCAACAGGTGGGCTGAGTCCCGATCCCTATAGACCAATCAGGAGAAAGCAGAGGAGGGGACAAAAACACCATGGTTGAAAGAATTGAGAGAGAACAGGACAGCGAAGAGCTGGATGGGAAGAGAAGAAATCCTGCACCGATATTCCAAAAGAAGAGGAGGAGACCCAAACCGGAGAAGACAACGCCACCAGTCCTGACAAAGTCCTGGACACATAGACAGAAGAGTGGTGGATGCTGCCAGAGGACGCTGCATGCCCCGCCGCAACTCAGGAGAGTTGTGGAGTTGTGGGTAAGTGATCTGTGGGAGGAAGCGGGAAGCAGTACGTGGGGAGGAAGCCCGGAAAAATGCACAACTGTAGTACTTGATGACATAGTTGGAGTTTGGAACATTGCCGTGTGGCAATTCCATGCTCCTTAGTTTTTTGTAGCGAGTGTTGACGGTTGCAACAGTGGCTGCCTGGCTGTTGTCCTCGGTGGCCCACTGTACGCTTTATTCTTAAATAAAGAAACTTTGAATTAAACTCACTGCTCGTTTCTCTGCGTGTCTTGTTACATCCTTTCTGGCGAAAAGAGGCAGGCTGCCTGCATGGACCCTCCTGCAAAGACCGGACAGATTTGTGTGCGGAGGACAGGATGTGTATTCCGCGCAGCTGGGCACTGTCTGAGGCTCACTTTAGGCGTGATCGGCTTCAGTACGTTATCGGAGAATAAGTGGTGCTTTTGGCTGACTGGAGGAAGTTTCTAGCCTGTGGGCTGGCACTTTGAAATGCATTGTAGGAGTTGCTTTCCAGTGCCGGACCAGACGTACGTTACGTACGCAATGTGGCGGCCATCTTGGTAAGTGCCAGTACCGCATTGTGATCGTTGGAGTGCAGCGGTCAAGTTTCTCAAGGTGTTACTTTCTTGAAGGTGCCATTCTTTCAAATATTTTATGCTAATGAAGTTGGAGCTCGGTTAGCCTGACAAAGAAATCTATGATGATTCGCACAGCGTGTGCACATCAAAAGAAAATAAACAAGGTGAAAATGTTGCATTAAACGTGCACACAGCTCTATGTGTTGTGCTCAAGGTTGTGCCTCGTCTTGCCAGGTGAGGAGGTATTGTGTTTTCAACATCCACAAGCATGAGCAGATACACATTGAGACCATTTTTCTTTTTCAAAGGGCTACAGCGCTGATCTGCACAGCTGAGCTATGTAGTTCTGCAGGACATCTTGACACATTTCATTGTGATTGTTTTTGGGTGGGTTTTTTGTCCTGTTTCTTTCCTTGTTATCAAGTTGCAGATCAGATAGTTTTGTTTCTTTCCCAGACAATAACGTTGTAAGCATTACTGACCTTTGGTAGTGGCATTGTGAGGGTGCAGGATACCCTGTAGATATTCTCTCAGTTAGTTATGTTGTGAGTGTTCTATTCTGCATACTGTGCAGGCAGTTACTCCACCACCACCTTTCTTGGAAAACGCCTGGTGATCCACCAATATGGTGGAGACAATGGTTCGATGCTTTTGAGACATATTTGGGAGCTATTGGTGCACTACGGTCCAGAACGGAAAGAAGGAAATTTCTACTACTCCATTCCCTTGGGTTTGAAGGAAGAGCCATATTGAAAAATTTACCTGAAATAGTTGCTGAAGGGAATGAAGATGTAGATGCTTATCAAGGGACTTCCAGGAAACTCAAATTGAGGTTTGATGTTCAACCAAGTTTGGTAGTGTTACGCCACAAGTTTTTTTGAGAACCCAAAATCCAGGGGAGGATGTGGACACATATTACTGCCTTGAGGAGACTGGAGTGTCAATTTGAAAACTTTGCAGATCAGTTGGTAAGAGATCAATATATTTTTCATTGAAATGACAAAATGATACAGCAAAATCTGCGGTCCATGGGGAATCCAATGTTAGAAGAAACAATTAAACTGGTAAAGAGTATTGAGATGTCCCAAGTGTCAGCCAAGGAACTAGAGGGTAGAAATACTGAACCAGTAGCAGTAGTTAAAATGAGAGGCGGAAAAGACGGAAAAGATAACAAAGACAGTGACAAGTCACGTTCAGTTTTCTTTGACAAATCTAACTCCTTTTTTCAATAGGGTGTTTGTTTTCGGTGAGGTTATAAGGCACGTGAGAAAGGGGGTAAACAGTGTTCTGCAAAATATGGAACCTGTAGGTTGTGTAACAGGCAGGGTCATTTTGCAAAGGTGTGTCAATCAACCAAGGCCAACAGACTGACATCAGTTAAATGTGTAACGGATATTGGTGTTCAAGAAGAGGAAGACGTAAGTTTCACTAAAGATCTTAGGGATATGGTTTTGGTTGTCCAAACTGAAGAGATAATAACGGGTGATCCTGAAGTGTGTGTGGATCCATATGTGGGGATCATGGTGGGCGACAAAGAGTTGAATTTCTTGAAGGATTCTGGTGCATGCATCACGATGATCCCACAAGAGCTATATGAAAGTGGGTGACCCACCAGACCGCTATTACCACCAGATCGTAAAGCAGTGTTGTATGAAGGAAGGGACATTAATTTGTGTGGGTACATTGAGGACATCTTAGAAATCAAAGGTCGTAGAATAGCAGGAAAAGTATATGCAGCCCACAAGGGATTGAATATCTTAGGCTGGTTCCACCAGGGGTTATTTGGAATGATTTTCAGACCGGGGGCGGAAGAGCAGGTGTTGGCTGTTCGAGACAATCTAGATTTTGAAAGGATCATGAATAAGTTTCCCCATGTATTCTCAGGAGAGTTATGGAAAATTAAAAATTACAAACATAAGATCATAGTGAAGGAAGGAGTGAAGCCAGTGAAACAAATTGATGAATGTCCCTTTCAGCATAAGGCAGAATTCAGAGAAAGAGTTAGACTCTTTTTGCAAAAGAGGGATAATTGAACCCATTGATTCGCCTTTGTGGTTATCTCCCTTAGTTGTTGCCCGCAAACAGAATGGTGAACTCAGGGTTTGTGTGGGCTTGCATTGTTTGAATAGAGAAATTTGGGTTGACTCGCATTCTTTGCCCATCATCAGTGAACTGTTAACTGGTTTAAAGGATGCCAGGGTCTTTACGAAGTTAGACCTGGCTTCAGCTTACCACCAAATTGAGTTGGAGTCAGAATCTAGGCACTTGACAGCCTTTGTCTCCCATTTTGGTTCCGATCAGTTTTGCTGCATGCCCTTTGGACTTGCTTCCGCTGCATCAGTTTTCCAGTGTGTGATGACAAATATGTTGAACAGTATCAAGGGGTTGTCTGTTTTTCAGGATGACGTGCTAATTCATGCACCCAAAAGACAAACGCACAACCTGATTCTGGAGGAGGTGTTAAGTAGATTCCAGTTGAAGGATGTGTTGTGAAGGATAAATGTGTTTTCCTCACTGACAGTGTTGAGTACCTGGGTCATCAATTTATCAGTAAAGGTATTACACTCAAAACAAGTTTGGTTGACTGTATGACTCAGACCAAACCACCTGTGGACAAGGCTGGTTTAAAGTCATTTTTAGGTCTGTGCGAATTCAATTCACGGTTTATCCAAAACTTTGCAACCAATGCTTGTTGGACTTGGCCCTTTTTGCAGGGTCATCCCTGAACTTTTTGCCTTCCTCCTGTATTTTTTCTGACCTGTTTTTGTTGGTTTTATGACTCTGGGCACTTTACCACTGCTGATCAGTGCTAAAGTGCATATGCTCTCCCTATGGTAAATTGATGTATGGATTAGTGACTCCATGATTGGCTTATTTTGTTTACTTGTCAGACCCTAGTACAGTGCACTGCGTGTGCCTCGGGCTTGTAAATCAAATGCTGCTGGTGGGCTTGCAGCACTGGTTGTGCCACCCACAGAAGCAGCTTGTAAAGTGTGTCTCAGGCCTGCCATTGCAGAGCCTGTGTGCAGTCTGTGACTGCCATGTTGACTGGACAAGTGCACCCACTTGCCAGTCCCTAAACCTTCCCTTTTCTTCATATCAGACACCCCTATGGTAGGCCCAAGGGCAGGGTGCATTGTAAGTATAAGGTAGGACATGCCCTGGTGTGTGTGGCATGTCCTAATAGTGAATTACAGCCATTTTCGTTTTTCACTATTGCCAGGCTACCTGTTCCCCATAGGCCAGAATGGGCAGTTTGATTATAACATCTTATAATCCTAACTGACCCAGGGAACGTGGTAGAAAAACGAATTTAGTATGCCTGAACTCAGAATGATAAAATACATCTTTTAGTGAAGTTGGTTTTAACATTCTGTGTTTGAAAATACCACTTTTAGAAAGTAGGTATTTTCTTGCCTAACTGTCCAAGCCTGCCTCTGCTAGGTTGTGTATTCCATGTCTGGTTTGTGAGTGACAGGGGCTGGGGGATTCCAGGAGACAGGGTGAGTCAGCACAGGGCTGAATAGAGAGACCTACATGTAGAGTGGTGGGAGGAGTTGCATCTGGGACCTGAATAGGGCTGTGCCTTCCCTCCACAATGCTGGCTCCACCTCCTGTGGTGCGTCTGATGTCCCTGGCCCACACTGTCAAAGGAAAGAAGGAGTCCTGTAAACAAAGTGCTCCAGGACTGACCAGAACTGGTTTGGACTAGGTACAGACACTCTCTGCCTTCAGAGACAAAGGATTTTGGTGTATAAATACTGGGGCCCTGACTCCAAGACTTTAGATCACTTCTGGGAAACAAGAAGAACCTTTGCTGAGGAGAGGAACCAGAGAGAGAGACTGCAGGAGGAGACTATCCCTATGCTGTGTGCTGCTTGAGGATTGGCCTGCAGTGGTTACCTGATTGCCAAAGAAAGGAGAAAGGACTTTGTGCTACTTTCATCAACTTGTAAGAAGATCTCCAAGGGCTTGAACTAGAGCTTGCCTCCTGCCTGAAGTCTCAGGGATACAAGACTTCACCAACCAGCTTCTCCCTGCCTTCCCTTGCTGGGAATTGAAGTGCCTGCTGTTGAGCTGGGCCTTCTGAGAGACTGCGTGTCGCTGGGAGCTGGAAGCACGACTCAAGACGAAGAAGCGTGTCGCCGCCGCAGCAGTTGTCGTCGCATCGCCGAGAAAGCGTGCCGCCGCTGCCGCTGTCGCCATCGCATCAACCGAAGCGCCTCGCAACACCGGAGAAGAGTGTCGCCATCGCAGCAGATGCCGTCGCATCACTGGAGAAGCGTGTCGCTGCCACAGCAGCTGTCGTCGCATCGCTGAGGAAGCGTGCCGCCGCTGCCGCTGTCGCATTGCATCACCGAGGCGCCCCGCATCCCTGGAGAAGAGGGTTGCCGTCGCAGCAGACGCCGTCGCATCACCAGAGAAGCGTGTCGCAAGGCCTGTCGTGGCTCAGAAGAATCACCGAGTCGCCGCACAGCCGTCGGGCGTGCACGCATCACCCCTTCGTTGTCGCAACATCAAGAAGACGCCATTTGGTCTCATTGCACCGGATCGTCATCGCATCGCTGCGTTGCTAGACGCATCGCCACAGAAGCGCAGTAAGAAACCGACGCATCACCTCTCCACGCGGTGAAGAACCGACGCATCACCTCCTCTCCGGTAAGGAACTGACGCATCACCGTCCCCTATGCAGCAGTAGGGAACCGACGCATCACCTCCCCCGAAGCAAGGAACCGACACATCACCATTCTTGCGTGTAAGGAACCGATGCATCACCTTCCCTGCAACTCTTTTGTTGTATAGCGTTACGCATCCAAAGGTACATTGAACGCAAAGTGTTGCATTTACCATCTTAAGAGAACTAAGCTATTTCTACCATTTTTAAGTACAGTATTGTGGATTCTTTTTGGTGTTTGTGGTCTTGTGTTAAATCTATATAAAAGATACTTATTTTTATAATACAACCTGTGTGGCGTCCCTTTGTAGTGTTGTCACTATATTACTGTATGTGTTCACAAATGCTTTACACACTGCCTCTGAGATAAGCCTGCCTGCTCGTGCCAAGCTACCAAGGGGGTGAGCAGGGGTTATTTTGGGAGTGTACCCCCTTACCCTGACTAGACGCAAGGGTCCCTATTTGGTCAAAGGTACCTACCTCTGCCAACTAGAGACCCCCAAATCTAACAATGCTTATGAAAGGAGTTACCTTTGAGTGGGATGCTGAATGTCAAAAGATGTTTGATTGGGTAGACGAACAACTGATTTTTAAGAAATGTATTGAAGCACTATGATCCTGAGGTGCAGTGTGTATTGACCTTTGATGCCAGCAATGTTGGAGTAGGAGCAGTTTTGAGTCAGGAAGTTGGAGGAGAGATGAGGACTATTGGGTATGCTTCGAGAGTCTTAACGGGGGCGGAGAAATAGTACTCTGTTATTGAAAAGAAATTGTTGGCCTGCTGGTGGTTAGTTATGAAATTCAGGAACTTTATCTGGGGAAGGAAATTCAGAATTCAAACTGACCACAAACCGCTAATTTTCATATTGAGTGTATTGAATCCCAGAGGGTTTACGCCACGTATTGCACGGTTGTCATCCAAGTTGCAACAGTTTGATTCTGTCCCAGAATATATCCCAGGTAGCAAGAATGGATGTCTGGATTTTCTGTCACGCTCTTCTGAATGTATTGAGTTAGATACTGAAGGGGGTAACGAGGGTAAGGAAGATTGCGTAGTAGCAGCAGTAGACTAACCACAAATGTGTGCGATTTCTGAACAAGAGTGGCGGAAAGCTGTGGAAGATGATCCTTCAATGCTGGCGGTCATGGAATATGTGGAGTCAGGGTGGCCGAGAGAGAGGAATCTTAACTTTGAGTTTAAGACTTATGTAAAGGTGGCCGAGGATTTGTCAGTAGAGGATGGTTTATTATTAAGGGCTGATAAGTTGGTACCGCCTGTTATGTTGAGGAATGCTATTATAATTCGTGCCCATGAGGGCCATCTAGGGGCTACCATGACTAAAAAACGTGTGAGAATGTCTTTCTGGTGGCCCTCCATGGATAGAAAAATTGATGAGGTAGTTAAGGAGTGTATTATCTGTTCAAGCTGTGATAAAGCCATGAAGTTGCGCACACCTCCTTTGTTTTCCTATAGATTTCCTTTCTGCACCATGGGAAAAGTTAGGCATTGACATTGTGGGACCATTCAATGTTTCGGCATCATCTTCCATGTTTGCTTTGGTCATGATAGACTATTACACCAAGTGGCTGGAGATGAAATTTGTTAGTGAAGTTACATCTGGTGTGGTGGTTGATTTCCTAAAGGATATGTTTTTAAAGGAAGGATTTCCATCCACTCTGGTGTCTGCAAATGGGTCTCAGTTTGTTTCAGGAGAAGTGGAGAGTTTTTTGAAAATGAGTGGTATAAAGCATTTGAAAAGCTCAAAGTATCATCCTCAAACCAATGGCCTGTTCGAGAGAATGAATAGGGTATTGGGAGAGTGTATAAAGTGAGGTGTTGGTAACAAGTGCATATTTGTCAATGCAGGTAAAGCCATGTTGTGGTTTTACTGCACAACCCCACATTCATCCACTGGTGTGTCACCATTTAAATTGTTACGTGGTTCTAGAGCAGCAGTTTTTGTCCAAGTTGGATGAGCAAATGGGTCAAGCATGGTAAGTGTTCAAATAATACCATTAGGAAACGTGTAGATATAAACTACACTGGCAAGGGGAGAATATAAGTCCAGCATAATACTGGAGTAGAGGAGAGTGTTTGAGCAGAAAACAAAAGTTGATTGATTGAAAAATTGGCCTTTGGGGCATGGGAGAGGATCTGAGAGAATGCCATCCAATTGGGTTCAAAGGTGTTATACTCAGAGAGATCAGGCATAGAAGGCTGTGTGTAAGCAAAAGAACAAAGCTCCACACTAGTGACATAATAGCCATGGATTTACATGTAGTAGACTGGATATTTGGAAAAAGATTCGTATTCCATCTGGGAATTATTTACAGTAGGGGACTTCAGGTCCGGAACGGTTCACATAAACAGACAAAATAAATCAATAGTAATAAAGGAATAGTAGAGGCATAATATGAGATGTTGAAAGGAATAGTGCAATATTATGTCAATCATGATGTTGAGTGGTGCTTAGGGAATCATAGAGACATCCACATTAGTCGTCATAAAGTCAGTGGTGCATTTCCGGGTCCTTGTTGAGGCCATTCTTTACTGCACGTAATTTAATGATGAATTCACTTTCCCTTGTGTGAAGTCACAGTTCATGATTCCCACCACATGGGGATTTGTTGATGATTTCAATTCCTGCAAAGGAGAATATTCTATTATGATGGTGTGAGTTGTGGAAATGTTCTGTCAGGGGATATCCTGTCAGGAATTTGTTAATGTTACCGTAATGTTCCTGTATTCTGGTGCACAACGGTCTGATGGTGCTGCCAATATATGGTTTGTTGCAGGGACAGATAATAATATATATATAACAAATTTGCTGCTGCAATCTACCCAGTTAGGGATTTTGTTGCGCTGGCAATAAGTGTAAGTTCTTGTGTTTTATGTAGCCCAAGTTTGCAGATGTTACAGTTGTGACAGATGTGGAAACCTGCAGGTGTATCTAGAAAGGTGATTTTAACAGATCTCTGGTCGATAAATTCGGTTTTACACAGCATTTGTTTACGGTTGCACACTCTCTGAAACCCCATTTCAGGGAAGTCCATGATGTAGCGCAAAAGGCAAGGGTTATTGAAAAGTAGATGCCAATGTCGTTTGAGAATTGTCCTGATGTTGTGATGACCATTGTGGTACTCTGTTATGAAATGCAGGGACTGAGCGTCTTCTTTTGGCACAGTAATTTTAGTTTGGAGGGTATCCCTATGGTTGATGCCTGTGATCTCATTCATAGTTTCCTTGAGAATTGTGGGATGGTATCCTTGGTGTTAAAGTCGGGTAATTAACTCAGCTCCCTTTTGTAGAAAGCCCTCTTCTTCACTACAGTTACGCTTGATACGTAGGAGTTCACCCTTGGGGATATTGCATATATTGTTTTTTGGGTGGCAGCTGTCAGCCTGTAAGACAGTGTTCGCTGCTGTTTATTTTCAGAAAAGTTTGGTTTGGAGTTGGTTATTGTAGATGTAGATCGTAAGGTCCAGAAAGTCAATTTAAATTTTTGAAAATTTGGAAGTAGTTTTAATATTCCATATGATGTCATCCAGTTTCCCACTGAATGCTTTTAGTAGATCAGCATGTCCTAGCTATATGCAAAGGATGTTGTCGATATAAAGACCCCAAAAGTTGATAGGGGGGGGTGTAATCTGAGAATGTGTCGTCCCAGAGACAGTATCGGTCCACACTGCCCATAAGAATGCAGGCACACAGCGGTGCAAGGTGTGCGCCCATCGCGGTCCCTCATAGTTGGCGGTAATATTTCTTATTGAAGCTGAATACATTGTGTGTTAAACAAAAGGTAATCATGTCAAGTAGCATCTGGGTGGACTCTAAGAAATTGGCTGGTCTTGTCTAAAGGGCTAGCTGTATTGCTTCAATACCCTCAATATGCTCAATCGCTGTATAGAGGCTGACAATGTCAATGGTGTCTAGGATGAAGTCCTGTTCCCATTGCACCGTGTTCAATGAGATTGTGTATGTACACATACATTTGTGCTTGACTTTCTGACATAGACGCTTCACACGTTAACCATCTCTGTATTGCTCATGTGATGGTTGGCAAGCATATCCCTTGTCATACTTCTCTGGTTAATGCCACACATTGCTACTTCATCAGTTTATTTTGTTTTGTTACAGGCCTTTGAGCCTCCTTGCATTGCTGTGCAAAGCATGGTAAATGTGGATTTTGCCAACTGTGGCCATATGTGGTATTTGCATCAATCTGCCCAGGAAAGCTGTCACATGTGTGGTGTTTATTGGATCCCCACACATGCATGAATACATTCTTTACAAATGACATTTTAACATCAACACCTGAGACTAGGACTTTGTCCATGACAACTGTCACCCACGATCTGTGATGGCATCTGCTGCAACATTTTCTCCTGCAAAGTACTGGCATTCTGCATGCTAGTCCATATGTGAGACACACTACAATGAGGACTTTGCTTCAGCGACTGACTTTTGGGAGATTTGTGTTTCATCATACAGTGAGAACCATATGAAACACAATTTGCTGCTGGATAGCTCCATCGTTGTCTTCATCCTCTTCCAGTTCCTCTGGATTTTGTGGCTCATAGTTCCACAGGATATTTGTTTTAAAACAGATATTGTGTAATATTGCACATACGAGGATGATTTTACACACCATAGGGGGTGAGTACAATAGACTTCCGCCTGACGTATCCAGGCATTGGAACCTTGACTTTAGGATGTCCAAAGCTCCTCTCAACAATGTTCCTTGCCTTGGTGAGTGCAGTGTTAAATCGTTTTTCGGCCTCCATCTGAGGATTGTTGAATGGCGTCATGACCCTTGGTTGCAAACCATATCCTTGGCCACCTGAAATGTTCAAAAAGACAACAGTAAATCAATTTGCAAATTGTTACTTAGACATAACTGTTCATGTGTGTTATGTATGCTGACAAAATCATACACATTTCTTACACTTTTAACAGATATGTGTTAGATACTGTTGACCATTGCTTTACACATGTATCTTTGAGTTCTTTGTGTCATTGCACATATTGTCCATGTCCTGAGACATAGGACACTTCTACATGCTGACTGTTATGTTTAGGCAGTAAATTACTACGATAAGAACTTTGGAATGTCAGAAGAAGTAAGATGGCGGCTGTGTGTGGTAGCTGTTTGCAGCCCTTCTCCTCCTCACCAGAGTCAGGTATTAACAGATGGTTGAGAGACGGAGAGCGGAGTCCCCTCACATGCATTGCATCATTTCGGGAGCATGTGCCTCTGAATCACCTACCTCCTTCTCCGTTCCTTGTGGAGATACGTGGATTCGGGCTTGCCGAGCCAACTCGTGCAGGTAGCAAGGCGACTGCGGCAAGCCCTTGTTAGTGGACATGCTGAACTGAACGCCAGGGCAAAATGCCCACAAAGATTGCCTTCCTGCCATATGGCCCCAAAGACTGTGGGCTCTTCAAAGCCCAAAACCGCAGCAAATTTAGCAGTAGTAGAAGGGATTGGCCCCAACAGTGGGCTTGGGAAACTCACCAAGGGGCACCTAGCGGGGGGCTTCGGTGAACGCGAGGATGGAGAAAACAGACAGAGGGGAGAAGGCTGACATTGCATGCCTCCCTCCACCTGTGTCACCTGGAATATCGATATTGGAATATCTCAGGAAACCTGCGGGGGAGCATAAATAGATTACACATGGCCAGGAAGAACAGCCTCAGCTATCAGCATCACTGAACATTATTTGGCAAGATATCGTGCTTAACTTAGATTGACACATAGGTATAGCAATGTAGGCCATTTTTATATGGGACAAACTGATGTAGATAAGTGTAATTTATACTACAGACCTATACAGTGCACTTTCAGATTTCACATGTCTGTATGTGAATTTGCCTTGTTGGTGATTCAATATTAGACGCCTTGATTTTGACATCATTGATGTGGCAAAAGTGTATTGAGTTTAGGATGCTGAGTACACGGTGATACCTTACCCTGGTTGCATTTAATTCTGTTATTCACTGCCGTATGACATGTGTGATGGCATATTAATTGACTGTGTCAGTTTTACACTGATAGACTGAGATGCAGGAAATGTGGGCAACTTGAGCCACCAAACGATTCATCTATCACATTGATGAAGTATGTTGATTACTATGTGTATTTTTGGACCTAGACTGTAAGAATGTCTGAGACATGTGTGTGCTTTGTACTTTTGGTATCATATATGTAGATTTCACATTTAGGCAGGAATTGAAGCTACACTTACAGTGCATACCAAATGGAATTTAAGACCACTTCTTCCATTATTGCTCCTGATACTTTGGTCAACATCCACATTTGCCACCATGTGTGACACATTTACTTAGGAACACATGATTTGTTCCACACACATTATTTAAGTGGAACTTTCACAAATTACAGATCCTAGATACACCACTGAACATACACACATCTCATACTTAGCTAATAAGTACCCTTTCTACTCATATTGGCTTCAATTGTAAACCATGATTATTGTGTTAATTTGATAACCAGTGCCAAACAAGTGATTCTGTCCACTCACACAGTGTGAGTTGACACAATACTTCTCATAGTTGATTTTTCCCTACTTCCACTGCAGGAAAAGTGAGGGAATGACACAATGGAACATCATTGTCTATATGTTGGAGTCAGATATTCCCACTATGTGCATATGACACGAGATCCATACACAAACACAGAGATAGCTATTGTGCCATACATTACAACTTCTTAGTTGGTATTAAGTATATTTGTGGTTTCCTTACCAATGAGGAGTCCAATCCCATATGCTCCATTCTGAAACCGCTCATTCATGATACTGTTGCAGAAGATGAAGGCATCGTGTGCACTCCCAGGATATTTAGCCAGCACATTTATGAACATTCCCTGATGGTCCACTATGTCCTGGACATCGATGGAGTATGTGTGCTTCCGGTTTCTGTACAGGAGGGATGTTGCAGCAGGGAGCACGAACTGCACGTGTGCCATCAATTGCACTAAGAACATGAGGAAATCCAGCTTTTGCGTAGAATCCTTGCTTGGTAGCCAGTTGTTGATGTGGAGTTTTGGGGGAGACAAGGTACTGGGATGTGATTTTAATTATGGCCTCCAAAACAGAGGGAAGGAAGGCAAAAAATGCTCCTTGTGAGATTCCTGCGAATCTGGCTGTTGTGACTTGGAAGGAACCTGATGCCAGCATGTGGAGCACAACTATAAGCTTACATGTGGTGGGATGTTAGTGGGTCTTGCTGTTGGTGGCTGGAGGCTTGGCCCACTCTTCTCCAGCAATTCCATGATGGGCTCCCTCTTGAGTGTCTAAAACTGTATGACCTCCCCCTCCCTGAGGTCAATGAGAGGTATGTGCTGACAGAAAACATGCTCCCTCCTCCTTCGCTGCCTACTTGGTGGTGGTCTTGTAGCTACTCCAAGTTGCAGTATGATGACCTCCATGGCGCAGCTGAGTTTGCCAAATTGTTTTGTGAGGTTGATCTTTATATACCACAGCCACTGCGTCATTTCCTACGTCTGGTTTGCTGATGCGCAGCAATTCTTGTGCTTTTCAGGCTTTGAGTTGCGCTTCACAAAGATGTGTGATGCAGTGGCACACCAATAAATATCACTGCTTTACATTTGCATCGAAATCTGTGGGGGAACGCCTACATTGCATATATTAAATGTTGCATGACGCAACTGCGTTCAGCTCCTCTTTTGCCCCATGCAATCCTTAAAAAATGATGTATTTTTGGAAATGTGTCATTTTATAACTATGAGTTACTGCTTGCGCAGCATCACAATATGTGACACAACTGCAGCGCAAGACTCTTATAAATGCCCCCCATTGTTTGCTCATGCCTGTATTTGTATGTGCTAGTGCATTAAACCTAGCTCTATTAGTTTTGGCAGTGCTTGTTAATTCTGTATTTTCACTGATGCTGCTGTTTATTTTAGCTTTATGCCTTGTCTTGGAATCCCTGTAAATATAATTTGTTTGCAATCTGCCTCATACACATACTAAAAAATAGAAAATACGTATTGCTAAATTATTTCTCATTGGAATAGGATAAGTTTCCCAAAAGTCAAATGTGTCTCACGCGACCTGTTTGTCACGCCCAAAAGCTGACGGGTTTGCCTGCAGTTGGATGTCTTTCAAAAATATATTTTGCTTTTATTTATTTCTCAGGCCAGTGGTTGACAATTAATAAAGCAGACGCTTTACCTAAAGATGGTGCTGGGAATCCTAGGATGCCAGCAGAACTTTTGATACTCTTCCTCTAAAAGGTGAGTACCTTCTTATAATACACAAAAGATGTTTTATTATTCAACACTGTAAAAGCATGATAATTTCCTCTTTCTTTCTAGTCACTCAAAGAAACAGAAGAAATAAGCTAGTGCATTACCATAGACTCTCCATATTACGATTCAGAGAACGGGGGTGAATTTTAATCTGCTAGGCTTGCCTGGGACATGAAGAGTGACATAGAACAAAATGTCTGCAAGATTTTTGCATATTTTACAGGAACAATACGTTCTGGCTCTCAAAACCTAACATTATATGACTCTGGGTGATGAATAAATTCATGGCATAATCCACCGTGAAAAGCAAACAAGGTAAAGAAACTCATAACTTAAATCATTTGAAAAAACTGTCATATTTTAGAGTGCACATGAATTCTAGAAACAGCTTTTATCCTGTTTGTATACAGAGCAACTGCCAAAACCGCATCTACCAAGAGAGCAGGTATGCGTACAATTTGTTTTTTACCCTACATCCTCTCGTTGATGATATTTTTAGAGATGTCACATCATCATTCTCACCAATATACAATTATGAACGTACTCTGGTCCCAAATGCCTTGATAATGGCTCGTGAGAATAAGCAAAATAAACTAATGGATGAATGCGATTACCTACATAAAAGACAGTACAAAAGCAGACACTAATAAAAAGTTTAGTCACAACTGGGGCTACACCTTTAAAACTAATAGGTTATTCTTTTGTTAAGAAAATGGAAGACAATGCTTTTTTAAGGTTCAAATAAACTGGACCTATTCATTTTTGCGTAACATGTATTTTGTGTATTGATTGTTCATATGTGCGGAATTGAGCAAAGCTATGATGACGAATCTCTTGGCAGCCCACTCGTAATTATTTCCACATACACGGGCATATTCTCAAGAACGTGTGATAACTACCGCAAGTGTAGCTTAACGCAACCCCACACATCGCAGTCCATCGCGGGAAAACAACTCCGTGTCAACGTGGTATTCCCAACACGGCGGTACCATGCGATAGTCACAGGACAACGCGTCAAATGAACGCGTTAAAAACAACGCGACGCCGCAAAAACGCGAAAGCCCAACGCGAAAATAGTAGCGATGACGCCAATCGCGATACAAAAATCTACGCAAACCAGCCACAGGCCTGCAATTCCCACGCGTCATGTGGGAAAATGCACCATAAAAGTAGGAAAAAACATACAAACAAAAGCCAAACAACAGCGAAGCACAATGGAGGCAGCCGGAGCAAGTACAGAGGACAACCAGAAGCCCACAAGCCCCACGGAGGACCAGGCTGGGACCTCGGGGTCAGGGAAGGGCAAGGACAAGAAGAGGAAGACGAAGTTCAGTCCGCAGGAAAACAGGATCCTGATAACGGAGGTGATAGAACACCATCAATCACTGTTCGTCACCTCCACTGTGTAACTGGCAACTAAAAATGGAATATGGCAGACCATCGTGGACAAGGTGAATGCAGTCGGAGTGCTGAAGAGGACAATGGAAGAGGTCAAGAGGCGCTGGAATGATGTGAAGCGCAAAACCAAGCTGAAACTCGCAAACAACTGGAAGGCAGCAATGCAGACTGGAGGTGGGAGTCCAGCGCCACCGGAGGAGCTGGACGAGATGGAGGAAATGGTCTCCACAGTCATCAGTGGGGAGACGGTGGCAGGAGTCAGGGAACCGGACACTGCTCAACATGACCGGACACAACAGCAACAGGGTGAGTAACCACCAGGGACTGGGGGGACGGGGGGAGATGGGCACAATGGCACACATGCACAATTAAGCATAGCACATCTGCGGACAAAACATGCCCCAGACCCACAACTCCCACCAAGAGACCAATGCACACAGGCATGCAACAGCTCAGCACTGCATAAGCACAGAACCCAGAGGCACACTGCATGGAAGGGAGAAGGGCAGCTAAATCAGAGCTGAAGGGGCGACTCCCCCAAAATGCGGCACACACACATAACATGTAGAGCACATCAACATTGACAACGAGGTGGTACAAACCGCAACACGTCCACAACAGAAAAGAGGACACAACAGGTGCTGCATGTGTGTAGTAACTGGCCAATCACATATGGCACTGCAGGGAAATGTAAGTTGACAATGTACAAGTACAAACTCACATACGTGATGTAGTCGGAATGTCCACTGTCCCCCATCAAATAGGCAGCTCCCCCCAAACAGTCACAATGTACACTGTCATGCAGTCTGAATTCAGACATGTACAATGCGTCAACATACATGTGTACAGGATGTTAAACTGCATCTCCCCTTCACATTGCAGGGGGAAATCCAACACCTCCTGCAGAGCAGTCCGAACCTCTCTTCTCTGATGAGGAAGAGGACCACCACACCTTCGACTCAGACGCCCTCCAACAGCTCGTGGAGAGCCTCCGCAGCCCACTTCCAGGATCAGGGCAGCCCAGCTGCCACAAGGAGCCCCCCCCCCTGCACAGTACACACAGCAGGCAGCACCCACCACCACGGCTGCCTCACAGGACCCCCACGACGAACAAATGGCCTTCCAATGCCGTGTGTTGGGGTGCCAGGAGAAGCTGGCTGAACCGGTGCAGGTGGGGTTCGACTGCATGGCAGCCACACTAGATGCCATACTTGGGTGTCTAAGTCCCATCAGGGACCACTCACAGTCCCTAACGGACACCCACAGTCCGCTCCAACGGCCCATGGCTGACATCGCCAGAGTCCTGACTCTGCGACAAGAACGACTGTCTAGCCAGAGTGCCTCCAGCGATCTCGCCCGGGAGTTGGGACACATGCGGAGGATCATGGAGAACATGGAGCGGACGCAGGTGGAAAGAACGGCTGCCACGGCTGCACAACAGCGAGAGGTAGCTGGGTCCCTCAATGCCCTAAATACCCTCCTCATGGCATTGCTGCCACAAGGCCTGGCGCTGATTCATGCTGCTGCTACCACCCCATCCACATCTCCGGCCCCTGATGTGTCTCTGCCACACAGTGCTGCAGACAGTACACCACCACCCACATGTGAGGCACATGCAACAGCAGAGGATGAAGATCCGGATGAATCAGCCCTTATGGTCAGGAGGACGCAGTAGCATTCATCTCCGCCATGTGGCCTGTTTCTGCTTGGTTCTGCCCTCTGCATCATCACCTTCCACTGTCCCCCGATGCACTCTGCGACACTCACCTTGGACCTCGACATGGACTGCCATATTCTGTTTGGTCACCAATGACACAGCTCACAGACTGCGGACTGAACTCCTCCTCTCCTGATGTACCTGTCATTCCCTGTAAGACTCTGGCTGGCCCTCCACGGGCCGACAATGTGAAGTGGGGTTGGCATGGCCCTGTACTGCTCCAGCTGCAACACTCCCTTGAATGTGTAATAAACATTCATATCCACACAGATGTGTCATGTCTATGATCTTTCAAGTGTGGAAGTATGGATGAATGTAGGGTCAGTGATTCCCCCTTACGTCCATGTTGCCCATGTTGTGGGACTATTGTCACAGGGTGACAGATTGCCGATTCCGGTCCGTGTGGCGCCGACACTACAACGGAGACACATCCATTGGTCACTTCCTTGTCCAGCCCAGGACGGAACAACGCCCAGAGCCCCGGGGTCATTGTTCACACCCTTACGCTGGACTGGCATACGCCAGGACAGCCCACTCCGATTACGCACACAAGGGGGGACGACAACGCTACATGTCCCAGGTCTTCACTGTGGGGATCTGCAGCTCACAGGTCTAGTTGTCAGCATGCCACAGCCACTCCCTCACGGCTGGTGTACACCCACACCACACCCATCCAGCACTGGCGTCACAGGACATGTGACCCTGGCAATGAAAAGGGCCTGGCGCACGTGCTGGACGCCATTTCCACTCTCTCTGACTGGGTGGCTCTGTGTAGTTCGCATGTGTGCATTAGGGCCTAGGGCCCAGCCACCTCACATTGCCCAGTGCCGGGGGTGACATGATGGCACCCGCACAACGGGACTCAATCATTAAGGGTCCATGGCTAGCGGTGCACAGACTTGGTGGCACCGGATACACTGCGGCAGGCACAGGCACCCCGCCATGGGATGGTGTCTTGCGGTGCAGTGAGATAGGGGCACCTAAAGTGCTGAGCGGGTGTGCAGCCTGCAAGGATGCCGTGTGCACTGATGTGGTCTCTGCCATTGCGAAATCAAGACCCAGAGTCAGGTGTGTGACCTGGTGGCCAGCGGTGCTGGGCTGCATGATGTGGAGGGTGCCATGGTCGCGGGCACTGGGCTTGGAGATCCCTCCGGAACGTGGTGGGCCCTCTTGGGCACACGCCGGTGGTGGAAGGTGAGCAGTGAGGCCTGGTTGCGCAGGGGCGGGCAATCACCGCTGGGCGGCGGGAGGGGCTAGGGTGCAGCAGCCTGTGTGCGCAGGGGCGGGCAAGCGATGATGGCGTGTGCAACTGTTTGGACTCTGCCATTCATGTCTCTGGAAACTGTTTCAGATGACGGACCTGGGGGACTGCTGTGAATACCGGCACGTGGTTGGAGACACACCGGTGGCAGCAGGTGAGCAGTGAGGCCTAGGTCCGCAGTGTCGACACTCTCTCCCTCTCTCCCTCTCTCTTTCTCTCTCCCTCTCTCCCTCTCTCCCTCTCTCTTTCTCTCTCCCTCTCTTTCTCTCTCCCTCTCTCCCTCTCTCTTTCTCTCTCTCTCTCTCTTTCTCTCTCCCTCTCTTTCTCTCTCCCTCTCTCTTTCTCTCGCCCTCTCTCCCTCTCTCTTTCTCTTTCCCTCTCTCCCTCTCTCTTTCTCTCTCCCTCTCTCTTCCTCTCTTTCGCTCTCTCTCTCTGTACTTTGATGGGCGCATGGCACACCTTCTGATCCAGATTTCTGTTTTGCAGGCTGTGACTTACAGAATGTCCTGAGACGACCCGCCATGCCTCTTCAGAATTGTTTTTTTTGGTTTGTTCTGTTTGGATATTTTGATATGGGTGTATGATTTCCCTTTTTCTGGCCACACATGTATGTTGGGTGTTGTGATTGTGCGACTTCAGGCGATTTGTTTGGTTCATGATTTCGTGGAGTTGATGTGCAATATCTTTGTCCATGGGGGGGGTGTGGGGGGTGCCCATGCTAGGGCCCGGGGGGGGGTCCTGGGGGTGGTGGCGGTGGGTGTTGTTGACCTATTGGGGCTCAGGCCTGCATGGTGGGTTGATCCAGGGCATCTGTTGTTCTTCATGTGTGGCTATGGGCTGTGCTCCCTTGTCTGGTGCCGGTTGTCGTCCGACTTTACACCAGGTAGGAGCAGGTGTTAGTTTCCTGCTGCTAACGCACCTTAGCGCATGTTTTGTGATCTTATCGCTGATCTGGCTGGTCGTTGAGAATGTTGTGGAGTGGTGTTGTCGCGGCTTTTAGCACGGGAACGCCTACTCTGCATATTATTAGCGTTAGTTGCCGGGCTCCTCTGTGGCGATGTTTTTTGCGACTGCTATCACAGGTAAACTGGTGTTATGGGCTGTTAGCACCAGCTTGGGAATGGGGTGATAAATTTATCGCGGATTTGGCTGCGATAAAGTGCCGTTAACTCGACGATAGCTCCTTGAGAATATGCCCCACAGTTGCTTAAAAAATAACGATGTAATTAAATAAAAAATAATGAAATATGCACCATTCATTAACCATTCGCTTGGAGAGGAACCTCGTGTCCAATATTGCACATGTGAGGTGGGAAAAGCTACACACATGCACATGTTGGAAAGTTTGACATTTCTACTATGTATTCCTCTCTGGGACACTATACATTAAAATATTATTGCCTCTTACCACTGCCCTATACATTTTATAGAATAACCTAGTAAAAACAGCTAAAACCATGCTACCACTGGCAACTAAATTCATGCAAGTGGTCACCTAAAAGGATTTAGAACCTCCCACCCTCAAAGGTTACTCTGAATGCACAATCCAACAGAGAGACGCAGAAACCCTTGCAAAAGGCAATTTATTTAGAAGATAGAAATTAACCACAGAAGAGAAAAACCAGGGCTGAAAAAAACAGAAATAGCACAAAAATAATGTGTCAAGAATTTTGGGACATCAAAAATATCATCGACAGGAATATCGAAGGTAAAAATATAGTTTTTAGGGTTGTTTTTAATATCAATGTTCAACAATTTCAATGTAGAAAATATTATTGTATGTAATATTGTTTGTAAGTGTCAATTAGCATGCGCTTTATTGTATTGTGTTTTTGTTATCTGTTTATATTTTTTTAGATTAGCGTTTTTAGTAAGTTACATTTTTAGCAATGAAACTTTCAAAGATTGTATATTAAGCTGTATTAATAAATATAAATAATTTTAAAATATTCTTTTTAGCTGCGGATATTGGGTTTTTAAGGGATAAGGGTGGGGAGAATTTTAAAATATATATATTTTAAAATAAAAATATTGTTATTAATTTTGAAAATATTCAAATTCATCATTTAGATTTTTTTATTTATTTTTAATATTTGGCAAACATTTCTTTCATCAGGGTATATATTAAGAGTAGAAGAACATATTTAAAAATATATTACAAACATTTTCATTAAAATAATATTTAGAAAATTGTACAATTAAAAACTAATAATTTTATAATTTTTGTAAATTATTTTTAAAATTGTAGAAATTTGTACATTTTGCTGCAATTGTAATTTTATTTTAAGAATATATTTTAAATGTATAAAAATATAACTTTTAAAAATATTTTTTGATTTTATGAGTGTTCATTTTGAAATCATATTTCATTTGTTATTTTATGGTGTATAGGTTTGTAAAGCTTTAAAAATAATTTGATAAATATTTTAATTCTTAATATTAATACAATGAATTGTTTTCAATTTTATTAATTTAGGGGCTCATTAGGATGGCGGGCGGAGGCACAACCGCGGTGTGGCGGTGGCGGAAAATGTCTTTTCCGCACACCAGCAGCGGTCCTCGCGCCCGCCATATTACAATGGGCAAACATCGCCCATTTACCGTCCGCGGCGGAGTGACGCGAACCGCCAGAAATTTGCGCCCGCCACCGCGGCGGAGGCAGCCAATAGATTCACACCGCCGTGCGGAATGACGTCCCGTCCGCCGTACAAATTACGATGCCGCAAACAGCCCATCACACCGCAGCGGAGAATCCACCCACCCAGAGACGGCGGAAGCACGACAGCGGAGCGCGAAACCAGACTCCCGGTCCCCTCCACCCGGTCCTGACCGCAATGAATCCAGCTCTACAAGCCTTTCCGGCGCTGTACCTCATCCACTACCAGCAAATAATGCACCGTCGCGGACAACGCCGCAGGTACGCAAATACACAACTCCGCACACAACCACAACACACAACTCCTGTGCTGACATACGGTTCCTGTCCACATCAGACACTCTGGTGGGGACAGGAACATATCCCCCAGTGTACACACACATGTCCCACCTGATAGAAACTCACCCTTCCGCATCCGGGTCACAGATCAACCGCAAAATCACTGCAATGTCCCGGTCACGTCACCGCAGTGGTGAAGACCCCGGAAAACCTGCGCACAATGTAGTAGGCAGGGCCGGCGCCAGGCATGGGCAGTCTGGGCAGGTTTCCAGGGCTCCACCTTCACCCTACCCACACAAGGCCTCCCACACCCATCTGTGAACATGCTGTGTGCCCCTCCTGTGCCCCCCTGCACAATTAATCTGCCAAGTGTAGCCAGACCTTGCAGCCCACACACCAAAGGACAAGGGAGCCTGACTTGGAAGGTGGGGGTGAAGAGGAACACCCTGCACAGAAGCTCAGGGGCTGGACAACCCTCCTCCTCACACCCACCTCCCACTCATGTGTAGCAAACTGAGCATGATCACAAAATGAAGACTCACACTGCCTATGAACATCCACTGAACTGTCCACACTGCCTGTCAAGTCACACACAAACACCCAACACTGACACCCAGCCACATACTCATACCATAGGTCAGCAGCAATGGAGGACCAGAAATGGCCCAGCCAAAAGGGAAGTGTTTAGTGCTGGAAAACTATGGAGCAAGCCACATAGCATCTGTACATCACATGCAAGAAAAGGAACATATCACACCACCCTTAGGCCAACAAATCAGACATGGGTGGCACAGTGAGTGAAATTAAACCAAAGTGACCTCTGTGCAACAACTCAGGGATACATCAAGGCAAGCTATGCATAGGCACAGGAATGATAGGAAGTGTCTGAAGTCATACAGTGACCAGCCACACATCTGTGTCAACTTACTTGACATGTGTATGTCATCAGCACAACACACATGGCTCATTGTCACACTCCCTGACTGTCAAACACAAGTAGGACCTTCACACATGCCCCTCACCCAAGCACCTCACACCTGCAACACTCCACACCTGTGAGAAACACACATAATGGTGCAAATAAGGTCCTGTGAGTTCACTGACAACCAATCACACACCCTGTGCTGCATCCACAAACATCACACTCACACTCAGGGATGCCTGAACCAATGCTGACACAAAAACAACTGTCAAACACAAAGCTCACAAACAACATCCACAGCAGTCCAACAAGCCCAGACATGTGCAGCCAAACAGTGGAAAGGCAATGTGACCCTAGACAGAACAGGAGTACACAACATTGCCACTCAGGGCCAATGCACAGACACCATACCCCAACACAAACAAGAATTGCATCATCAAAAAACACACATGAACACCAACTGGGATCAATGGGACAATCAGCTAACACAGACAGAGACACCACACCACTCATCCAGTGAACATGGTGTCACAGTGTACCACAAGCATGCACATGCACAATCCTGACAAGTGACAGGCCCAAAATAGGAGGACAAACCACTAGTGTGCACTCAAAACAAGCTCAGGAACAAGAATCCACCTTGCTTCATGTGACAGACACACAAGTAATGCACACTACACCTGCAACACACATCTGAATGTATCACACAGCAACAACTACTTACACACAATGTCATGCAAATAGAACCTCACACACACATAGCATCTGCCAGTAGAAAGAGCCAACACAGGCCAAACACTGCATACATCCACAACAAACACACAACAGATGCACAGACCAATCCATCACATTGCAAACTCAGCTGGACATCAGGGGGATGCACACCAGGCAAGTACAAGGCAACATACACTGACAGCACTGCATGCACACCAAGCAGTGTGTGCACAACAACCAAACCAGTAGCACACATATCTGAGTGCCACACCATGAACTCCCACAACAAAAATCATCACAGCACAAACATAACATCACACTCAGGAAGGGTAGCAGAACCTCAGCAAACACACATACAGCTTACCCATCACCCACAGATGCACAACTCAGGGAAACCCAGATGCAAACAACATGACTAGAGGACTGTGCTGCTCAAACATATGCACTGCACATGAGCAACCATGACAGCAAACCAGTAGAAGAAAATGGCACATAACTAATTTGGAAACTGTCCTGAGTGTCACATTGGTCCTGTACACAGTTCAGCCTCACACAGCATAGTGTCACACTATGAAGTGGTGGGGAGGCTCACACACTGGCAAGCCATGGGGTGGAAGACATGAGATTGAAGTGGTGTGTACGTCAGTAGTGGACAGGCGAGGAGTGCACAGAACACAAACACATAGACGAGTTACCCACAATGTGTAGGCATCAGAAGCACATATAGGGGATGGCATGACTCCACATACCACATACCATCATGGAGCCAAAAATGGGTCAAGTGACAGCAATGCATGAGAAAACTCACAAATAATGTCAGTGTGGCTGAGCAGGTCTGCACAGTGAGCACAAACAGTAACAAGACACATGGCTGATCAACAAAACACAACACAGACTTGGCAGTCACACACTCTGCATACTCACAACTGGCAGCAACAACAAGTAGGTGTCCCCCAGGAGTGCAAGGACACACCAACACACTGCACAGTGCCCAAACTACAACTCCTACATGTGCCCACAATCTGAAGCACATGGCAGACAATTGAAACAAACAGACACTCATTACCTGGATCATACATGTGTGCAGTTGGCATTGCAGGGGCACACACATATCAACACTACTGACAATGACAGCCCATCCACACTGTATGACCACTCAAGTTCACATATCCAAATGTAGCCATGTGACTAGGAAGACAGGCCTACACAAGATGACCACACATCAACACTGCTGTACACACATCAAGAAAGATCACACTGATATAATGGACCCTGGCCACCCCGCAAGTAATCCTGTGGATAGGATTCACCTCTGTTGTGGTATTGCAGCATAACATGACATGTGTACGATTTAGCAAACATGACCCTAGAATGATTAGGATAACAGTAGATCATCACAAACACCCATCATTGCACCCTCAATCCTCAGAGTCAACAAGAACAAAAGTGCCTGTCACCTCTGGCAAACTCTGAAAAAGTAAAACAAGCAATTGGCAATGTTAAAGTGGCATACAGAGCATGTGTCACATGCAACCATACCCATCCAGAACACATTTCATTTAGCAAGGACACTGACTAAAGCAGACAACAGGAGTAACTGTCTTTATTACATATTACCCAGATAGGCATCAAAATTATAAAACAGCAAGGCCAGTGGCCAGTCCATAGTTCAAAGTATGTACATGTGTGCATGGGAACCTGCACAGGGAGTGGGCATCCAAAGTGACAAACAGCAAGGCCAGTGGCCAGTCCATAGTTCAAAGTATGTACATGTGTGCATGGGAACCTGCACAGGGAATGGGCATCCAAAGTGACAAACAGCAAGGCCAGTGGCCAGTCCATAGTTCAAAGTATATACATGTGTGCATGAGAACCTGCACAGGGAATGGGCATCGAAAGTGACAAACAGCAAGGCCAGTGGCCAGTCCATAGTTCAAAGTATGTACATGTGTACATGAGAACCTGCACAGGGAATGGGTAACACTGTACACTGCCATGGGACTCACCACAGCTCGGGGGACACAAATGGGCAGTCCAGGCACCGCTGTGGGAGAGATGGGTTTAGGAGGGGGGGGCTTTGCCTCAGACCTGGCTGTCAGTTGAACTGGGAGGTGGCTGATTGTCGGGGCCAGTTGGAGGACTGGATCTGGAAGAGAGAGGAGCAGCTGAGGTAGAGGCATCAGTGGCTTTGTGAGCCGGAGGGCTGCTTGGACCGGGTGGCGGAGACATGCTGCCGTGAGACAGTGTGTGAGGGAGAATGTGGAGGGCTGCCTTTCCACTTCTTGGGGATTTGATAGGTATGAATTGTCTTGGTAGGAGTGGGAAGTGGGATGGGCACAACAGACTCACTCTCCACCAAAGGTGCATCAGGTGCAGGTGGCTCTCCCTGTGGGGATTTGCTGGATCTGGTGTTACGCTTGGGCTGGCCTTGCCTTTTTCCCTCCACCTCCTGTTGACCAGGTGAACCCCCAACATTGCTCTCCTGTCCCAGCTTCACAGGGGTGTGGGTGGGAGTTGAGGTTGTGGGTGAATCTGCCTTGGAGATCTGTTTCTGCGGACTCTTTGCAGGCACCAGCTTCACAGCAGGCAGGGCAACTGTGTGTTTGTCTTTGGGAGCAGGTTTGGGGACGGGAGTGTCCTTGGATGGGGCTGATTTGGATGCATGTGAGCCTGAGGCCTGCTTCTTGGCCTGATGACCCGGAGTGTCACTTGAAGGGCTTTTGCCTTTGCGCTCCTGTGTGCCTGGTTTTTGTTTTGGGGATGGTGTCTGTGCTCTGGTCCGCTTGGAGTGCTGCTGTTGTGTGCTGCGTGTTGAGTACTTGGAGCCTGAGGGCTGTGGTGTGTGGTCACTCTCATCAGATGTTGCCACTGGCAGGGTGGTTGCTGAAGGGATTGGAGCTGGACTCTGAGCCTGTGACAACTGAATGGCTGCCGTCACTGTGGAGGACAAAGACTGGACAGTTCTGTGTAGCCCACCCACATCAGAATGAATCCCCTCTATGAAGGCAACTACCTGTGCCAACTTCTTGTCATGATCCTGGAATGCATTCAGGAGAGTAGTCTGACCCACACACAGCTGGCGCAAAAGGTCCACCGCCTCAACACTGAGGGCAGCAGGGGAGACAGGGGCAGGGGCAGCGGTGCCTGGGGGGAAGGGCACTCTACCCTTCTTACTGCTGCGGGCACGGGCAGCACTAGTGGTAGTAGCCGGGAGGGTGGGCACTGGACGATGTGTGGTGGAAGAAGAGGCAGATTTCCCACTCCCTGTGTCCGCCAACATCGAGGAGTCACCGCTGGAGTCAGATGATGTTGAGGTTGGTGTTTCTGGACGTGATTCTTCAAGGGCACTCCTGTCCCCCTCCGAGGCGCTGGTCACATCAGTGTCAGTGTGCTCATGTGTAGCAGTCGTACCAGATGCCTCACCACTGGTGTCTGTCCCCTGTCCTTCTGTGCCCTCGGTAGATGCTGCAAAAGACAGAGACGTAGGTTCAGTATGGTGCCATACTCACAAACATCACATGCAAGCAAAGCACAAAACTAGAACATGATACCCCCATGCTGCACACCACCCTGTGCAGTCTGCAGGTACAACCTAAATGCAAAACTCAGAAGATGCATGGAAACATGCATAGTTGGCATTAATGACCCAGGTGACGTTCACACAGCCAAATAGCTGGCCCGTGCCTCCTGGTAACCTGACATACTGATTACTGTAAGCATACCTACGTGTCTGTAGGTGAGATAGATGTACATCTCAACATGTTGTCACAGTCACATACGGAGTCACTTTAAGGGGCCAATACAGATACTGACTCAAGAATGTCCTCATAGTATTGCCATGAGCTACAGATGTCCACCATGTTGTGCCTTGAAGCACAACAACCGTTGCACATTGGTGTCAGATGTCTAGTCCTCACAATTTAGAAGTCAGGCACTGCACACATCGAAGAAAGCACACTAAGATGAGGCACACTGGTGTACACTTCCCGGTGATGTCTATGACACACATAATGCAGCAGATGTCAGAAGGCCACATCTCATCTTGCAATGACAAGGTCCATTATCTTAAACACATGAGAAAGTACACGTAGCAAAAATGCATGACAGCTGCACTCAACACAGAGGCCACTTACAAGCCATTGCATCACACTAGAAACATCACAGAGATCCGCACTGGCTCAGGGTTGGGATACATGCAGTCACTGCAGTCACTCACACCCAAAGTCACCCTTCGCAGAATACTCACCCCCAACTTGCTGCCGATGGGCCCTCAAACGTCCATCCAGCTCTGGCTGTGTCACTGCCAAGATGCGGGCCATTAGTGGTGTCATGCTCCTGCGCGCCAACCTGCCAGTCCGAGGGAGCAGCCTCAGCGACATCTCTGCCATGTTTTTGCTCAGCCGGCAGATGTCATCCCACCTCTTGTGACAGTGTGTGTGCCGTCGGTTGGAGACACCCAGAGCCCGCACCTTGCGTGCAATGGCCCTCCATAAGGCCTTACACTGGCGGACTTTAAGCTGCAGGCATGGGAGACAAGAAGAGGAAGTTTCAGTGTCACTGGGTTATGTACCACTGTGTCTGCATTCTGTCCATCAATTGTTCCTTTTGCAATTGTCACCCCGAGTGGGACGGGTATGCCCAGACGTGGGTCCCGTGCTCTCCATGCCACTGGAGTCAAGCTATCCTGGCTGATGAGGGCTGAAAGCCCGAAACCGGTCCTAGGATGCTTGTTTACAGTCCAGGGAGGACCTGGCCTGGCAGTTCGGGCTGGACTGTTCCCATTGGGCGCAGGGTCAAGACTGATTTGCATATGGCTGGGTCCAAACTGGAATGGCATGGTGAGCAAAAAACGATGGATTTAGGCCCAGATCTCTGTTCTGGGGTGAATGTATGACATTGTTCTGCATTCTGTCCATCAATTGTTCTTTTGCATTTGTCACCCCGAGTGGGACGGGTATGCCCAGACGTGGGTCCCGTGCTCTCCATGCCACTGGGGTCAAGCTATCCTGGCTGATGAGGGCTGAAAGCCCGAAGCTGGTCCTAGGATGCTTGTTTCCAGTCCAGGGAGGACCTGGCCTGGCAGTTTGGGCTGGACTGTTCCCATTGGGCGCAGGGTCAAGACTGATTTGCATATGGCTGGGTCCAAACTGGAATGGCATGGTGAGCAAAAAAACAATAGATTTAGGCCCAGATCTCTGTACTGGGGTGAATGTATGACATTGTTCTGCAATGGAGGTCCAGTCCGTGGTTTAGCAGTAGCCAGCAGCAGCAGCCGGAAAAATGAGGAAGACGAGGAGGACGCCGGCCCCCTGCTCCAGCTCCAGCAAAACGGTCGCGGCTACCTGTTTCGACCTTACCGCTGCAGCTCGACCCCCCCGCTTTCATTAGCAGTTAGCGGCGGCGCGGTGGTAGCTGCAGCGGCAGTGGCAGATGCGGTTGCGGTGCAGTGCGGTGACCCATGCTCCAGGAAATTGAGCATTGAGTAGCGGTGGGGTGCGGCAAGTTTACCGGCAAGGCGGTGCAGAAGTGTGTGCACCTCATCTTCCAAGGGCCCCCAGGCACCGGCACCGGTACCAGTACCAGCATCTGTGAGCCGGTACAGAGGAAGCAGAGGTGAGAGGTGGAGCCTGAGTCTACTCCCATAGCAAGAGGAATTCTGAAGTGAGCGTGGTGAGACCGCTTCTGCACCGAAAACAACAGCACCTTGCCTTCTCACCACCCAGCACCCAGTTTTCTAGCACTCAGTACACAGTAACAGCAGAAGTAAGCTGAGATAAGGAGGAATAAGGAGGGGTGTGGAGGTGAGCGGTGAAATCCTGAGTTCAGTTCCTGCTTCCAGTGACAGCTGAACACCCAGTCAACATTCAGTGATAAGGAGGAAGCAGAGGGAAGCAGTATAAGACGTGCACATAAAGCAATGCGCTCAGGGAGAACAAGAGGAGCGAGGGAGGTAGTGCGGAGGAAGCAAAAATTGCAATCCAGGGCAGCTTCTGCCGACGAGGACAATGATGTTGACTGTGTTGCCATTGGGGTTTTTATGGAGAAGTCTGGCATGGAGGGGCCAGGTATAATAGCACCGTGCCTTGATAGAACTCCAAATTGCGAACAAATAAAAAGGGTAAGGAAGACGGACTTTTTGAAGAACCCGGTGGATGTACTGCTTACATATCGAAAAGACATGCATATTAGAGAGCTACAAAGCCCGATTCAACCACAGGCAACGGGGCCTTCCAAATTGGTCCCCAGCAAAAACATGAGCAAAAGAGAGGAATTGAAACCTTGCTCTCCCGTGGGGGGGTTAAATACAAAAAAACCCTCGTTTAACTGGGAAACTTGGCATCTAAGTAGTGACCGGCAAAGTGAGAAGGAAGGTACCGCAATAGTGGTCCAGCAAGGGGAGATGCCAGTCATTCAGGAAGTAGGCGATAACAGTGATCCACAATTGAACTCAGAGTCGCCTAATAGTAGTAAGGAGCAAGTGGGGCAAAAGGAACGAATGACTCAGACTTGTTTGGGAAAAGAAATCCAGATTCAAGTTGAGGTGCACCAACAAGTAGATAACAAGATGGTATATATGGCTAATTTGGATGAATTAGACGACTTAGAAGGAATAGATCCTGTATGGAAATTAAAATTGGAAACAGAGTTGACGGAGGTATTGGACACTGTTGGGGGGATTGTAGCACCTGTGGCGATAGAAGCACAATCAGAAAAAGTATATGAATCATTGGACGAACTAATTCGTGAATCATCCCATGATTTATCTCAGAGAAATGTTGCCATTGGGGATAATACAACACCTGCAAAGATAGAAGCTCAATCAGAAATTATATATGAACTAACACAGAGAGAGAACAGGGTTGAGGTAACTGAATTGCCAGGGACTGAACTTGTTGGGTCCCCGGTAATGGGTCCCCCGGCTAATGGCTTGCAAGTTGGACCTCCAATTAGAGAATCATTGGGGGAAAAAGGCATGGATAGCAACACTTGGGAGATTTTTCTTAATTCATTTCAATCGGTGGTCAATGCATTGACATATCAATCAAGTAAGTTGGATATCCAGGTGGAACTTTTAAATACAATGGCGTTATATATCACAGCGATTGATACAAAAATTGGAGCATTGAATCAGCTGGTCCTAAGGGCGCAGGCAGAAGCGCAGGTGGAGATATTTCCTGAGAATATTTGTGAATGTAGCCCAGTATTGGATAAACTGTCCTCGCTGCCTGGGATGCTGGAACAGGTTCTGGCAGAGATAAAGGGGCAATTACGATCTACTAAAGAAGTGATGAGCCCAGTGGGTCAAATAGTTAACAACAGTAGGAAACCAGAGGGAAATAAATCTGCCCGTGTAAGCGAACTGGTGAAGAGGAACCTCAGGGGGGAAATTTCAAGTTTGGAGAAGACACAGTTGAGGAAGAAAGTGGATATAATGCAGGGGTGTAATTCAGAAAAAAACTTAGACAAAAACATTGCCATATGTGAAAGACTTTCAAGTGACCAGACATCGTCTAGTATATCAGGTAGGAATGGGTCTGTGGAGCAGGGAGCCCTAGAACTGTCCTTACAAGGGGAAGCTATCAAGACATATAAGCTCTCTAAGAGACAGAGAAAAAGACTTAGGAAAAGCCACAATAAAAAAGAGGTGGAGAATAATCCAGGTCTTCAAGGGAAGGTGTATCCAATTTTTTGCCCAAAATTAGGAAATCAAGTGGCACTTTCGGAACAAAAAAAGAGTGATGATGAGGTAAGAGAAAATAAGGTGGAGAAGGAGAATGAGAATATACGAGCTAGCGCGAAAGGGAAAAGGATGAAGATAAAGGAGGGACAAAGGGAAGAGAACCAACAGGGATTAGTCCAGGCCAAATCGGTAAAAGATGAACTTACAAACCAAATTAAAACAGTTAAGATGGTGGAGCTTTTGGAAACAACGCATAATGCTCCGGAAGTAGAGAAAGGCTTGGAAGAGAAAGATGAAAAGGAGAACAGAATGCAAGTATGGGAACAATCACTAAGGAAAGATAATGACTCACAAGGGGAGCTGAGGCAACGACCGCAGGACGAACGTCAATTGGTAAAGAATGACCGAAATGAAATAGGGCAGGTTAAGAATATTCAGCAGGAAATAGTCTGCACGATTCAGCAGGGTCAAAGAGATAGGTCAAATCGGCACAGCTCGCCTAGTATTCACTGTAAAATGACATTTGTACCAAAATATAAATCTAGGGGTCACTTTGATCGAATAAATAGAGGGTCTATGATACGAATGACCAAAGAAATAGCGGCATTACAACATATAGAGTCCACGGATATACATTCAGTTACATTTGTAAGTAACCCGATGTGGGGAGGTGAGGAATTGACAATGATTACATGGGCGACAGCTGAGGTAGCGGACCAACTATGGGCGGAAAAGGAGAAATTTGAAACATGGGGTATTGAGATGATAAGGGAAAAGGAGGAACCCTATCCACAGTTCCTAAAACCGAAGGGTGGCGAAAATTGGTTTAAGAGGGTCGGTGAGGAATGTGGTAGGGGAAGTCAGAAACTAACGAAAAGTTCACAAATGGGCAATAAAAATCAGCAATCGGGCATAACGACGATCTTAAAAGGGGCAAGGAGTAGCTCAATCACTCCTTTAAGGGATAATATAACCCTTCAGGCAGATAACTATACGGACGTCAAGGGGAGCAAAACTCTTTATTCGAAATTGGATTGGTCCTGGCTCCCGAGTGCCTTGAATGTCAGGACAGACAAAGACTTAAGACATTGACAGGATAAAAACCGTTTCGTTGGTCACAGAAACAAGGTAGACATCTGCTCATGGAATATAGAGGGTCTGGCAGCAAAGGTAGACATCTGCTCATGGAATATAGAGGGTCTGGCAGCAAAGGTAGACGATCATGAATTTTTAACATATATTGGAAGGTTTCAGATAATCCTCTTTCAAGAAACATGGGCACAAGAGGAAATTAAGCTTCCGGCATACTCATGCTATAGCAAGCCAGCAATTAAAACAAAATTGAAGGGGCGAGCAGCAGGAGGTTTGGCTTTATATGTAACAGTGGCCTTAAAAATAAAGATTGAAGAAGTGGAAATTGACCATTCGAACATTCAAGCAATTAAGGTCTGGCCTCTTGACCCAGGAAATAAGACTCCTTTGATGATAATAAACGTATATACACATCCCCTTGGTAGCAGGAAAAAAGAAACAATAGATAAGATACTGAGTCTATTGTTAACACAAAGCATGATGAATCCAGCTCCTTGGATCCTCTTGACAGGGGATTTTAATATGAATTTCTTCCAGGTGACGCCTAGGGATCAAATATTGGATGTGATTGATCAAATTTGGCATATCCCGGTAACTGATGCAATTAAACAAAGATCTGATAGAATGGGCAAAGAAGTGGTGAGAAATCTGGAGCATCACGGCCTTCGAGTTTTGAATGGCCGGGTGGAACCGGACATTCCAGCTCAAGCGACCCATTTCGCGGCACAATCCAAAGCTGTTATTGATTACACTTTAGTATCCCTCCCATTATATCAATCAGTAATAAGCTACAAGCTGGGAAATCGGCTGGAAAGTGATCACCAGCCACAAATGATCAGCCTCAATCTAAATATTACCCGATACGAACAAAGTGCCCCAGAGTTAGGGGAGCCTATTGGTCTGAACTATAGGAGGTTAAACTGGTCAGTGAATAGTATACAAAACATCGAACAGCAAGCAAGAGACCAGTGGGAAGAAGAGTTAAATAGAATAGATCAAAATCCTTTGACCCTTTGGGAGCAGTACATAATTAACCTGGTAGAGAAAAATGCTGTACGTTCGAAAGGCATTGTAGCAACGGCTACGACTTTTCCCCAAAAAATGACTGTTCAACTAAAGATAGCAAAAAGGAAATTGAACAATGCTTTGAGGGTCCTAAGAAATCCTGCATCCTCCAGTGTCAGGAGTGAGATACTACCAAAACTGAGGTCACTCTACAAAAAAGAGGTATGGATACAAACAAAAGCCGAACTAGATCTGTTCTGGAGTAAAATCAATTATGCAGCAAAACGCAAAGATGCACGTGAGTTTTGGAGACTGGTTAATCAAGCCAATGGTAGAAAACAACAACAAGTAACTACAAATATATCGGAAGAAGTCTGGGAGAAGCATTTGGGATCCATGACAGGTGGCACAAGAAATATAACAAAGCCAACAGAAGTAGGTACAGCGGACAATACAAGGGACAATGACAAGGGAAAATACCCAGCTTATGATCCAGCAGATAATAGTGGAAAAAATTATAAGTTCTAGCAGACGGAGTAGTGCTCCAGGGCCAAATGGCCTTCCTCAAGCACTATTCAAAGAAAATCCACAACATTGGGCAAAGAAACTGTCAAACTTATTCAATCATGTTTTGACGAAGGAAGAAGTCCCAGATAAATGGAGGGGTTCAATTTTGGCTCCGATTTACAAAGCGGGTCAAGCTTCGGATCCAGCTAATTATAGACTTATAGCTTTAATGGATTGTGAAGCAAAGTTTTTTGCTAAATGTCTGCTGGCTGAACTAACGGCTTGGGTTGATGCCAGTAATCTACTTCCAAAGAATCAAACAGGGTTTATTAAAGCGATGGGGACGATTATTAACATTCAAATGTTAGTTCTTACTATGGAAATGGCCAGGCGCCGTAGGATGAATCTTCACTTGTGTTTTATTGATTTTAGCTCGGCTTTCAACACTGTGCATAGAAATATTCTTTGGAACAAATTAACGAAAATGGGAATTGCACCGAGTCTGTTGAGAGCGATACAATTGTTATATACCAATACTTGGACGAGGGTAAGGTTGGGACAGGGCACAGTACTGTCAAAAAAAATGATGATAAGCGACGGGTTGAAGCAAGGATGTGTTTTGGCCCCAACCTTATTCAACCTGTATTTAGCGGGAATTTCATCAGGGCTTAATGAAATTAATTCTCACTCCCCGACTGTGGCAGGTTTTAACGTTTCGCATTTACTGTATGCCGATGATATTGTATTAATAAGTTACACCAAGGTGGGGTTGCAGAGATTAATTAGTGAAAGTGCACATTATGCCTGTACTCATGGGCTAAAGATTAACTTAAAAAAGACAAAAACAATGCTGGTGACTAGGGGTTGGCTGCAAGACCAAAATTGAGAATGGAAGGTTCTGTTTTAGAATCGGTTACTGAGTATAGATATCTGGGTGTTATAATAGATGCTAGGGGCACGGGTAAAAATCAGTGCACTGCACTACAGAGAAGAAATAACTCATTAATTGCAGCATTTTCCACACTCCAGAATAACTTAAAAGGGCTTGCCTTTAATCCATTATTACAAATCATGTCAGTTAAACATGTTCCAACTCTCGCATATGGAGTAGAGACTTTAAGAGGATCTGCTGACAACACCATAGACAAACTAGTAACAGGGACCTAACGACGCCTGTTTAATCTTCCACGACAAACTTCACCAGCGCAAATCCGACTTGAGTTCGGACTTAAACGACAGAACCTAAACAGCTTAGGAGCATATTTAAAATTTTGCCACAAACTTAGAAGGGATAATGACTCCTCGCTTATGACAGTGGTCTGGGAGGCAATATGTGATAGTAAACATAAGCAGGCTCATGAATATTTTAAACTGGCGATAGACACGTTCAAGGCGGAACAACTATGGGCCTTACCCCGCTCACAAGTGGCTTTTAATAAAGTTATAAATGGGTACAGTAAAAAATTGTCATCTTTATGGGATAAAGCAGTATTGGCAAAGAGATCCCATGCGTGGACAGTTATTGCTTCGTACGGTATGTTAAAACCACAGAGCTATCTAGGAGACTCAAATAGCCAAAGGGCAAAGCTGAAGTTTATGAATCTCCGATTTGGAAATAGCCAATTTCTTGGAGACGCCCCTACGTGGAAACTGAGGAGTAGTGAGAGGTTGTGTCGCCTCTGTAACAATAAGAGAGAAGATATTTGTCATATCATTTGTAGCTGCCCTGCTCTAATAGGTGAACGTAGGAGGCTGTTGAGGTCGGACTTTAATAGTCAAATGACACGAACATGTCGACAAGCAGTCATAGCCAGTTTACAAGGAGAAAGTTTGCAATTTACGGGCAGACTTTTGAAGTTTATAGAAATAGTGGAGAAGAAACTGCTTAACTGCGGACAATGAGGATTGTTTTATATATTCTTGGCGTTGCCCTCGGCCTTTTATGAATTGATGAAAAATACTTTTTAATTACGTGGTTTTTTATATAAGGAAATGGAATTGATTATGCATGAAATGTAAGAAGAAGTGTACAAAGGTGTTTTAATTGTAAGTTTTTATTAACTGAACAATACATTTTTTCATTCATTCATTCTGCATTCTGTCAATCAATTGTTCTTTTTGCATCAGTACAGGAGCATGCACAAACTTAGCAGAGCTATACAGATATGTTCAGTTCACTGTGTCATGGAGGTCACATTTAGGGACATGATCTTACATTCTCACACCCTTCTCATAAGGTCTGTCTTGTGCAATCCACAGGCCTAAGATAGAACATTGATGAATAGGGTGGCAGACAACATATATGTCTCACTCTGTCCATTTACTGATGTGTCCCAGGCAAATTGGGCAGTATCTGTGCACGCCAGGGGGACTCACACTGAGGTTAAACGTGGGCCATCAGAACATTCACATGCATGTACAATATGAGAGGGCAAACAGTGCCTACACATGCGAGCCAGTACACATAATGAAAACAAGGGAAGGAGGATGTTTCAGGAGTACATTGATATGATGTGTCATAGGTGCATTTCCACCACGAGTGTCACCCTCAGGCATTTCAATCTTGTGAATGATGCTGACATATCCATGGTGGCAATATTAAAAATGGACACACATCCTTCAGTACCCTCTGGACGAAACACATTTGTAATGTCACAAATGAACATGTGAAAAGCTCATGGACTCTGACATCCATTAGCCCAGACAATGTCTGTTCTGACTTCCACTTTCCAAACCAGCAGTGTGACTGTATGGCTGCAAATACACTGCATGTCCCTCCCATCCTGAAATGCAGCCATGGATCTGTGGAAAATAGGCTACAAAATACATTGACATGAAGTCAGCATGCTAGGCAGTGTATCACACAAACTTGCACTCACAGGCACATACTACAGCAGATCAACTTCATGTGTGCACTCTTTGCACTCGCCAACTTTCACTCTGAAACACTTACCATTACATCAGGAGCACCATATAGCCTCCCATACTGTGAAAGCACCACGTCCACCAGGACCTCCAGGTCCTCTGTGGTGAAGGGACGGGCCCTGATGTTCTCAGTTCTCGCCATCACTGGGTCCAGGAGACAGGAACAGCAGCAGTTGGGGATGAAGAATGGCAGGCAGCAGTGTCTGGATGCAGTGGAAATGTGTGGCTCTCTCACAGACATATATAGCCCCCTGGGGTTGTTTCAGTGGTAGTCAGATGCTGCAATTGGTGTTCCAGATCAGCTTTTTCCAAATGTAACCAATGACCGGCCCCGCAGTAGCGGAGCACGCCTACCGCGTTTTTCAAAAATGCATTTGTCTACCGCGATTGCGGTTCCCATTGGCTGTAATGGGCATGGGCATTGGCGGTACCACACCGTAGGGGCCCAGGCGGTTGCTACCTCGAATTGTCATCTTTACATTGGTGCCAATGGCCGTGATTGCGGTGGCAGTGCATGCCTACCACGGGTATCTAAAGTGCATTTCACTACCGCGATTGTGGTTCCCATTGGCTGGAGGGGCATGGGCATTGGCAGTGCCACACCGCAGGGGCCAGGCGATTGCTACCGCGAATTGTCATCTTTACATTGGTGCCAATGGCCGTGATTGCGGTGGCGGTGCACGTCTACCGCGGGTTTCAAAAGTGCATTTGTCTACCGCGATTGCGGTTCCCATTGGCTGTAGGGGCATGGGCATTGGCGGTGCCACACCGCAGGGGCCAGGCGGTCGCTACCGCGATTTGGCATCTTTACCTTGGTGCCTATGGCCGTGATTGCAGTGGCGGTGCACGCTTACAGCACCTATGGACACATCATGCTGTAGCAATGGCAATGGCCAGTTCTCAGCATTGAACAGTAGACACTTACTATGAATCATGCCACCAGATAGTGTAATTCAATGCTAGTGTGACATTTAACTCACTGATGACTACACATGTAATGACAGTGCACAAGATTACATGCATTGGCATGTACTCCCTCACATGTCACTTATGATGTTGTTGTGCATGTACACAGATCTGTTGTGTGATGGACTCTCAAATATGTACACATGTCAATGTGTGAGATGGCTAAGCAACCCACAGTAATGAAGGACTGACTACATAATGTGCATATTTCACTGTGTAGATTGCTGAACTCATGTTGATACTTGATCTTTATTCACACACTGTGCTCATTGTGTTGGTAATGTGTGCCCTGTCCGAATTACGCAAGAAGGTGTGGCAGGTACAGCAGCTACGTAGAAGCCAGCAGTGTTGCTGTTTCAGACATGTGCTGTGTCAACTACTCTCAGGGCTGGTGACACAAGATGTAGGAATGTACCTTTTGGCATTCACATAGTCTGAATCTGTTTTGGAGGTACTCACTGTGTAAATACTGGACACGTGTACAACTACTTTAGATCAAGGTGTCTCTACATGTGACTTGTGCTGTAAGCTGTAGTTTCAGGCCATTCATTGTTGGTGCTGTGTCAGTCAAAACGTAAGATGTTGGACACATCTCAGAGGGGAATTAAATTGACATGTGTCCCCTTTCATCCTACCTAGGAGGCGACCAAATGTGCATCGTCCATTCACATTGCTTGCGGACATGGAGGATGAGGACATCATACGGAAATTCCGTTTGGATCGACCTACCCTTCAGGACATGTGCTCAGTTGGAGCCCCATCTGAGGTCTCGCAGAACCTATCCAACTGCTTTGACACCAACATGTAAGGTGATGGCGGCCCTGCATTTGTTTGCAACTGGTTCATTCCAGTACACGGTGCCCAGCGCAGGTGGAATGTCTCAACCAATGTTCAGCATGGTGCTGCGTGATGTCCTGTCCGCTATGATGACCTACAAGGACAGCTGCATCCATTTTCCCAGGAGACATGAATTGGCAGCTATGAAGGGTGATTTTTATGACCCTGCCCACATCCCTAATGTTGTTGGTGCCATTGACTGCACACATGTTGGCCTGGTTCCACCACAGGCACGTGAGCACATCTACAGGAACAGGAAGCATTCCCATTCCATCAATATGCAAGTGGTATGCCAGGCGGATATGATAATCTCCCATGTCTGTGCCAAATTCCCGGGATCAGCCCATGACTCCTACATCCTGCGTAACAGCATCGTACCACAGCTGATGGCAAATCTGCATCCGGAGCGTGCGTGGATTGTGGGTGAGTACGCAGAGTCAAGTAGCGTGCTGTATGTGTGACATGCTGTCCTCTGCCACATTTATATTACTAAGTTGGTCTGTGTATCTCACACCTAGGTGACTCTGCATATCCCAACCGGCCTTGGCAGCTGAGCCCACTGAGGAATCCCAGGACCCGGGGTGAAGTCCGCTACAATGAGGCCCATGGGAGGACATGTCGTGTGGTGGAGCGTACTTTTGGGCTTCTGAAGTCTCGATTTCGGTGCTTGGACAGGACAGGAGGGGCACTGATGTACTCTCCCCAAAAGGTGTGTCAGATCGTAGTTGCATGCTGCATGCTCCACAACCTGGCATTGCGCAAAGAGATCCCCTTGATCCTGGACGATGATGAACAGCAGATGCCCCCGCCTGCAAACCCACACATGTCCAGTGAGGAGGATAGTGGAGAGGAGGAAGGTGTCGACCTGCGTCAACAGCTTATCAACCGCTACTTCCCTTGAGTGTGAGTGACATTGTACAACAGTGCCATTGTCTGCTGTCTTTGATGGTAGTGAAAATGCCTAGGGGACCTTTTTAACTGCTGCCTGTTGTTGGCTCTGTGCTGATGGCTGATGTTTGTGGCACAGTGTAGTCATGACCAGCCACATGACATCTATGTTGGTGTTGTTTCTCATTGTAATGTGTGCTGGGTTGTGTAGCTTGATGACTAGTGTTGTGTACTGGCTGTGATGGCATCACCTGACAAGTAAATGTCATTCTCTTGTGTCTTTCTAGGTCCCTTCACCCTCTCAATGCCTCGTCACAATCAGAGCTTCTGGTACATTGGAATCAGTGTTAACATTGTACATCCTGTGATAAACATGGAGCTGACACAAAGACATAGGTGTGTAAGGAGTGTTTATTTACAAAGGGTGTTTGTGACAGACAAGTGATGTATGAGAAATGGTGCTAGGTGAATTAATGAGTTGTCAGTGATGGTAAACAAGACAAAAGAGTAGTCACCACATTGATGAGGTGACACAGTTCAACAGACACCTGCCATCAACATGGCAGTGTGGGTAAGGATAGTTCACAAAGTCAATGTCAAGGTGAAGGCTGTCTCTTTGCCCTGCGTTTGGCTGGTGGTTTGCCACAGGATCCTCCCATGGTGTTTCTCGGACGGCCCCTTTTGCCTTTTCCAGGAGGGACCTCTGCTGCGGGCTCAGCGGGGTCTGAGGAGTCATCCAGTTCCAGCTCACCCCTCTCTGTGGCCGCAGATGAGGTGGTGGGAGTATCAACCTGCGGGCCACTGGAGGGAGGTTGAGCTGTCCTTTGGGCCACAAGACTGTCCCTCAGAACCCCCACAAGCTGGCCCATGAGGTCCACGATTTGGCCCATACGTGTGTCCAAGGACCTCACCAGCAGGCGGAGCTCATGCAGATCTTCCAGACCCTGGCCCATGTGTCCCTGGGTTTGTTCATATGCCCCAAGAACTCTGGCGATGTTGGCCATAGCTTCGGTCCCAGTGTCCTGTCGATTTTGTCCCCCAGTTGACCTCCCACCTGCCCTGCTGTCCCGGACCTGTGGCATTACCACTCGATGCACCCGCAGACTCTCCCTGCCCTCCTCTGATTGTGGGGTGGTGTTGGTATCCTCTGAGGCAGGGAGAGTATTGCAGGCAGCACTGGTGGTGGTGGTGGTTGAGGCGGCACAGGTTGTTGCAGCAGGGGTCAGCGTGGTTGTTGTTGCTGAGGTGGTGGTGGTGGGGACAGTGGGGGCCTGGGGCGTGGTGCGCCCTGGTAGTCCTGATGGGCCAGGTTCGGCCTCCGCATCCGATGAACTTGGTGAGTCTGCATCCGAGGGTCCATGTTCCGGGGGGGGGAGACTGGCTCTGCAGGTCGGTGTTGTCATCTTCAGCTGTCAATTGTTGATCTCCTGTTGAACAGAGGTGAAATGGTCATTGAAGGGCACCCCACACACTGGGTGTTAGACGTTTGGATGTTACATGTGATACACCACACAGTTTACATTGCAATCACGTGGCATGGCTGCAAGATACTGAGCATCATGACATGATGTTGATGTACATACATTACTAGTCCATTTGTGACATGTCAATAGATCCCATGTTCCAAGTACAGATTGTGTCATTACAAGGACATGTACTCATCTGAAAACTAGCAGCACAACAACTTTATGTGAAGCGTCTTTTCGGTTTGCTCTGCATGGAAGACGTTACATCTGAGCATGAACTAGCCATTGTAATCTAAAGCATACCTTTGTCATAACATGTACTTTACTTTCTTTTTACAACTGACCATGCATGTTTTGTGTTCATATGTGCCTTGATGCTCTGCCCCCATGGCACTTACACATAGCATTCAGTGCTGTGCATGATTGTGCCCTGAATTTCTTCAACATGTGATTTGGTGAGTCAAACTGAAATTTCTGTGACAGTTACATACACATTTCCGTCTGCTCACTGGAAGTGGCTATTGGATCTATGCCAAGTTGGCTGACATGTGAGGGCTAGTGTGGTAATTTGCTCCATGCTTTTTGAGATTAATGGCATGGTGCATGCACTGTCTACCTACCTGTTCTGTGACACAGTTGAGGGGAATTGCTGCCACATGTTTGGGGGGGTTCCATACTACTCTGCTGTGGGACAAGAGGGCCTGGTGGGAGTTGTAGTGCTGGCTTCCAAAGCACAAACCACCCTCTCTGTTAATATGGCTGCCTCCCTGTGAAGTGGAGCAGAGGAAGGGAATGGGCTACACATGGTTCTTGGATGGGGAGTGTTCTATCCTGCTCAGGGGTGGGACAGGGGGGCATGGTGGGAGTTGTAGTGCAGTCTTCCCACCCACAAAGACCCCTCCCTGTTGAGATGGCTATCTACCTGTGAAGTGGAGCAGAGGAAGGGAATGGGCTACACATGGCTCTTGGATGGGGGAGTGTGCCATCCTGCTCAGCTGTGGGACAGGGGGGCCTGGTGGGAGTTGTAGTGCTGGCTTCTTGCCCACATACCCCCTCCCTGTTAAGATAGCTACCTCCCTGTGAGTTTGTTGTGAGCAACCCCCCTCCCTGTTAAGATGTCTACCTACCTGTAAGTTTGTTGTGAGCAAACCCCCCTCCCTGTTGAGATGGCTACCTACCTGTTAGTTTGTTGTGTGCAAACCCCCCTCCCTGTTGAGATGGCTACCTACCTGTTAGTTTGTTGTGTGCAAACCCCCCTCCCTGTTGAGATGGCTACCTACCTGTAAGTTTGAAGAGAGCAATGCAATGTCTGGCACATGGTTGTGGGTGTGTGGAGTGCTCCATCTTGCTCAGCTGTGGGACAAGGGTGCCTGGTGGGAGTTGTAGTGCTGGCTGCCTATCCACAAACACCCCTCCCTGTGAAGATGGCTACCTACCTGTTAGTTTCATGAGTGAAATGCAATGGCTGCCACATGGTTGGGGGGAGTGTTCCATCCTGCTGGGCTGTGGGACAAGGGTTCCAATACCATTGGAGGTGCTGAGCGGTGGCTGGTAACCCGAGGAGTCTCGACTGACTGAGAGCAGTGACTGAGCCGGATGCTGTGTCTGTGGACTAGTACACACACACAGGGTTAGAAGCATTTTCATGAGGTTGCAGGTATGCCGAAGATCGGCAACCTCTTGGTTTGATAAACAGAGGAAAGTGGTGCAGTGAGGACGCTGACCCTACTCCTGATGAAGTTGCCGCAAATTTCTATGGGCAATGAAACATGTTGGTTTTAATGGAGCAGACACACAGCAAAGAAATAAAGTAGTTCAGCTAGTGGTTGTCTAGCTCGGTTTTAGATTTAGGTACACCGGTTGTTCTAATGCTAGACCCCGGTTTCCTATATAGGGTTCACGCATTGTGCACGAACATACACAGTCTTTGCACTTTTTCTTTTCTCCTCACTCTTTATTTTGTTGCAAAAGTTGGCAGTTGCTAATGATGAGAACCTGAGGATACAGGCGAGTATCAGTCTGTAAACTCCCATGGTGTTACTCCCGTGAGGCACTGCCTTCTTTGTTCCCACTTTTTCACTTCCTCTTTTCACTCCCCTTCTTGGTGATGTTTGAGGGGGGTTACAGTTTGTAGATACAGTACAGCACATGCGGTTCAAAAATAGTGATTTTAGACACTTGATGGCAGATGGGAGACATTGATCCACTGTTGCGGCACACAATATTTTGTGCTTGAGAAAATATATGTGGACGTCTATAGGAGTCCAGACTACTAACAGAGCAGGTCTTTGATTGTATTGAAGTCTGTGAGTGGGGGGCGACCTGTTCTGTTTTTCTCCCCCTTGGCTCCTAGTTGTGATTAGTACTGTGGGACAAGGGTGCCTGGTGGGAGTTGTAGTGCTGGCTGCCTATCCACAAACACCCCTCCCTGTGAAGATTGCTACCTACCTGTTAGTTTGATGAGTGAAATGCAATGGCTGCCACATGGTTGGGGGGAGTGTTCCATCCTGCTGGGCTGTGGGGCAAGGGTGCCTGGTGGGAGTTGTTGTGCTGGCTGCCTATCCACAAACACCCCTCCCTGTGAAGATGGCTACCTACCTGTTAGTTTGATGAGTGAAATGCAATGGCTGCCACATGGTTGGGGGGGGTGTTCCATCCTGCTGGGCTGTGGGACAAGGGTGCCTGGTGGGAGTTGTAGTGCTGGCTGCCTATCTACAAACCCCCCTCCCTGTGAAGATGGCTGCCTCCCTGTGAAGTGGGACAGAGGAAGGGAATGGCTACACATGGCTCTTGGATGGGGGAGTGTTCCATCCTGCTCAGGGGTGGGACAAGAGAGCATAAGATGGCCACCTACCTGTAAGTTTGATGAGTGAAATACAATGGCTGCCACATGGTTGTGGGTGTGTGGTGGAGTGTACGATCCAGCTCAGCTTTGGGACAGGGGGGCCTGGTGGGAGTTGTAGTGCTGGCTGCCTGTACACATGCCCCCATGGTAAGGTTGCTAGCTACCTTTGGGGTGAATCAGAGGGAGTGAATGTTGGATCTGTGAAACAACTGTTGGGGAGAGTGTGGTGCACATGAATGCATTTGGGCCTAGGAGGTGTCGCTTTGTATTTGTGCAAGACAGTACATGGCATTGTAATGGTAGACACTTGTTGGTACTTACCAGCCTCCACTCCCCCGGGTATTCCTGTGAGACTCTCTGGATGCAGTATGCCAAGCACCTTCTCCTCCCATACGGTGAATGTTCTTGGTGGAATGGGAGGGCCGCCGCCAGTCCTCTGAGACCGCTCACGGTTCTTGTTGTTCTTCTCTTTCACCTTGCTCTTGAGGTCATGCCACCGCTTCATGATCTCCTTCTTGGAGCGCGGGATGGTCCCTACTGCATTGACCTTGCTGACTATCCTTGCCCACATTTGCGTTCTGGTGGCTAATGGTGTCTGCTGGACCAGGTTTCCAAACAAATGTGGTTCTACTCTGATTACCTCATCTACCATCACTGACAACTCATTGTCAGTGAATTTGGGCATTTTCTTCTGTGACATGGTGTGAAAATGTGTGAGAGGTGCAGTTGTGGAGGTGGTGGTGGTGATGTGTGTGGTGTGTGTGTGTGTGGTTGTGCTGGTGAGATGTGTGGTGATTTGCCTCTCCTTTGTGCTGTGGGGTTGTTTCCTTCAGTAGTGGAGTTGAGCAAAGGATTCTGGTCAGGGAAGGGGCTGGTTTTATACTCAGCTATGTGGGTGTGTCAAAATGGAGTATTGATGTCAGGTGTGTAGTGTGGGTTGATCTGGGATTTGTATTTTTTTCCTTGCCATGGGGATGTGTCATTGGGGTGTGTTAGGTGTTTTTTGAGGCGGAGCCAGGTTAATGGGTACACTTGGTAGCCTTGTTGTGTGTTTTTTTTGTCGACCGACATTACTGTTCCGGAGCGACTGCGGCGGTCGGAATACAACAGCCCTTCCGCCGGCTCTCCCATTCATAAATAGCTGCGATTGCGGCAGTCGTATCCAGCGGATCGTTCCGCTGTCACCGCAATGGTATCCTAATTTAACGTGCGGTCAATCCGCTGGCCGTGCAGCGGTTTTGGGTCTTTCCGCAGCAAATCCAACAGCCGCGGACGGATTTTCACCTGCTCCGCACGCTCCCGACGGTCTTTCGTGGAATCCGTCCGCCGCGGTCGGAGTTTTCTGGAGGTTCATCCTAATCTGGCCGCCGGTTTCCCCGCGGTACATGCAGACGGTTAATTTCCGCTAGCACGGCGGTCGGAATGGTGTTCCGCCCGCCATCGTAATCAGCCCCTTAGTTTGCATATATTGGTTTGTTGTTTAGGTTAGCTTGTTTTAGATAAAATTATATTTCATAATACATTAGAAGTATGTGTATGTTTATAGAGTATTGATTGTTTTTTTAAATTGTTTAAATTGCATTAATTTCTATACAATTTTTTATATTGAAGGGATATTGTAAATTTTGCATCTTTAGCATCCAACACTTTTTTCAAATTTTCTTAGATTGGAGTGGGATTATTAAATGTTACCTTTCAGAGTTCAACACTTTCCTCGAATATCATTGGATTGGAGTGGGAATAATAAATTTCACCCCGTTAGTGTCCAACGACTTACCCAAATTGGTTTAGATTGGAGTGGGAATGGTAAATTCTACCCCTTTAGTGTCCAATATCTTCCCCAAATTGGCGTAGATTGGAGTGGGATTAGTAAATGTTACTCTTTTTGTATCCAACAACTTCCTCCAATATGGTTTGATTGGAGTGCAAATAGTAAATTTCACTCCTTACTCCTTTAGTGTCCAACGCCTTCACCAAATTGGTTTATGTGGGAGTAGTAAATTTCACCCCTTTAGTGTCAGACACCTTTCCCAAATTGGTTTAAATTGGAATAAGAATAGTAAATGTCACCCCTTTAGTTTTCAACACCTTCCTCCAATATGGTTGGATTGGAGTGGCAATAGTAATTGTCAGCCCTTTAGTGTCCAACGGCTTCAGCAAAATTCCTGCGATTGCAATGGGAATAAAAAATGTCACCCCTTTACTGTCCAACACCTTCCATAAATTGGTTTAGATTGGAGTTGGAATAGTAAATTTCACCCCTGTGGTGTTTAATATTTTTTTTTACAAATGAGTTATGTTGGATTGTGATTATTTAATGTTATTTTTTTATTCTGAAATATTACCCAGGAAGCAGCTAGCCAGAACTAAATCAAATGTAATGTGTACTGCTCTAGCACCACCTGTGCCCACAACCTCTGGGCCCCCCCACAATCCTGAGCTAAATGCATAAAATCAGCCCTGTCCACGGCACATCTAGGACATACCGCCAATTGGGTAGTATCCCAGTGCCGGAGTTCCCGCAGTATTATGTTGGACATGTGTAGAATATTATAGTGAGTCAAATTGACAAGCGTATTACCGGACACTGTGAGCGTGAGATCATTAACTCTGTCCCAATCCCTATCGGTGAGGTATATCCAAATCTACTTCCCAGGCTAGGCACGCTTTAGGGGTGGGCCCCACTGCATCTTTATGCATAGCCTTATACAGGAGTTATTCAAGAGGCGGCCCCCTCCACATGTCAACATTATGCCCAAGGTTTGAGTAGAATTAGGAGCCGCAGGGTAAGTGGGCCAAGTCATTTGAGCAATGTCCGCCAATCCGGCATACTGCAAAAAATTATCAGGGCCAAGCTAAAGAGTGTCCCACGCCACATCAAAAGAAATGAAGTGCTCGCCGGATATAGATCCCGAGCTGATCACAACTGCCCTCTCGCCGCGCCTGAAAGGACATATTATCCAATTATATTCGGACAGACTTCAGAATCCAAACCAGGAGTTCATTATGGAATGGAATCCGCTTCAACACAAACCGCACAAACCTGTGCCACAATGTGGCAGTATGCCTGACAATATGAGGGGTGTCCAATGGGACTCCCGCACCCTCTATTAGGAGCCCTGGAAGATGCGCCAACTGTATCCTGCTGTGCAACAACTTTTTCTCATGATCATCAGAAGAGTCCAACCATCAAGCTGCATGTTGCAATTGAGCCGCGAAATGATATATGTCGAGACGTGGGACCGCAAGTCCCCCATCCGTATACCACCTAGTCAAAGTCAACAACACCACTCTACTTCATTTTCCAGCCCCCAAAAGGGAGATAAGGATGGTATCTAACCATCTAAATAAACGAGCTGGGAGAAGACAAAGGGAATTCTGCAATACGTACGGACATCTAGGCAACAGCACCATCTTAGCGATGGCCATCCTGCCCATTAACGAGAGGCACAAAGTGCTCCAGAATGCCACCGGGGCCGTAAGCCTTCCAGGACCATACCCATATTATGTCTAAGCTGAAGGTCCTGGGAGTTTGCTACGTTAATCCCTAAAAATTGAAGGTGGGATGTCTTCCATCATAAGTCCAGATTGGGCAATCCTTCCGCCAGGTTCAGGGCCATACAAGCGAGAGGGAACAACAATGAGTTTGCGCAATTGAGGCGGGGAGCGGATATGACCCGAAGTCCTCCGACCAGCCCAGCAGCACTGTGACCGATACCCGGGAGAACGACAGGTAGAACAACCCATCTTCAGCATATAATGATATAACATGCATTACATCCCCCAATTTAATACCCCATGTGTGCATCTCTCGTCGTACCCATACTGCCAATGGCTTCATCACGAGGGCAAAGAGGAAAGGAAATAGCAGGTAATCTTATCACGTCCCCCGACCAATTGCCCAAGTCTCTGATCGGCTTGTACTCACCCTAACCTTGACAGGTAGATCAGTGTATAACAAGGGCAGACACTTACGATATGCGACTCAAAACCCATGACCTGGAGCACCTCCAGGAGGTATCTCCAGTCCACAGTGCCAAAGGCCCTTTCCAGGTCGATAGCCATGAGCGCCAGTTCCTCATCTCTGAGTCGAACCCCAATGAAGGACATGAGCCAGCATCTTCAGGTTCATCCCAGTCCTACGGCTAGGAATAAATCCACACTGGTCTTCATGCACCAAAGTTGACAGAAAGGGTGCCAAGCATGTAACAAGCTCCTTACATAGGATCTTCATGTCTATGGTAATCATTGTTGGGGGTCTATAGGCAGCCGGGTCGGACTTGTCCCCCCCCGGTTTAAGCATTAGGCAAACCTCCCCTTACCTCATTGTGGGAGGCAGGATACCAGCATGCCAGGCTTCCAGATAAACTTCTAAAAGCTGATTAGCTAACGTTTCCGTGAAGGCCTGATAAAGTTCTGGGGGAAGCCATCGCTTCCATGGGCCTTCAGATGAGGAACAGTACAGATTGAGTCCCTAACCTCCTCCAGTTCTAATGGAGCTTCAAGAGCCTACACCACTTCCGCCCCCAATCAGGGAAGACCAAGCTCATTCAAAAAGGGAGTTTATCACAGTTGATCTACACCTGGGTCTGGGGTATATACTTGTTGCAGATGCATCCAAAACGTATGTAAGATGCCCACTCCTGATGTAACCTCCCAACTCTCCAGTGTTCTCAAGTGTGTCACAAGCGGTGGAGTTTATTCTCTGCGTATTACCCAGGCCAGCAACCTCCCAGCCTTGTCACCCTCTCCATGCAGGTGCAGTCTATACTGACGTAAGGTACATATATCCAGGCGGTCCCAAATTTCAGCCACCTACTGCCTAAGTGTTAATTCCTGAATGGGAACGTCAGCCCCCACCAATGGGTCCATCAGCAATCTCGCCAGATTGGCTTCTGACTGCTGGAGTTCTGCTCTAAGTTGTTGGATCACCCCACAAGTAAGACCTGTACACACACCCCGTAACACCGCTTTCAGTGCCTCCCACTCAGTAGCTCTATGGGCCATGGTGCCCCAGTTAATGTCCAAATAATCAGACAGAGCCCGCCCCAGTTGATTTTCCAATACGTCCGCTGGGAATTTCCATAAGCTATCTCACCAAGGCCTTCTCCCCCAGTGCATCCGAAAGAGGACAGGTGCATGATCTGATAAGTAACGCACCAAATGTGTGACCCATACCATCGTCGATTGGCCTCTAACCAATACTCTATCTAAGCGACTACGGGTGCTGCGAGTCAAGGATGAACATGTGAAGACCCGGTGTGTGGGGTGCACCAATCTCCAGGTATCCTGCAAGCCAGCACATCTTCCAGTCACACTATTGTTATGTTGTGGGCCTGTATTAAGAAATCCTGCATGGCATGGAAAAAGCCCAGATCATCTGTATTTGGGGCATATGTATTCAGTATAGACACTTCCCTACCATCAAGAGTGTCCTGCAAAAGCACATATCAGCCTCCAATTACGTATGTGCGAACGGGATGCCTGGCGCCACCCACACCAATGTACCGCGTGCATATGGAATACCTGCCCCTTGTGTTGTACATTTTCAACTTTTATTTTCCATTGTTAAACAGTTTTTAACATTTTTAATTTGTTTCATAAACATAGGTTTAAAATCATTTTAACATGTTTTTTATGTTCATATTAAATAATTGTATATATTTTAAACAATTATTTAATTTATGCTTTATACATGTTTAACTTTTTATCACAACATTTTTTGACATATTTCACATGTTTAATATTTGTACTCATTATTTCATACAATTATTCAACATTTCTACAATTTTCCTATTCATTTCTATGGGGTGATATTCCTTATTTTAATTCATTTAGCGGCCACTTCTTTTTTTACTGTTACCTGCTATTTTGTGATTTATTTGTTTTGTTTGTCGTCTATTTTACTGACACCAGGTTGTGGCAAGGTGTTGCTGTACATCAGAACAGGTAAGTCCTTTTTTAAAGATTTGTTAAGGGTTTTGAGGTGGGGTTTAGGGCAGAGGTCCAGAAGGTACTTAGTGTGTTGGTTGTGGGTGTTTTGTATATTTAGATGTATTAGTATTTGTGTTTTTCATCAGTTTGTAGTTCTGCATTTTTGTACACAATTTTAGTAATGTGTTGCTATGTTATGTTAAATTAAGTTATGTTTGTTATATTTTCATGATTAACTGTTATGTATATGTGTTTTTGGGAGTGTAATGTGCTTTGCAGGTGTTTTTTTTTATTTACTTTGTAGCGATTTGTCTACGAACGTATCCTATGGGCACTAGGAGTTTACAGTTTTTTTAAAGAAAATCATTTTTGGTGAATCATAAACAAACTCTTTTTTATTTGGTTTCCTTTTTTTCAGTTTTCCTGGAGTAGTTATTTTTTTAAACAAATTTTCAGGTTTTTCATGGCTTCTACATACTTTGGATTGCTTTGAGGAATTTATATTGGATTTGTTTAATTTGTGAATTTTTTTTCAGCTGTTTGGGCAATATTTTTCCATTTTTGGTGGATTGCAATTTTTTTATTACGTAGATAAAGAGAAATATCTACTGCTACAGAACAGTAAGTTTTCTTATTTAATTATTATTTGGGTGGGAAATGTTATTTTATAATGTTTGTGCAAATATTATGTGATTGTTATGTCTCATTGTTTTGTTTATGTATTGTAATTAATTTATGTGATGGATCGAGTTGGTTTTTTGCTTTCTTTATTGGTGACGATAACATTTTTAAAAAAAATTATTTATGTATAGGTTTAATACATCAGTTTTTATTCAAATTGGAATTTTAATTATTTTTTTAATGAAATCATAAAATATTATATTTATTATTTAAAAAGACAAGGTTTGGTATGTTGGTTAAGAAATTGTCCGAGTTTTTGAGGACTTTGGTAGGTTAATATTTATTTTACAATATGCTTTTGGCTATCATTTCTAAGTAATCTACTACTTTGTTATTTATGAAGAGTTTTACTTTAAATTGTAGCATATCGTACATTCTTTTGGTTTGTTTGTTAAGATCAGGGCTGTCTGAGGGTACATTTTTAGAATGGTTTGGATCATGGCTTGCTCAAAGTTTATGGTTATGTTTTGGGGGTAGTAATTATTTGTTTTGTGTTTGATATGGCTTAGGAGCTCATCGTAAGTGCTGCTTTGTTCAAGTGGTAGTAAAACATATATAAAAGGGATATTTGTGTTTTGATAATCATTATTATGGTGTATATATGAGTGAATGGCTTGGGAAACATTTTGAAAGTCCCATCCATCATCCATGTATCACATTGTTTCAGTTTTAGTAAGTTATCTGCTGTAGAACATTTTAGGATTAGTTTTCTGTTATTTAGGTTTCCATGTAAAAGGAAAGGTTCCTCACTAAGGGCCTTATTACAATGTCAGACACCGTCGCAGTCTCGGGACCAACTGACCTCCGGCCGGCGGTCCCGACACCGCAATGGTGCAGTCGCATACTCCCATTTTGCAATGGGAGCTTGTGCTATGACCGGTAACCAGCCGTAGCACAAGCTCCCATAGAGAAATGGGAGATTGTGTTCATCCCTGCACAGCGTGGCAGGCACCTCAAGGTGCCTGCCATAAGGTGCAGGACTGAACAGGGGGGCACCATAGGTGCCCGCTCGGCCCTAAACTGGAGGCCGCAAGGAGAAGATAGCCCTGCTAGGGCCCCCCCAAACTCACTTTTCGTCAGACTTTCCATGTTGGACAGCCGGGCATGGAAAGCCTGTGGGAAACCGAGCATCGGAATCCCAACGGCGGAAAAGGCATCCATTGGCATTACGGGCCAGTCTCCGACTGGCTGACGGGCTCCTTGAGCCCGTCAGAATCCAGCCGGAATGAACAGCTGGTTTAAATTCTGACTGCCTAAATTGTAATTAAGGGTCGGAAGTGAAACCGACGATGAGTGTCAGAAAGCCTCCGACCTGAGGCCATAGGCTTTCCGACACTCATCGTAATCGGCCCCTATGTGTCATTGTTAAGTGTTCAGGCATGTGTATGTCTTGGTATCTTCTAGGGGCAGATGGGGGGTCGCTGGTGGCTGTTTTAGTTCATGCAATTAAATGTTTTAAAGCGGGTATAGATATTAGTTAGTCTATTATGTGTTCAGGGACTTTAGGTAGTATATCTTTAAGGATTCTGCTTGTAGGTTCTTGGGAGCTAGTTCTTGCTTCTCTTATATCCTGCAATATCGCTCTTCTATTTCTGTTACATTTGGGGGTGTGGTTGTGTTCTCTTACATGATTTGCAACCTCATCTTTCATAGTTGCCCTCCCATAGCATGCATTACAATAGTATTTGGTACATTTTCAGTTTACAGTTTCTGTTGATGCAGTTTCTTGACTGTAGGTGTAGCCCATGTGATTTAGTAACTGCTTTCTTTTCTTTAAAGTGATGTACTTTGCAGCTTCTGTCAATATTTTAACTTTTGTATATTTATTATTTACATTTAAAATTATGCAATGAATTCTATTTTGTATATGTACATGCATGATGTGCATAAATGTTTCTCACAATTTTGAAGTTTTTCCATTGGTGGTGTTCTTATGTGGAGCAGGTGCTTTCTTATCTGTTGGATGAAAAAAAACTGTGTTTCACATTAAATTTTAATTTGTTGCTAATCTATAGATGTTGAGGTCATTAGGTTTATTTTTTGCTTGCTATTAGTTGTTATTTTCAGGCGGTTTGTTGATGTTTCCAGGTGTGGGTTTTTCTTTTAGGAAGTCTATGTAAAAAGATAGAAGTCGGATAGCATTTTATTAATTATTTTTTATTTAATATTTTTTAAGTTTCATAACAAGTACGTTTTAGTGTAAGTATAAGTTTTACTTATTGGCTAGGTAGTTGTTGAAAGGTATATATTTTTTCTGTAATGGTTTAGTGAGAAACTCCAGCAGAGTTTCCTTGTCTTGCAGTGCTTGTTGTTTTTGAGGTAGTTACTTGTTTAAATTAGTGTGCCATTTAGCGATGTCATTTGAGATGTCATCAGTGATGTCATCAGTGATGTCACTGACCATGTCATGAGTGATGTAATATGTGACGTCATCAGCAGTGCATTGCGGGGCGCGAGTTATAGTTAGCTGAACTAACTATAACGGGGAATTTCACGGGTTTTGTACGAGTGCAATGTCCAACTAACTATAACTGTCCCTAAAACCTATGGTTTTTTCAGTGAATTTCAAAGGTTTTTTAAATGCAAATTTCTAACTATAACGTGTCTGAAACCTATGGTTTTTTCAGTGAATATATATATTATCTAATGGCGGTCGCCAGTAGATACTTATAGTTAGGACCTATTTTCCATAGGAAATCCGCACCATTCTATTTGAAATAACTTTGGCGCCGGTTGACGAATCTTCGCGAAATTTTCCAACTTGTTGGGGTGCTCCGGTCCGCTCCTATCCTAAAAGTCTCGGGGTGATTTGGCAAGCGGGGGCCGAGAAAAAAGGGGGGTCCCAAAACGTGTTTTCCCCATGCAATTTTCCATAGGAACCTTTAGTCGCAGCTACAGCCCGAACTGCAGAACGGAATTACACCAAATTTGCCAAAAAGGTAGCCCTTGGTTCAGGGTCGTGCCTTTTGCTTAAATGGTGTGAATCTGTTCAGTAGTTCCTGAGAAATTTGAAAAAGAAAACACATATATATCTGGGCGGAGCCTAACCACACATGTCATCGTGAGATCTGATTGGCTGTCAGCACTTCATCCTGGAATTGCTGGCAGCCATCTTGGGACCAATATAAACAATAGTACCCCATTGAAATGCATTGTAGTGAATCGAAGATTTTGAGGGTTACCAAAAGGAGAACTATAAAGGGTGATAACAGACTTTAGTTACATTAGAATTCATTTGTTGATGGTACCATACTAATTTCAGGAATTGTGGTGTGTTCTAAGGTGATTTTACCCTGTGAAAAACCTTCTGCTGGGATATCATGAATCATATTTGAGAGAAAACTATTTTCACATGCTTGTCCCATACAGTTTTGGAAGGTGCTCCAGAAGCTAAAATGAGAGCATATTTTCTGTAAATTCACATTATCTTTCTCAGTCATGTGAGAATGAAGTCTGACATTCTCAGTAAAACATGTACATCCAACAAGGGCAGAGACTGTCAGTTGATTCCTTTGTGTTCTACTGCAGCTTCCCAGAGTGTTCTGAAGAACACCTAGAGTGCTAACAGCCTTACTTATGACAAAAGTATGGCACACCTGAAGCCATCTTGATTGGAATAAACTGGTAACACTTAAAACATTTAATTTAAAAAGGAACAAAATGATGGGATTCATTTTGTCATAGAAATTATGGTTAGTGCTGTAGAAAGAAAAATTAGGACATGTTTCAAGTGTGATCTCAAATATCTGCCTGTTATATTTCAACAGGAGCAGCCTGTCAGTTGATGCCTTTGTGTTCTACTGCAGCTTCCCAGAGTGTACTAAAGAACAACTAGAGCGCTAACAGTCTTACTTATGACAAAATTAAGGCACACCTGAAGCCATCTTGATTGGAATAAAATGGTAACACTTAAAACATTTAATTTAAAAAGGAACAAAATGAGGGGGTTCATTTTGCCATAGAAATTATGGTTAGTGCTGTAGAAAGAAAAATTAGGACATGTTTTAAGTGAGATCTCAAATATCTTCCTGTTATATTTCAACAGGAGCAGCCTGTCAGTTGATGCCTTTGTGTTCTACTGCAGCTTCCCAGAGTGTTCTAAAGAACAACTAGAGTGCTAACAGCCTTACTTATGACAAAATTATGGCACACCTGAAGCCATCTTGATTGGAATAAACTGGTAACTCTTAAAACATTTAATTTAAAAAGGAACAAAATGATGGGGTTCATTTTGTCATAGAAATGATGGTTAGTGCTGTAGAAAGAAAAATTAGGACATGTTTCAAGTGTGATCTCAAATATCTTCCTGTTATATTTCAACAGGAGCAGCCTGTCAGTTGATGCCTTTGTGTTCTTTGTGTTCTTTGTGTGATGTCACTGACCATGTCATGAGTGATGTAATATGTGACGTCATCAGCAGTGCATTGCGGGCGCGCGAGTTATAGTTAGCTGAACTAACTATAACGGGGGAATTTCTATGGTTTTGTACGAGTGAAATGTCCAACTAACTATAACGCCCCTGAAACCTTTGGTTTTTTCAGTGAATATATATATATATATATATATACATAAATGGACATTATAGTTAGGTTCAGATTTCACTCGTACAAAACCAGTGAAATTCAACAGTTATAGTTAGCTGAGCTAACTATAACTTATGCCCCCAATCCACTGCTTATGACCTCACATATAGCAACACTCATGACATGGTCAGTGACATCACTGATGACATCACTGATGACATCTCAAATGGCATCACATGAGTGTGTGAGTAGACCTGTGAGTGGATGCATGAGAGTATGAGTGGGTGTGAGGCAAACAAAATAGGGGGGAACACAGGAGCAGGACTTTGTGCCATCTCTCCCTGTGACAGTCCTCCTGTCCAGCATGCCTGCAGTCTGCTACCCTCTGCTGCCTTTCCATATGTATTTAAAATGTATCTGCAGGATTTCATCACCCCTAGCTCTGTCTCTTATGGTTGAGACTTTGATACAGTGCATGAAATGCTGGATGATCTGTAGCATTCAACAGTTTTTAATAATGAGATGTATAAGGGCACGGCTAATTATGATGAAATGTTCTGTTTTTACCATTATAGTCACCATGTTCTGCATAAAGCTAGTACTCCACAAGCAGTATTTAATTACACACAATATGAACACTGTCCTAGACCACAGAAGTGTAGCTCAAAAGCATTTGCACAGAAGTTTGCCTATTTTTTTTTATGTCATATTACAGCTGGCCCAGAGTCTTATTTTTACAAATTTACATCATCACGGGCTCAGAAAACTATGCTCACTAGCACCAAGCTGATATATTCTGCATCATTTATTTCCCACTTTTCTGTACAAGGGTTGGACTTTTGGAAAGACAAGATGTTGATTTTAAATCCATTTGAGGAAGTAAAGAATGGCAGGTTTAGGGAAACAAGGCTTTATTTAGAGCATGCCTTATAACACAGCATATGCTTTTCCTGAACAAAACTGTGCAGCAAACATCCTGTCTTGGCTTGACTAAGATAAAAGATTTAAATACACCAAACATTCCCACATTTGCATGGTTTGCGAACTGGCAACAATTCACAAATTACTCGGAGGAAACATTAGATACTATGCTTCTCAATAGCTAATACAAGTCTTCAGACATAAATCAAGAGGGATGGTTAGTGTGGTTATTAGCTACTAACAAATGTCGGGCTTGTTTTCTGGGTGAGACCAATGGGTTTACGATCAGTAGGGCCGACCCAAGAAACACGCAGACACAACACTTGGGAGTGGTAACATCTTAAAATGTTGGGAAGTTATGCCTTGATTGGCAAAAAACTCAACATTGTCTCAGGTGAAACAACACGTGTCCCTTCTTTCTGATGACATGGAATTACAGGACTTTTTACTAGGTCCTCTAAGACCACGTCAAAAGCACTTTCTGTATAAAATATACAATGAAGTGTGGAAAACTTCACAGCAGGAAGCTGCTGAGAGAATGAGCGAAATTGACAGGGCGACGTATGAAAAGGCTCTGGCAGTTGTAGATAATGGCATGACTATTCTATTCACCAGAATTTACTCTCTGGGTAACATAGTGTCTTCTGCAATTGATATCATGTAGAGTGACATGTCTTCTTCACAACATGGGCAGTCACAGCTTAGAGCTACAATGTTACTGAGTTGGACTCTGCAGACACTTCCGGCTGGTCACGTTCCATAGAAACACCTTGATGTCCCTATCTTGTTTTTGCCAAATAACCTCACAAAAGAACAGACAGTATTGGCAAAAAAGAATGCAACTTATACCATGTTACACATTGAGAAGCTAGGGAAACTGTCATTCACTGTTGCTGAAACACCTTCCGCGGATTGGATAGTCCACAGATTTATTCATCTGCCAAATTTGATATTTCACTTCCAATACTGCTTACAACACCATCAAGTGGGCAGATATGAGGGGCTAGGAGAGGGGTATGTACGCGAGTTATGAAGCTTACTTTTCAAATACCGATGTTGGAATAGGGAGGCTGAGGTTTTTCTTAGCAGGACTGACTGCAAGAGTACCTTGGGACATTTCTTAGTTTGCAGGGAAGTTTTGTTTCATGGCGCATTTCATGCGCCTAAGGCAAACTTGTCATGCTACTTAAAGGTTTCCCGGCTACTGTGATCTGGCCGGCTTACAGATTACTCTCTAATGGGAGTTACTTGATGCTGAATGATCAAGGCTGCTGTGGGATGAGACCGGACTTTGCCTATCTGGTAACAGTCTCTGTAATTGTGACTTGCTGTACACAAGTACTGGTTCTACTTGCCCACACAGTTAGGGGTGCAACGCTTTGGCCTTTGATAGAGCTTACAAATGTGCACTTTGATGCTTTAAGCAGACCGAAAGCCTTATTGTTCCAGACAGATGTGGCCTTAACATCTGTAAGGGAGACGTTTGATCTTCAAGTTGCAAGTTCCTCTTCTGAGATCCTGTTGCTACTCCGCACTAACTTCCCACACCATTTTGGGGAACTTGTGCACCGCATTTTCAACATTTCTAATACAGCGGGAGTGGTGCACTTTTTTAAGACAATTGGCTCCGGGTTGGTTAGCACCTTCCAGACAGTCTTCGGAGTTATTCCATCCTGGAATGGATGTCCCACTACAAGGCCAAATGGGGATAGCACTACCACATGTGCTCCTGTGTCCTGAACGCATGAAACAGTGTTTAGGGGCACCTTTACTTCAGGAACTAAACAACCATTGGTTCTTGTCCTTTTGGCCTATCTAGCTACAGTGTGTGCAGCCCATTTTCCGCTGTCTGCTGCGCACTTTCGAATGTGCCCTGGACATATGCTTGGGATCGCAATTGGTTCAGCCTCCGGACATTGCCATACTGGTGGGCCCGTTAATGGCTCACTTGTACGGTTGTCCCTTGTGCTTGCCATTGCTACTGAATGCATATAAGGAGCCCTCCTGGGATGCTTCGGGCTCCTGGTGATCTGGATCCTGGCTCATCATCTGAGGAATCCATGCCGGCAGTTCCTCCCTTGGCGGACGCTGATGGGGATGGACTGGCTCAGCTTTGCTCTATAGACCTGATGCATTGGGTGCCTCGGGGATCATCGTCTGTGGTTGCTGGGAACAGCAATGTTTCATCTACAGCTCGGAACACATAAACAATCTGGCAGTTTCGAGTTGTAGGAATGTTTTTTGATTCGGTTTTTAACATCCTAAAACATTTATAATTTATTTTGTACATTGCCTTTTAAACGCATTTTGAAATTTGTTTTTATCATTTTCAAATGAGGCTCACAGTATGCTTTTATCCTCAAACTAGCACAGTGCCTTTTTATAGTTTTAAGGGTTTTTATGATTTTACTGAGGTTTAGCATTGTATGTAGATAGCTTCATTTTGTCGTCGTACGTCCAAGGGTGGGTGTCATGTGGAGGTATTAGGCCCCGGTTAAGAAACGCCATCTTTACAAGCTCATGTTTTTAAGTTGCCTTCTCCCCTTAAACATGATGACATTTGACACACATTCATTTGCGTGCACACACAGGATAACATTCCTCGAACTCACTTTGCTTACAATACAACTTCGTAGGCACTCTATCAGAACACCTTGAACATTCTGTACAAGGGCTAAGTTCAGCACGTAAGATGTTGTTGTTTGTTTTTGGGCGCTCAGCGACAGAGCTATTACAATAGAAAAAACAATAGCGACCTGGCTGGGGCTGCAGCATGGTAACATGGAGGATGTTATATATATATGACATCAGGCCTTTGTTTATTCAGAGGAGCATTTCGCTGGCACTGAGAGTTTGTTCCATGCCAGAATTCCAGCTCAGCTGATTCCTTTCACCTCATGCTAAGGATGCTGTCCAACTCTATATCAAGACAGGCAGCTTGCTGACACTTACCCAAAGGTAATGGGGAGTTAGACCACCCAACAGGGATTTAGCTGATCCACTCACCTTAGACAAGATAGGAAAGAATGCGCTAGGTAGGAGTACACTCTATTACAGTACTTGCATGCAAGCATATTGTTTTCTGTAATCAGTAAAATGGTTGAATTATTCATCGTCTTCACCATTTTTATAATGGAAATAACATTATTCTTTTTCAATCTATTTTTCCTTGCAGCGCCAGATTTTACTCAAGAATCTCAATGCTCCAATAAATATTGAAAGTGCATACTGTGTATTTCTTGTGTTTCTCTTTGGGTATGCATAAGTGACTGAGCGAAAGGGTTCTAGATCTGTTACCACTATTTCCTTGGGGGATCATGGTTGTCATGTTCAGAGGTTGCACATCCATTTGTTACCATCTAAGGTTAGGGGTACAGAGGGTGCACTGTGAGCTAGCAGGACTATAGGCCAACAAATCCTAAGGGGTGATCAGAATTATTAGCATTTTAAAAGATTCCAGGAGGGTGTGAAAGGGTTAACATTTTTGTATTTTTCTGCCGTTTTGAGTTGATTTCAATCACATTTGAATTTTTCGTCAATTATGATTAGCTAGACAAAAGAAAAGGTGTTTGATAATGAGGAAACAGCCTCCATTTTGGAAAGAGTTTGTTGAAACAAAACTCATAGTTGGGCCTCCCTCACCAAAATATATGATGAAAACCACCAGTGAGGACCAACCAACACCTAAGTTGCATGGCGCATTCTTGGATTAAATTGTCCTCAGAGGCTCACAGGGCCCTGGGGACTGAAGATCAAGTGAGCACCATTGCGTTCCAGAAAGGGGAGCTCTCAGGGAGGGTCAGAGCCCACAGGAGCATCACTGGTTCCCCTTCACCACTCCGTGTGTCTGTGTCAGAAGATGCAAAAGGCACCCAGAGCAAATAGACCCATGTGGTCAACAGCTCAGCTTGCTTCCTGCTCCTGTCTGTGTTGGCAGAGTGGGGGCATGAGAGCATGGAAGAAGCCAGCTCCGGAGCTGGCATATCAGAGCTGTTTTAGGTGTGTTGGGAGCCGGTAGAGGCTGCTGGGGCTGTTAGGCTTCCTTGCTGCCTGAAAATAAATTGTCATGGGTGTTCTGCAATGCCAGACCCTGTGCTCAATCTGCTGAGGATGACCCACTCCCATTGTGCCTTCAGCCATCTGCAGCAAGAGTTCATCTCAGAGCCTTGCCTTCTGACAGACCATGCACAGATCTCACCATGGCCAGCCAACTCCCTCTGTGCCATCCTTCGGCCAACCCTCTGTAAGTGGCCTCCCTACCACTGTGCATGGATTTCCCCCAGTGCACAAAACAGCTAACCCCGACTGCACAAAGCCTTCCTCTGTGAATAGCAGGGGTTAGCCGCATGGCCTGACCTCACACAGTGGGTGTTAGCTGAGGGACCCAACGTTAGCTGCAACCTCTTGCTAAACCCTGTGTTTAACCCACCTCTTTGACTGTGTATAGCGAGGATCGGCCACAGGGCCTGGCTTCCTGTAATGGAAGCTGACTTCAGAGGCTGGCCTCCCAACCCACTGCAGGCAGCCATCCACACTGTGCGTGGCATTCAGCCTTGGGCAGAGGATTTTTTTCCATGAGGCCTGGCCTCTGGCCATGCGCTTCACCCAATTTGCTTCTGGCAGACAAACCCCACAGCACTGCCTTTAGCCACGTGCATCATGGCTTGGCTGCAGTGAATTGACTGCGGCTAGGTCTAATTCCCAATGCACCAAATGTGGCCGACATCTATGTGTGGCCATTGACCAAGAGTACAGAATAAGTTTTCCCCATTTTTGTACTGGATTAGCCAGTGGCGGCTGGTGGAATTTGAAAGTGGTGAGCTTAAAACCAGTGAATGAACTGTAGCACGAGCGAGGCTAATGATTATGAGGGGAGGGTTGGGGGTGTTCTCCCCCGAGAAAAGTTTTGAAAATTGGTGTGTTTTGATGCAATTTTTAACAATATTTCTGTGATAAATGGGCAAAAAATAAAGGGTCTGATTCACAAAGGGCCTCTGCACTAGTGGCAGAGGCCCTGCAGTCGTGGGGGAGTCTCTGCACTCGGGTGGAATATCTGAAATGAGAATTCTCATTGTGGAGATTCCGCCCAAGTGTGGAGACTCCCCCACAACTGCGCGGCCTACGCCATGAGTGCAGAGGCCCTTTGTGAATCAGGCTCAGAGTACTAATACTGGCTTCAGCCTGCCACCTTCCCTGCACCCAGGATGTGCAGTTATGGCCAGAGCTGCCTATTTAGGAACTGGGGAACCAGGTTTAATTCTCACATGAATTGCCTGCATTTCTGGGCAAATCAGTTAAATTCCCATGTGACTATAAAAAATAAATGTGACCTTGTGTAATGTAACTGGTGCTCATAAAAGTGCTAAATTACTTCGGATCAAGTTTGCGGTATATAAAAACTGCCCAAAGGGGTTGAAAACAAAGCCTTAACATAATGAAAGACAAATAGATACTCATTTAGTGGCCGAATTAGTATAGTAAAATATGAAAGTGATTTGAGTGATAGATATGTTAGTCAGTTATCTGGATTGAGAAGGATAGTGGAGGGATAGAAGATGGAAAAAGCTTTGCATTTATATAGCGCTTGCTTCCTTTGATGGGGTGTTGAAGCGCTTTTTCGGCAAGTAGCATGATACTTCGGAGCCCATAAATGATTAGTGGTGAATTAGTATAGTGAAATATGAAAGTAATTTGAGTGGTGGATATGTTAATCAATTATTTGGATTGAGAAGGATAGTGGAGGGATAGAGAAGGGAAAAAGGTTTGCATTCATAGAGCGCTTGCCACCCCTGATGGGGTGCTGAAGTGCTTTTTCGGCAAGTGGCACGCTACTCTGGAACCCATAAAGGATTAGTGGTGAATAAGTATAGTAAAATATGAAATTACTTTAAGTGGTGGACATGTTAGTTTGCTATTTGGATTGAAAAGGATAGTGGAGGGATAGAAGAGGAAAGGATTTAGAAATGTTTTTTTTGTTTTGTTTTGGAGCTCAGAGCAGTAGGGGGAGGCTTGGGATGAGTAAAAGGGAGGTGGAGGAGGATGAGTAAAAGAGAGGTGGAGGGTTTAGAAAGGCTTGTTTTGGGGACCACATCTCCCCTGCCTTGAAAGCCCTACATCGGTTACCGGTTGCCAGAAGATCCATGTTCAAGCAGCTTTGTATCACCCGCAAAGCGTTACATGAAACGGGACCGCTCTTCATCAGGAATAAAATCGCCAAACACATTCAACAAAGGAACCTTCGCTCTTGAGTGGCACCTCGCCTCAAAATCCCAAGATACAATAAAAAAACAATGGGTGGCACATCATTCTATGTTCATGCAGCCAAACTATGGAACTTTTTTAACTCTTTAGCCCCCCAACATAAGATCCACGGATAACCACCTTATCTTCAGAAAACTACTCAAGAATTGGCTCTTCCCTACATAACCACCATACGCAAACAGATAGAATGTGTCCTTCACCCACCATGGAGGAACCTGCACTATGTGTGATCGACCTGTTGTAAAGGGACCTGTACTATGTGGCCTTTGCCAACTAAAGAGGGACATGAGATGCACTATGTGGCCTCCGCCTACTGTAAAGGAACCTGCCCTATATGTCCTCCGCCTACTGTGGAGGAACCGAACCTATATGGGATCGACCTGCTGCAGAGGAACCTGCACCATGTGGCCTTCGCCAGCTAAAGATGGACATAATATGCACTATGTGGCCTCCACCTACTGTGGAGGAACCTGCACTGTGTGGGGGCGATCTGCTGTAGATGAACCTGCACTTTGTGGCCTTGACCTGCTGTAGAGGAGCCTGCACTACATGGCCTCCGCCTGCTATAGAGGGACATGAACTATGTGGCCTCAGACTGCTGTAGAGGGACAGGCACTAGGTCGCCTCAGCCTTCTATGGTGGGACTTGTGCTGCGTGGCCTCCGCATGCTACAGAAGAACATGCACTATGTGGCCTCTTCCTGATATTAAGGAACCTGCACTGTGCAGCTGGAGGCTGCTAGAGTAACTTGCACTGTGCGGCTGCAGGCTGCTAGAGTAACTTGGACTGTGCGGCTGCAGTCTGCTAGAGTGACATGCTCTGTGAGACTGCAGTCTGCTTGAGTAATCTGCTCTGTGCGGCTGCAGCTGCTGGAGTGCCCTGTACTGTGTGGCTGCAGTCTGCTGGAGTAACCTGCATTGTGCGGCTGCAGTCTGCTAGAGTAACCTGCACTGTGTGGCTGCAGGCTGCTATAGTAACCTGCACTGTGTGGCTGCATTCTGCTAGAAACCTGCACTGTGCGGCTGCAGTCTGCTAGAGTAACCTGCACTGTGCGGCTGCAGGCTGCTAGAGTAATCTCCACTGTGAATGATGTCACACACTCAAAAACTGAACTCAGACCAATTTGGTTGTATAAAAATATTATTTAGTTGTATTTTATTTTATAGAACCAAGCCAGGCCTGGTACAGGTAAGTATAATAATACTTTGCAAGAATAATGCAGTTTAAATACAGTTTAAATGCAGTTGAATGCAATTGGATTGGTTCCAGATAAGTAATTTGTTTATAAAGCAGTTTGAATTACTTTTCAGTTACTTTTCAGGTTACTCTCTAAGCCACTTTCTCCACTCAGCATGACATGCCCAGACACCACACCAGGACACCTCCCAGAGGAAAGGCCAGCAAACCAGCCCCTGCACATCTGCAGCTTCCCAAGGCTCCACACAAACCAACTCCACACCCAGAACAACCCCCACAAGAAAGCAGCCAATGCAGTCCCATTGGAGAAAACAATGCCATCGACCCAACTGTAAGCACCCGGGCCTGGTAGTTGGCCCTCTGGGTCTAGAACCAGGGCCCGAGGGTCAAGGACGCACCCCCAAAGCACCCCCAGTAGCCCCAGGGCAGACGTGTGCAGAGCACTGAGGCCCAACACCACCCAATGGGGGATAGGGGGCCCCCATCTGGCGGCTGCCCATGAGCAGGCCACAAGGCCGCGGGAGCAAAGCTCCTTGACCCAGGCTCAGGGCAAAGGGGGATCTGATCCAGCACACAAGGTGCACCCACAGCAGCGCAGGTGTGGCCAGGCGCAGGGCGCCACCCCGGTGCCGGACACCCGTCCTCAATGGGGACCCTCCGGCTGCAACAAACACTGCAGGCTCTGGACAAAGATCTTCTGGAGGCAACCACCGATTGGAGAGGTGAGTTGTGATATCTTGGGATTCCAGGACACCATCGGTTGGGCCACCCAAGGCCGTGGGACGTCGAGTGCAAGGGGTGTCTTTTGGCGTCGGGTTTTTCTTACCGGCTCCGGTCGCGGTCTGGGGGGTCCTCCAGAAAGGGGCTGCAGGCATCGGTTGGAGACTTGAGGTAGGTCATGGATCACCAGATCCCAGGTCAGGATTGTCAGGGAGACCTCCTTGTGGTGTTCGGCAATTCGAGCTCGGGCGTCGGGTGCAGAGTGGTGCAGACTCGCGGATTTGGCCGGAGCCAGAGTCTGTGGGTGAGCAAATCCGGTGCTCAAAGGAGACAAAGTCTGGTTTGAGAAGGCAGGGCGGGTTCTCCGGGTTCTTTGGGGCCACTGGCTGCAGGACACACAGGGATTTTGCTGTAGCAGGTCATGGTCGGGACAGGCCAGTAGGGCTGGGGCCAACCCAGTTAGTGTTGTCCTCTGCTTCTTCAGCACGGCTCTTCGGTCCTTCTTCTTGTCTGAAAAGGCAAGGTTCAGGGTCCCCCCTAAATACTAAATATAGGGTTGTTACAGGTAGGTACAAGTCAGGACCAATGGGTCCCTTCCTTGGGGTGGGTATACCCCCTAATGCCACCCTCCTTTGGGGGGGGGGCATAAGCCTCACTCTGGTTGGCTGGGTCCCACCATCTTCAAGATGGCAGGGACTTCACCTCTCCTCCCCACCTGAGGGGTGGGGTTGGCAAAGGTGGGCACACCTCTCCTAACTTGCTTTTCCTGCCGATTCTCCCGCCCGAAGTTGGGGTCAGATCCGGTGTAGGCCAGTTGCTGGGAGCAGCAAATGGCTGGGGTAGCTCACAAAGGCGGCAAGCCTTTGAAGCTTCCCCTTCATGGACCCTGCCAATCCTGGGGGAGGAGGCTTGGCATCTCTACCCAGAATGTGCTTTGTTTCAGGACCCCGAGAGCAGCAGGCTCTCGACCCAGGGGTCCAGAAACATGTATGGTGGTGGCAGCTGGCGAGCAGCCACTCAGCCAGGACACTAGAGTTAGGTTGTTTTTCAGGGGGCATCTCTAAGATGCCCTCTGAGTGCATTTTTCACATTTGATGCCAAACTTTCCAGTTTTCAGTAAAGCCAATATGGTGCTGTGGAATTCGTAATGACAAACTCCCAGACCATATACTCTTCATGGCATAACTGCACCCACAATGCCCAAGAATGGACCCAGACACTGTAGGGGCACAGGGCTCACGCACCTGTACCCTCACCACTGGTATAATGTACCCAGCTAGAGGGGTGGCTTACCTATGCCAGGGCAGTGGATTGTAGGCATGGCACACAGGGATGTGTGCCATGTCTAGTCTTCACTTTGCTCTGCACCAAAATGTGAGTTCAGAATATCAGTAGTACAAAAGGTGTAGCTAAAAAAGCCAAAAGATTATGAAAGCTTTACCGTCAGGTAGCTACATATAAAATAACTTTCAACTTAAATTTAAAAATAAATAAAAAAAGGATAGTGGAAAATGCACTGTAGTACATTATGAAAGTCTATTAGTTTATACACTGCAGAGGTCTGGGTGTAACCAGAGAGCCACAGAATTACATCTTGGTTGGTGCAGTGGAAAATAGTGACTTGTGCATTTTTAGCGCTACAAGGTGACAGTCTGTGACAGAAAGCACTGTAAATATGTAATTCACTATTTTAAACTTGCAGTACACACACTCAGGGGCCGATTCCGATTCGGGCCGGAAATCTCTCCGACCGAGCCGGACCCGGAGAGATTTCCGACCGAATCGGACCCGTGCAGTCCGACCGAACGAGTACGATGCGCACGTATGCCATCGGACTCGAGTCGGTCGGACTCCCATTGAAGTCAATGGGAGCCGGTCGTACAACGCGTACGCGGGCTCCCATTGACTCAATGGGTGCGAGTCGGACAAGTGCGCCCCCTACAGCGTGTACGCGGCGAAGCGACTCGCGCCGTACACGCACAGGTAGGGGGGACCCATGGGTCCCCCCTGTGTGCGACTCGCACGGCTAGGCGTACAGGGGGGTCCGACACGGACCCCCAAAGTACGGCTCCGACAGCTCTTTCGAGCCGGAGTGCGCGGCTCGGTCGGACTGCTCGCGGCGCGCATCGTACTTACCCGGCCGGGGAACGTCTCCATTGCGCGGTGCGAGTCGAGTCCGAGCGAGTCGGTCGGAGCGGTCGGGACGTCCGGACGAGTCGGTCGGCGAATACGCATCGTACTCGCTCGCCCGGACGCGCGTACGAATCGGTCGGGAAATAGGGCTCCGAATCGGATCCGGTAAAGCCGAATCCGATTCGGAGCCCTACCGGCCGAGATCGGAATCAGCCCCTCAGTATATGATATACAGCTACAAAATGCGTAAAAGGTTAAGATAAAATGGTGCTTTCGAAATATATATTTTAATAATACTGAGACTGTATGTAATTATTTTTTTTACATTACTGGCCCTTCAACACTTTGTCAATTAAAAACACTCACTGCACAGCTCACTAGTTAACTGTTTGCACTACCACTCAAAAAGAATGTCATTGCCATCACACACCTTTGATCAATTAAAGCCAGTACAAGTACTACCTCCCAAGCATCCTTTACATTTTCAGATTTTACCCGTTACATTTTCAGATTAACTAGTAGGCCCCATTTGCATTTCTTTCAGGCAGCAGGCACACTGTATGCCTGGCTTTGGGGTTACAGCACAGGAGACATAATCAATGACATTTCAGCTAAAGCATTTAATTTAAACTAGTGGAATGAACCTTTCCCGCTGCTGCTACTCAAGAGGAAATAGCAGGAAAAGGAGAGAGCGACAGACCAAGGACAGTGCGGGAAAGGAAGAGAAGAAGGGGTTAAGGGAGGGAAAGTAAAGCCAAGGAGGAATAAAAACACTCACCTTAGTAGTCATGTTGTCAGGTGTCGGTGTCTCAGCAGAACAGTCCATGGTGCTTCCTTTCAATGAGGCCCAGTTGCAGCTCCTGAAATCGCCTCTAAACAAAATACACGAGGTGCAGAAGCATGCGCCGTGTAAATGTTAGAGCACATGACCATCACAGAGCCATGAGTTGAGACTCATGACTCTGTGACGTCAGGCCATTTTCCAAATATTGCAACCCCTCCCCTTCCAAGACGTCATGCTGTGATGACTTGGGAAAGGGAGGAGTGCTAAAAGGCAGCTCATAATAGACAAGCAGCCACGGGAGTACAAGACTGATGCTGTACACGCCCGGGGCTGCTTCAGAATGAGACACTTTTAAGCGTCATTTGTGGGCGGTTCCAGAGGACCCCAAATTATTGCAGAATTGGGCTGGCAGCATGTCAGCAGTTACTGCTTAACTTTTCCTCATTTCAACTGGCACATGCGCACTAGCGCATGTGAATAATTTCAATGTGCCTGACAGCCTGACGTCCATAGACGCTTTTGACAATTTAAAATAGGATGGTAATTGCTTTTACAATTACCATCCACATCCATATAGTGCATGAATTAATTGGAAGGGCGTAGCCCCTTCGCCCACCCCCAGAAACCGCCGCTGGGTTTAGCAGATCCAAAAATGATTTCATGAAATCTGGACCTACGCAACCACAGGAGAGTCAAGGATTCACAAATCCATCATTGGATCCGCAAATGCTGTGATATTGCTAGGTGTTCCCTTTGGCCCTCCTCCCCAAAAGGGCATGGGGGTCAGGGTGCACTTACCCTTCTCCCTCATGCCCTTTTTAGGTCGAGCTTCGAGACCTGTTGTACATACTTTGTGAGCTTACAGCCCACCCACTGCTTTTCATTTGTGTGTTTCAGTGTCCTATAAAATCCAAGTGATTAATCTTTCTTATTTGTCCCTCCTTTTCGTCAGTTGCTCACTCCATACAGCAGTGCCCCAGTACTTATACCCTCCCACTTGTCCCACTGTAGCATCTATTTAGGGGCTACTCTTCCCTTTCTCTAAGAGCATCTGACACACACAAGTGCTCGATGTTTTCAGTTGCTCTGAGCTCCGACTTCTGTTTATGTAAACACAGCTGTAATCCTGTTATCTCCTCACATCTGCTGGGCGATCCTCCCTCTTGTGCCTGCAGAGGTATTTAATCTCCCTGTGCTGATTCCCTCCTCCCTGCTGACCCTACTTTTCCCATTTTCTTAGTAAGCGTTCATGTTTCTGATCATCACTGTGATAAGACTCCTCCGTCCAAATGAATGGCAGAATCATTACAAACTGATGCCCTCTTTACTTTATCCTAGCACTTACTCTGAGTGCTGCCTTTTAAAAAAAAAAAAAAAACTTCTTTAATGGCTTTGTCCCAGGAACTTCACATCTGGTGCCTGTGCCTTTAAATCCTGGCTTCAGCGCTCCGCCCGCTTTCCACATAGCCCCTTTAATTTACAGCCAAGTGATCCGACCGGAGCTGCGCTGAGCGGGGATGATTCTTCGGTGAGTGCTGGTGTGTTCGCTCGCTGCTCCTGCTCACCGTCCTGGTCACGAGCAGCGGTTTTGGTGCTTTCCCACAACTGCACTCCATGGCAACCCTCTGGGCAAGCCTCACTACCGCTGCTACCTCCGCTTCGATTAATCGAGATTCCACTGCTTTTTGGAAGGCGGTTAATGCGCCATTTCTGGTTGAGAATAATAAAGCAATTATAGAAATTGCCATAACTGAATCGGAGTGGATATCGCATTATTCAAAGCTGTACAACAACCCAACCAGTGATGAACAGGGAATCTTGGTGAATGGAGCTGATCTTGAGCCTTCCCCCCCCTTTCAAAAATTATCCCTGGATTTCACCTTGAGTGAGGTCAACGCTGCCATAAATGCAAGCCTGGGCGGTAAGGCCCCGGGGCCGGATGGCATCCCGGTGGACCTATTTAAATCTAATTTGGCACTGTGGGGACCACTTTTAACACAAGTTTTTAATGCGTGCTGTACAAAGGGATTTTTAATGACCTGGTACAATTCCATAATTGTCCCCATTTTTAGAAAGGGAGACAGGGCGAATCCAGCTTGTTACCGCCCAATTTCATTATTGGATTCCACAGTTAAGATTATAGGACGGGTGATTTTAGAAAGACTGCAGGCCTGGGCGGGGGAGCAAGGAATTATAAGTGACCTACAATACGGCTTTCGTAAGGGCCTGGGGACAATTGATCAGGGATTAAATCTACACATTTTATTAGATAAATATACCAAAGCGAAAAGGGAAAGGCTGTTTTTAACTTTCGTTGATTTAACGGCCGCATTTGATTGCGTCGTTCATGAAAAGCTATGGTTGATTTTAGAGGGGCAGGGGGTAGACATTTTATTAATCTCCTTTTTAAGGCAGCTTTACTCGGGGGCAAGGGCAAGGGTGCGCTTTGGGAGGGACGGGGACTGTACAAAAAATTTTAGAGTGATGAAAGGCGTTAGGCAAGGCTGCGTTCTCGCTCCATTTTTATTCACATTGTATATAAACGATCTAGAGACCACTCTGGTTAAGGAGTGCAGGGATTTACCATCAGCAGCAACTCACCCTATCCCTGCACTCCTGTATGCAGATGATGCGGTCCTTATGGCTCGTACGCCACTTGGTCTCCAAAGGGTAGTTACTTCTTTTACAAATTTTATGTCTAATTTGGGTCTTACAATTAATTGCTCAAAAACATTTGTAATGAATTGTGGCAACGGATCCAACAAAAAGAGTAATACTATTTTTATTAATACCAAGGCAATAGAGTGCACTAAAACTTTTTCTTATCTAGGGATTTTATTTGACCAATCAGGAACTTGGACCCAGGCAGTTAAATCCAGAAGGCTTTTGTTTAGTAAGTCATTGATGGCACTAACCAATTTTAGTAGAAAACTAGGAAAACGCTCTCCAGGGGAACTATTGCATATATACAAGGCGAAATGTGTTGCGATTGCCACCTACGGAGCAGGAATCTGGGGTTTTGCCAACGTAAATTTATTACAGATGGCAGAAAATATGTTTCTCAGATTCCTCTTGTCAGTACCAGACAGTATGTCTAATTTTATCTGTCATGTTGAACTTGGCTTGCCCTACTTGGAGGACGCGATTAAGATCCAGCCCGTCCTCCTCTGGCACAGAGTCTGGACTACAGATGAGTCTGCTTTTAATCGCCACATAGTGAAAGATGCCCTGGGGATCGATGGAGCTAAACATATAAGATGGCTAGAATATGTTAAAACATTCGTATTTCAATTAGGCCATCAAGAATATTATAACGATCCCCACACTATGTGTAACGTGTCTAGAAAGGATCTAAAGTATAGCTGTATGCGATATTTGAGTGAAATGAGAATTTTGACTGAAATGAAAAAAACAACGGTCCAGTCTCACCATCTTACTCTGGCCTTTGAGAACATTCAGCCATATGTCCTGTTAGTCACTAGCGACTACGATAGATTCCTGCTAACACGTTTCAGACTAAACATTCTATACAGATCGTTAAGTTTCCCGAACTAAATGATTGGTCCAGAACATTATGTAAATGCCCGTGTGATGATGTTTCCGTACAATCATCTATACATATATTGTTTTTTTGCAAATTTTATTCTATCCCTAGAAAAAGATGAATTATACCAGTGCTAAAAAAAACTGGGGCTGAGACAATGCCACCCTGCATTTCTGGCACTACAATTTTTGGATAATGAATTTACTATTGCCTCTATTACTGCCTTTTTAAAAAATGTTTTTAAAATGCGTAAATCAATTGTGATATGACATATATTTGTTTTAAATTGTTAAGGGAATTTTAATTGTGTAAAATATGAATTGTGCTTTTATGGTTTACTCTGTACAGTAACCGAATAAAGTTATCGAATTGAATTGAGTGCTGGTGTGTTCGCTCGCTGCTCCTGCTCACCGTCCTGGTCACGAGCAGCGGTTTTGGCGCTTTCCCACAACTGCACTCCATGGCAACCCTCTGGGCAAGCCTCACTACCGCTGCTACCTCCGCTGTTATTCTTGTTATGGCAGAGTTTACCCAAAAGCAGCCATAAGTTCCAAAGGGCTGTCCCAGCCATCATGCTGGAGACTCTTTAAGACACCATTAACAGATCTCTGTAACACACACTTATAATTTTTAGAGTTTTTTGCTCTATTGTGGAAGTGCCCTATACAGCATGCTTGTTGGACGGAGTGTGGTACAGTGGTAGTCACATCTCTTCACCAGACCCAAGCAGCCGTCCTTGCCCCACACTCCATGTCTGCGTGGCGATAGCAAGGGGAGCTTGTGTTTTCTTCTTTTAGTGGTTGCGTGGCTGTCCAAGCAAGCCTTCGGCTAAGGGCTTATTGACAGTTTCTCAAATGAAATGCAACCTGTGGTATGTGATAAAACTGCCCCATACTCCACCCCCGGCATAGTGGGCGCAAAGAGACTAGTTTGAAATACACGTTTTTAGTGTGTTTAGCAGGTGTAGCAGAAATCTTTAATGGGTAGAGGGCGTCAGTCCTAACATTTGTCCTTTGTCAACACAATGCACATTTAATTGTATATTAGTTTATACTGCATGTATTGAGCATGTAATTCAGCACTGATACCTAAACGCATTATTTATTGAAACTCAAATTGTGTCTTTATTTGCATCACGAACAGAACAGATAAATAATTAGTGCTGTGTTGGAGACTTGAATAGACTTGCACGTACAGCAGACAGCGTGTGGTAATGTAGCACGTTTTTAAATGTGTTTTCCATCGCTGTGGAGGTTGTATGAGTTTAAAGTAACTGTTAGACGAGTCTGTACCAATGTACAGAGTTTGCAGGAGCCATGATCTGGCTGTATTGTTTCAGTGAATTTAGAGCCAAAACTGCAGAAAAAATATCGAAAAACGTATTTTTTCTCTTTTGATATTTTGTGCCATCCAGTATTAACCATCCTATTAACTAAGCCCTGCCCTCCCGTTCTACACCCCCACTGACCTTCTTGCTGGCCCCTGCCGCCTCCCCCCACCTAGCCCCCATCCAATTGGCAAAGCCAATAGGTCGCCCACATCTTTTTCAAACATACTAATAACCGCTATTGACAATTCGAGAAGCAACCTAGCATTTTTCTGTTTTTCTAAATCATGGGCACTCACAAACATTTTCCCAGTGGCCGCATAGTTTGGTCTTTGGTGTGACCGAGGGCCGCACTGATACCAGCAGGGTGGTGGTCGGGGGAGGGGGGTAAAGTGGGTGTAGAAGTAGCGAAGCATGTACATCTAGTGGCTGGAATGAATTGCACAATGTGGAACCAGAAAACTTAGGATGAATCCCGGCTTTCCAACGTGAAAAAATGGTGTGATCATGGGCAATTGCTTTATTTCAATTTCCCTCCTTTTTCTTTATTATTACATACAAGAGGACCTTGAAATACATGATTTCCGGATTTGTGCTGCACAAAACCTTCTCCTGTGTTTGGAATTAATCACTAATGGCATTGTTATCATGGTGGGGGAGCCTGAATGTTTCAAAAGTCATGTTTGAAAACTATCATTTAAAAAAAAAAAACACTTCTGAATGCACTGCTGTAATCTAATTTACCAAATTTTACACGTTTGCTGCCATTAAAAATGAAGATGTTCCTAAAGTTATGAGGTGCAGTACACCCTAGTTACTTCCTTTCTTCAACGGCAAATAACCTTTAAATAAATGCTTGCTGTTTATTTAACATGTTTTAATGTTAGTACTGAGTCGAGTAAACCGCAGCCCAGTGCTGCTGTTGCCCAGGGGGCTGCAAGTAAAGGCCCGGAGGGTCGCATGCGGCCCCCGGGCCGTACTTTGAGTATAACTGGTCTAAATGGAGGAGACAGATAAGGCCTCCCCATGACCAGGCCCCCCCCCCTGGCTAGGAGCACTTGGTAGCTCCCAGTGTATGTGATGTTCCTGTTGCCAGCCTGGTATGTGGGATAGCCAGATCTGGCTATGCTTGTGGTGACTGCTTGAATCCAGGGCTTCGCCCGCCCCACTTATATTCCATGTCCTTCATATATTATTCAAAATATGCAGCTGCACACTAATATTTTAAGTGATATCTTTTAGAATCCTCCTTCACTGTTTCTGGACAGGTTTCATTCACACCCAGTGTGAGATAGTGCCTCTTTTGACATGGTTAGCCCCCACTTTTTGCCTGGTAAATGATGTGGTTTTGATTGTAGTGCACAGGGTCCCTGCCAACCAGGTCCCCTGTGCCAGAGTAAAAAGCACTAAAAATTGTTTCACAATTGGCCCTTCAGGCCCCTTGTAAGTCCCTAGTAAATGGTAACAGGGTATCTAGGGCATTCAGACTGAATAGAGTCCCTTAGGCACCCCTCACCTAGGCCATGCAGTCTGCCGCTGCAGCATGCATTTCCTTGGTGGAGACAAAATGACAAAGTCGACATGGCACACTGCCCAGATATAGATAAGTCACCCCTCTAGAGGGCCTTATCAGCCCTCAGGCAGGGTGCACTATATCACAGGTGTGAGCATATCTGCAGGAGCAGATATGCCACTACAATATGAGGGTCTATTCCTTAATGTCGTAAGTGCCAGGGAAGCCATAGAAAGTACATGGGCTGGAAACTCAACAACTCAAGTTCCACAGCACCATGATGGCTTCACTGAGCACAGGAGTGTTTGGTACCAAAGTACTCCTCTCAATAAACCCACACTGATGCCAGTGTGGGATTTATTGACCCATGTACTCAGAGGGCACATCAGGGGTGCCTCCCTGAAAAACTCCCAACTCTGGTGTGGTCACAAACTGGCTGTAGTCAGCCAGCCACCACCAGAGATGTTTCTGGACCACTGGGTTGAGAACCTCTGCTCTCTGGGACCAGAAACAAAGCACATCCTTCTTGCAGGGAGGTGTCACACCTCTTACCCCAGGATGGGCACAGTGCTCGAGAGGGACGATTCAAAGGCCTGCTGCCTTTGTAATGCGACCCTCAGCCTATGATGCTAGAAGCAGTTGGCAGCCCCCAGTTTACACCCCCACTTTGGGCAGGAAAACTGGTGGGACAACCTAGAAGAATAAGAGGTGTGCCCACCTCTGCCAACTCCACCCCTAAGGTAGAGGAGTCGAGGTGAAGCACATCTTTCAGTCCTCACCATCTTGAAGATGGGGAGACCCCTCCAATCAGGGCTAGAGCTATGCACCTTCCCACAGGAGGGTGGCATAATTGACGGTGTAGTCACCCCAGGTAAGGAGCCCATTGGCCCTACCTGCTACTACCCTAAAATTAGTATTTAGGTGGCTCCCCCAGACCTGGAAACTAGTTCCTGCTGACTTAAGAAGAAGGACGAAGAAGTCGCCTTGCAGCAAAGCCTGAAGACGCCTACTGACTTGGCCCCAGCCCTACCAGCCTCTCTCCAGCTTCCAATACCCTGCAAAAGACGACACCTGTCCTGCAGCCAGTGACTTCCAGAACCCGAGGAAGACTGACCTGCGCTTTGATAAAGACCAGAACTCCCAAGGACAGCAGATCTGTCCCCAAGAAACCTACACAAAGGACTCTGATGCCCTCCAGAACCGCAAGTCCTGCCCATGCACCGACACCTCCGGCCAGTGTCCAGGTGGCCCACTGTAACAGAACAGGTTCCCCAGTGATCCTGACCTCAAGTCCAGCATTGGCTGACCCCTCCTGAATTCCACAACGACTGAGTCCAGAGGCTCCCCCCGACCACGACCGACTCTGGTAAGAAGAATCCGACGTCTTAGGACACCGCTGCACCTGTAGCCCCTTGGACTTAGTGAGCTGAACCGACGGTGCCCCTATGACCCCAACACCTCTACTTGCCTCTGCTGTCACTGTTCTCCCTCCTGCCTCCTCCAGTGCGATGCCTGCAGCCTGTTTGTCCAAACCAAGTTCTCCTTTGAAAAGCATTAGGCGCCCGACGCTGCATTTTCGCCATGCACCCAGCCACACCAGTACCACCAGTGGTGTATGTTTGGTAGTGCCTTGTGGCCCCCCTGTGCTTGTTCCAACCCCCAAAGCTTAGTCCCTGCACCTAATCCACTTACCTGGAAGCAGTGTGGCTTCAAGCACCACCAGTCTCCATTGAAACGCATTGGGCCCAGCTCCAAATTTGACATCTGCACCCAGCCGTCGCTAGTGGTGCAGACTTTGTGCTTACCTGAACCTTGCCCTCTGTTGATCTCAAACCCTGAAGACTGGAACTGTAAGTTGGGTACTTACCCGTGAAACCGCAATGTTGTTTTCCTACATAGTATAACATTGAACTGTTTGAAAATTGCACTTAAGAGACTAAAGTATTTTTCCAGAAAAATGTACTTACCTTTTTGTGAAGATCCTGGTCTTAAAATAAAACTTGTACAAAGCTTATTTTTCTAAAAAATAGTGTGGATCTCCTTTTTGAGTTGTGTGTCAGTTATTGGTCAATGTGTGTGCAGCACATGTTTTACACTCCTCTGTGTTAGGCCTAAGGCTGCTTGTCCACTCTACCACTAATAGAGCACTTGGGTTTACATTGGGCCCTGTACACTTCTGGGAAATCTCTGGACTCTATGCACAGTATAACCACTTAGTGGCATACCATATACAGAGCCACCTTCCTACACCCAGAGAAATCAACTTTGCAGAATCCACCTGTGCATCTCATTGGTAAATGAATGTCCAATAAAGGCAGGATGGGGTTAGAATTTGGTCTCCTTGTTCTACTCCATAATATTGCATCTAGTATTTGCACAACTATCCCAAAATCAGTAATTAGTTGATTTATTTAGTTTATTTATATAGCACTTCATAACCCTAGCACAGGATGACAGAGCATTTTACAAGGTAGATATGTACAAATTAGATCACAGTGGGGATATACACAATTGATTATAGCAGCATCTTAAATGACAAGTTAGAGGCCAACCTTGGCCGTGTGGCTGTTCACCAGTGACACGTGAAGTAACAGTAGATGTTGTAGCACCCATGATAATGTGCTGCATGGCTAAATACTTATAAGGTCCCAAAGGTGAGACCTATTGGCTGTGCCAATGCTTGTTTATTTTTCCCAACACGCTGCTCAGTGCACTGGCTTGGGTAATTGCAGCTACAACAGAAATGTTTCTGTGATGGCCAGCCAATCAGAATGTGGCAAATTTGTGAATTCGCTGCCGGATTCACAAATCCGAAAAGTTGGAGGGAATGAAAAGCTCCCTTATCCAATGATGTGCCTATATCTTTTTTTATTGCATTCACAACTCCTCCGTGGATGGAAAAATTAACAGTCCTGGGGCTGTATTAAATATATGGTGCACCTTCCTTGTTTACGCCACGGTACACCTTTAAATAGGTGCACCGTGCATAAACAGGGAAAGTGCACTGTATTACCATGGATGTGCTGCTCCTAGGGCAGCCGCAAACTCATGCTGCCCTGGGAGCAGCGCATTCAAGTGAAATATGGAACTGCTGCTTTAAAGCCGCTCCGTGTTTCACTGTGCAGGTGTTACCCTCCTGCAATTTCAACAGGGGCGAGAGATCCCCTTGCAGGCAGGTGCACTGAGTGACTGCACACGCCTGCAAAGTGATGTCTGAGGGTTCATGGGACCCCATTTCTCACCTCCAGAGGGCTGCCTTTAGGATACGAAATGAAAGTGCACCACCTTTTTGCAGTGCACTTTCAGTGCACCTCCTAAAGGAATGTTTGCTTCTGTGCCCGCGACCATAAAAGGGCGTTGCTGCAGAGGCAAAGTTCTTCCCTCTTTTGTTTGGAGCCACACCCCGATGCAAATGGCGCTACATTTGCACCAGGGCTATCTGAATTACAGAAGGGGATGCACAACAGTCTGCTGCCTCTTTTGTAGCACCAAAGTGCACGGGGGTGCACAAAGAGGGCGCATATATCTGTAAAATGAGAAATGCCACTTTTGACTCCCATCCTTTTTTCTTAGCCTCCACATGACAGATGTACAAGACACTTGCTATGAAGAACCCAAAGTGGATGGACATATTTTTTGGAAAGTTTTGTACAGATTTGTCAAACGGAGTAAAAGTTATTAGGTAAAAAACAATGCCTTTCCTATGGAAGCTCTGACTCAACCATAACTGCAGGGGTGCTATTGATGGAGCAAGGTCTCGTAAGAAGGAGACTTGCTCGGAGGCAATCCACTCGTTTAACTCATTAAAACAAGTTATTAAACATAATCTGTGAATAACTAATACGCACCACATGAACACGCGGGTTAGTGAAGCTTGCTTATGTGTGTACTAATGCGGATAACAATGAAAACGGACTAATACCGCTTTCAACGGGGAAACTGTGGTGCGCATGCGTCAACTGCATCTACGCAGTATGACAAGGTAACGCTTGGAGGGAAATTCTAGCGCATGAGCAGAAGACACTAAAATGGAGTCTTGAAGACTCGCGTGCATGGCATCTGCTTAGCTGAAACTAAAACAAGCTATTTTACTAATGCTAATGCGAGGGAAGTATTAATAAGAAAAGGGGAATAGAGTAGAGGTGGGAGGTATACAGTGTGACCATTTATTTGTGAAATTAATATTTGTCTTTTTGACTTTATTGTTAGTGTACATTTGGGCCTCTCACGCATGGCTGAATTAAGCTGAGTGGTGAAGCGACTGAGCATGTCCACTGAAAGTTAACCCGGAATGATGACATGAAGGTTGAACACAAGCCAAGGTCGCAAATGATGTGCCCGGGGAACGGAGGGTGAAGAGTTCAGTGAAGAAGACTCTTATTCATAAACTAATAAAATAGTTTCAAGTGAAATGCGGATATGTATGGGAACTTAAGACATGAATAAAAATGAAGGGGATGGGTTTGCGAACAATAGTTTAACTGATTTTGATGACATGTAAGCATGGTGTGATGGAGCTTCCCCCCTTGCCTGACCAATCATATTTCGTATTTTTACGATATTGAAACTTTAGTGGGTGGAACATGAAGAAACGAAGGTATAACTAAGGTAGCTTTAGTTTGTTAGTGAGAGGAAGGAGACGCAGATTGCTGTGAGTCAGAGATGCTGTTGCTGGGAGAGATGCTGTGAGATGCTGATGAAGAATCGAATGCAGAACCTGAAGCAGAACTTTCTATCCTAACTTAATTGGGTTAGATCAGAAGATCGCAGAAGAATCTCGAGGAGGAACAGAGTGTCAGAGAGGGGTGCGACGCAATCGTCGGTATTCTAGAGAGGTCAACTATCCTGTCCTGAATCCTGTCCTGAAGTCTTTGTCTCCTGACCTATCCTGGGGGACCCTCACAAGCCCTTTGGCCAGGGGGTTGGTCTTTCACACCATTCTTTGTAACTATAATTTCACGTTATTTGCAAATGTTCTTTTCTCTCTGTCCTCTCCCTTTCTGAGCATTAATTATTGTATGAGTCCGAAATATATGCTTGATGTTTAATCAAATTGAATTTTCTCTCCTAAGAATGATGGTGAATGCACTGTATTTTTGAAATGGTTTACATGCATTTAATTTAGATAAAGATTTTAAACCTTCCTGAGTCTGTGATCATTTACTTCAAACAAAAGAATAGTTAAGGGTTAAGTTAATTATCACCATCAACTAGTTCAACTAATGGTCCATCGACCAGAGGAAAGAACTTTTTGATCAGTGAAAGGTTAGTTAGGAAAATTAAATAACTAAATCCTGAATATTGTGAAGTATAAATATAAAACTTTGACCACTCCAGCGGTTTACTCAATGTGTGTGTTTTATGGGCCCAGATGAGTATATGGTAGTGGAGTATCTGTTGGTGGTATACCGCTGGATCACTATCACCATCAGTGTAATGTTCAATTTTTACAAATATAAATAGAGTTAAAAACCTATAAGGTCTAGTATTGCATCTATGGCTTCTGCTGACAAATACATTTCTTGTATATATTGGGGCTGTTAGTTTGAAGACGTTATTTTCTTCAAAGTTCAACTAACAGTGGGCACTGAATGAAATCAGAATGTTTAGATGTTGTTTAACTTTGATGACAAATTTAAAAAAACAATAGACTACAGTCTTGTCATCAATGATGTTGTTTCAGATGTTGCAGTCATATTAACAATGACGTCAGAGATCATGTAATGAGTGATGTCAAATGTGAGACAATTAGCAGTGCATGGTGAGTTATAGTTACTGTACGGCACAAGTTATAGTTACTTGAGATAAATTTAACTGGTGAAATTCAGTGGTTTTGTTAGTTTAAAACGAAATGTTTTAAGTGACATTTTCACCTGACTATAACATCCCTTTAACCTTTGTTTTTTTCAGTGAACTTCTAAATTTTTTCTTAGTGGAAAGTAAGATATTATTACCATACCGAACTATAAAGTCATTTTAACCTTTTTTTAGTGAATTTCTAGTTTTTAAAAAAAGTAAAGTAATATTTGATCATACATAATGGCAACCCACAACCCCATGGGTCGTACCTTGGTACTTTCATCATACCAGGCATGGGATTTGCCACAGGGTCTGGCTGCCTTGTGGACAGCCAATGCCACACCTCACACAGCCTTTGTCCATGCAGCGAGTGGGGTTAGCCACAGGGCCTGGCCTGCAGCCAGTCCCTACGTCCAATTCCCTTTAGGCAGCCCACCCCACGCCATGCATGGCCTTCTGTCATGTTTGGTGTGACGTTGGACATTGGCTAGGCCCTGCGCCCAATTCCCCGCTGCACGTGGCTTGTGCACAGGAGGGGGTGGGGTGCAGGGCCAGGCGCCCAAACTCTTGCGGGCACACATGGATGAAAATAATTACGTGTCATTTTAAGTAAGGCAGAGATAATGACTTTGTCAAAAGTTCTGACCACCAAAATATAAAAAGTGGGTCTTTTGGCTATAACAAAAACACACAATAGTGGCTATGTCAAATGTTCACACATCTAAGCAAAAGCACAAGTTAGGGGGTACGCTGTTATGCCAGTTGTTAAGAGTGTCTGTAAACTGGATCTCCCATGGTATGCTCACCCTGCCACCAAGGGTGTGATATGCAGCTTGGAGCAGAAGTCCCAGAACGGAAATATGTATTTACACAAGTAGCGAAGCACACATATAGTTTAAATCAGAAAAGTTGACAAATCCAAGGATGAGTCCCAAGATGCATGGATGATTAAAGCATGTCTTTATTTTCCAACTTTCTTCTTCATTTCATCGTACAAATCAAAAAGGAACAGCAGCTGACACGTGTTTCATCACTTGGACTTTCTCAAGGCTGCAAACAATATATACAAAGCATCCATGTCAATTTGCAGATTGGTGACAAAATGAGAAAATAAGCTCTCCTATAGTGAGCAGTTACCAAGAGGATACATGTAAAGAGAGATTCCCCTGTGTAATTCAAACCCGAAACGGTAGAGGAGAGACTCCAGTGCACATTGTATTAGCCGCATCAAATTCTACAGAGAAATGTAGGTAGAAGATCCCAAAACCAAAAAGGTGCACAGCGATAAGAACCCCAAAGAGTCTATTTCCTTTATGAAGGGATTGGAATAGCAACATGTATAAAGCATATGTGTTGTCTTTGACAGCAAATGACAATTATTATAATGAAATGTATATTTTATCAATTCACACAGTTTGATGCTTAATAATAGTGATTGTCATTAAACAATTTAATAAAGCTTTATTAAAAAAAATCAACTTGTCTTTGAGTCTTTTCTGAAACATGTTTCAAGCTACAAAGTGCAGCAATAGCACCAACCACAAGGGGGCTCTTCAATCCAGCTGTAGAGCATAGAGCTTCAGCTAGAAATGCAAAAATAAAATATGGTAAGTTCTCCTATGGTCATGGATTTAATGACCCCAGAAACTTATTGTTTGTTTTAACGTTGCTGGGGGGCTGTTGCATTTCCTTCGGCAGCCAACAACATTAAACTAATGCTTGGTGATGCCCCTGCCACTTCTAGGGACATCACCAAGCTTCCAAAAGCAATTGTGAAGAGTTCATGCAGGGCATTATAGGGTGCTCTATTAGGTAGCAGTGAATAGCAAATGAGCGGCTTCTTCCACCCACATATTATTCATTGGTTTTTTTCACTTTTATTTTCGGTGTCCATGTGCCCACCCAGGACACCCTTTTTAAAAATTATTGAGGAGGGGAGCATGCACCCCCTTGACAAGCCTTTACAGGCCAGAGGACCCCAACTCCTGGGGCTGCATTATTTTATTAAGGGGAAGGGCACACGACCCAGGGGAGGGAGGTGTGCAGCCCCCTCCCTGAGCCTTTACGGCCACATGTAGCCCATCTCCTGGGACCTAATGTAGGTGCCCCAGTGCCCACCCAGGGCACCTCAAGACACATCATTGGGAGTAACCACAGCGCCCCGTGGCCTCGCTGGCTCTTCGCATGCACCCATCCTGGGTGCAGTGGGAGCAGGTATTTTCCTCTGCTCCCTCTGGTTGGGAGCAATCTCTGTCAAAAGAGCGGGTATGGAAAAAAATGTCTTCTGCCACCCACCGGCAACATTTTTGCAGCTCCCACTGGGTGGGAGAAGACAAGTTTTCCCTACCTGCGTTCTTGCATACAGGGAAACTGTGTCTCTGGCTTGGGCTCCCTGGGATACAAGAAGTGAGTCAGCCCCAGGGGATGGGGTTCCAGTGGCCTTTCTAAGCTTGGAGTGGGAGGCCACGAGATGCTGGGTAGGGCACCCAACCCAACACCGCACACGGCTACGGGCCATGCACAGCAGGGAGTAGGGATTCTCTGGCCAGACCCTGTGTCCAATACCACGCCAAGCACAGTGATGGACATCTTACTTTATGCTCAAAAACGTACAAATTCACTGAAAAAACAAAGATTACAGTGACATTCTAGTTATGTATATTAATATTATCTTACTTTGCATTAATAAAAACCTTGGAAATTCACTGAAAAAACAAAGGTTAAAGGGGGGGTTATAGTTAGGTGCAAATGTCTGTGAAAACATGCCGTATTAAACTATAAAAACCACTGAAATTTACTAGCTATAGTTATCGCAAGTGACTATAGCTCATGCCCTAAAGAAGCTATAACTCATGCCCTTGCCATGTACTCCTAATTACCTCCCATATTAAATCCCTCATGACATGTTCATCTGAAAAGAGATCATTGATGACAACACTGTGCATGGCAGGGAGGCAAGTTATAGTTACTTTAGGGCTAAGCGTTATAGTTACAGCTTCACATCTAAAGATTAGCCAATGATAAGGCATGCACAACCATGCTCTTTGGTTAATCCTCTTTAATGTGTATAAGTTCTCTACACATATTCCTAAAATGAACAGAATGGTGTACACCATTTTAAAATGCTTACAATCACATTGAGACGTGAACCATCTGTAAGCAAGTCACCCATAGATTATACATTCTACAACAACGCATAATGTATCAGAATTTTCATTAAACTTTGGAATTAAATCTATGCACCTTATAAATCTCCAGTTTATATATAAAATGTTCATAGTTCTACATGAGAACTCTTTAATATTTGTATGTGTACAGAAATCCACAGGTGAATAATATATTATGAAGAAAAGTTTTAGTGTTTTGCACATGTTTTAGCAATAGGCTTGACTTGCATATGTTTGTAGGTTCTCTACCATCTACTCTGCTTTCTAAAATGATATAGGGGCTTGTTTAGTAACTTGAGGAGCAGTAGCTGGGAGTATGTCACCACTGATGTCATGTATGATGTCATTTGAAATGTCATCAGTGATGTGTCATCAATGATGTAATTTACCATGTCATAAGTGATAGCATATGTGAGGTTAAAGATGAATGAGCATGACACATCAAACAGCGCTGCAACAATCATTCCTTTGAGGAGCCCTCTTTCATTTTTGAGCCTAGATGGTCTGCTTTCTCTAATGGGCTGGGCAACAATTGAGACATTAATGACCCAGGCTATCAATTTGTTTACTTTAGGAACCTTTGAACACCACCACAACGCCCCAACCCCTCACACAGATCGCTGACCCCATATCATCTGCACAACCGTTTGTGTTTACTGGCATAAACAAGTACCAGTTACACCACTGAATTGTGTCTCATCCTCTTCTTCCTGGGCCCCTTAGTGCTCACTAACACTCACCATCTATTCTGGGGCTTTTACTCCAGAGTCATGTGAACAGTTCCACAGCAGCTTATAGCAGTCACTCTCCCTGGCTGAAGCCAATCCCTGTGCACCAAACCCAAAGCCTTCTACATCTTTTTGTACCTTGAAGATTAGGACACATTTGGACTATAATGAGCTCTGACAGGAGTAGCTGGGTCCCCGCCATTCAGGACAAGAATATTACACATGTTCTGAAAAGCACATACTTGTTTATGCACAGTGTGCCATTCTCATGCACTAGATAAAACATCATAGCACAGTGTACACCCTCACCCCATGTGTCATCACCCACTGGTATAGAGGGGCAAGGTCTCAAGGGGATGCCTGGTAGTGGTCAAACAATACCTAATGGTTTATCTGCTGTGGACATGGAGTTTACCACAGCACTTGACCATTTGCATGTTTGCTGCACTGTGTTACGGTAAAGATTTGCATTGTTTTTGTATTGTATTCAAATTTCTATACCCCTTCCTAATGTATTTGACACAGGCTCTGTAGTAACTATGTCAATATCAGGTATGAGCAATATAATTAGTTCATAGGCGGGATAAGACACATTTTCCCAATCAAATATCTGTAAAGAAGACAACAAAGGGGCAGAGTCAAGGCCTTGGGGCCGTCTTACTACTGGACCAAACTGGGAACTAAGTACACCCCTTAAACACTTAACGTTAGTGACACAAAGCAGTACAAGGTTTACTGATGCAGGTGGTGTGAAGTAGTAACTATGAACTATGCAAACTAGACAATAGCACTTTATAAATCAATCTTCACTCACTATTAAAAAGAAAACATACTTTAATTCAGCCACATCTAAGTCCTATATATAAAATTGCTACATAAGTACCCAATAAATACAAGAATGTTTAGCCTCTCCTGTATTTATGTATGCTGGACCTGGCCCTTTTGGCAGGTTCACCCCTGAACTTTTTGCCTGTCTCTTAGCCTTTTCCCTGTGTAGTGTTGGTGATTTTAGGTCTCTGGGCACATTAGCACTGTGGTCCAGTGTAAAGTGCGTGCGCGCTGTGTGCGTGTGTGGTGAGACTGGCCTGCCCTCCCATAGGAATGCATTGAGGATGAGTGTGTCAGTGGTAATTCCTGTTATGAGAGGTGCAGCATGGTCAAGTCTAGTATGTCTGAATTCGTGAGAATAAATGCTGCGCAATGGTGTGCGCATATTTATGGTGACTGGTAGAGAAATGCCACTTTTAGAAGTTGGCATTTCTGTGTGCTCTGTGTCTGCCTGCCTGAAGTGAATTGCATGTCTGGCTTGTGAGTGACAGGGGCTGGGAGGTGTGTGTGGCTCCAGGAGGGGCAGGGTGAGTCAGCGCAGGGCTGAATGGAGAGATCTCCATGTAGATGGGTGGGAGGAGTTGCACCTGGGACCTGAATAGGGCTGTGCATTCCCTCTACAATGCTGGCTCCACCTCCTGTGGTGCGTCTGATGTCTCTAGCCTGTCCTCTGAAAGGAGAGAGGAGCTGAGCAAAACAAAGTGCTCCAAATCCCCCCTATACCAGTTCTGACTGGTATCCCCAAGCCCTGTGCTGTGACACAAAGGGAAATATGTGTATAAAAGAAGGGGCTGTGACCCCATGAAGATGTTCTTGTTCTTGGACTCGAATCTGCCAGGGGCGTGCTGCTGCTGGGGCCCAGGGGGGGCTGCCATGAGGGTTTGCCTCCCTGGGCCCTGCCTTGCCCCTGGACCTGGAAGACTTTGGGACCCTTCTGCCTTTCTTGCTAGAGTCCAGGACCTTCAGGACTTTGTCTACATCTGGCGCCCTGGGAGCGCTTTATTCTAATTTCCCCAAAGAGAGGAAGAGCGTGGCTACGCAGCGCTGTGCTGCCCGTCCTTTTGGGGGGAATCCCGACGTGAGGGATTCCCCCGAGATGCTGCTGGAAGCGGGAGCCCACCCCGTGTTGGGAATTGTTTGCCGGTGACCACCCCGCGTTTTGAGTTAATTGGCGGGTGCCCACCCCGCTTATGGGTGATTTCACGTTGGAGAGCAGGTGCCCACCCCGCTCTCATGCTATTTTGGATAGCGGGTGCCCACCCCGCGTTTCACCGCCGCGGCCCGTGCCGCCAACAGGAAGTCAGGCACGTCTGCCTGGGACATGGGCAGAGCCGGCGGCAGGACCGGAAGAAGTGCCGGTGATGATGCGGGGCTCACGTGAGCAGATGGGAGCCCCGGCGAGAGAAGGAGAAGCCAGGCGGGAGCCCACCCCGCACTGGCGAACCACAGAGAGAGTCCGGCCGGAGCCCACCCCGCCTTAGAAAATGTGCCGGAGACGCGAGGGAGAGAGAGTGCGGCTGGAGCCTCGCGGGCTCCACAGCGAAGTCCCGGGTCCCAGGAGGGGGCCCGGGTGAAGTAGAGAGAGGTCCCGGTGAGCACCATCCCGCCGAGGAGACTAGAGGAGTCCTGCCCGCAGTCCCGGTGAGTGGGGGCTGCTTCCTTGATGTTGGTGCCATTCGAGGCACAGTATCAGTGCATGGGCGGTCCCGCGAGAGAGCGGACCGCCCCAAAAATGGGCATATGGGTTTTAAGAGGGCCCAGATGGGCCTGAGCCCTCTACCTTTGGCCAGGTTTTCACAGTTGCCCCGCTGGCCAGTGGGCAACTGCAACGATGGGGCGAGAGTATGTAGAGAGCCCCAGAGAGGCCCCGAGGGCACCGATGTGCCAGGGCCCCTTCCCTTTGCCTTATCCCCAGCTGCGCCACACCAGCGCGGGCAGCTGCAACACTTGGGGGCAAGTTCCTTTCAGGGCATCAAAGAGCCCCAGAGGGCCCCGTGTCTATGGGGGCATATCGAGGCACATTGTCGGTGCCTGGGCGGTCCCGCCAGAGAGCAGGCCGCCCCAACGATGGGGGCAGGTGATTTATCGCCACTAGGAGGGTCCAGAGGGCCCAGAGGTGCCGGGCCCCCCTCCTTTATGCAAAGTTCCAGGAACTGGGCACAAAGGAGAGAGAGTCCCTGAGAGGGACCAGAGGCACAGAGGTGCCAGTGAGTTTCCCATCTGCCCAGCAAGTAGTGGGCAGCTGCTACGTTTAGGTTTGCGCAGTTGCGCCCGTGGATTTCGCTGCTAGGCAGCAGCCCTGACTTTCTGGACACAGGGCATTTGAGCCCCTTTTTGAGATGGCCAGTTGGCCAGGGGGACTGTTAGGTTTGTAGGGCGCCAGGCCCTAATGTGATTTATGCCTCTGCTATGGTTTCTATTGTGAGGTATGTGCTAATGTGATTTCTGTCCTAAAATGTGGTGCTAGGAAATGTGATGCATTTACTATGGTTTACGCACCTTGTGTCGTAATTCTAAATGTATTTCTAGGATTATGAGGTTTTGCATAATGTGTTTATGCTTGTGAGGTTATTATTTCCCAAGGCGTTTAGGTTGGGAGTTATTCTCTACTGTGGGTTATGCCTAAAGTGATTTATGCTTAGGATGTTAGTGTCTAATAGTTTTAGACTTATGAGATGATTGAATAATGTATTTATGCTGGTGAGGTTGGCGTATAATGTATTTTGCGCCTAATGTGATACTGTGCATAATGTGGTTTATGTTACAGGCTGATGCTGAGTGTAGTGGTTACCAGTGATTACTGGTTGTACGGTTATGATATGTCCTACATTTATGATATGTTCACTAAATGATGGTTCTGACAGTGGCCCACATGGCCCTGTCATGTGTAAATAATCCCTTGTAGATATTGCCCAGTGCCAGTTGGCACCATGTGTATTATGTGAATACTATTCTAATGTATTATGAGAATACAAAGGCTATTTTTGATATACCCTTGTGTGGAGTTCCTTTTGTGGTGTGCATAGTATGTTGTTGCTGGGTGTGTGTTGCAGCAAACGCTTTACACATTGCCTCCGGGATAAGCCTGACTGCTCGTGCCAAGCTACCAAGGGGGTGAGCAGGGGTTATCTTGGGTGTGTAACTCCCTCGCCCTGACTATAGTGGTGGTTTCTGCCTGGCTTTGGCGCAAGCCTTAGCCAACCAGAAATCCCATTTCTAACAATGTAGGTATGTATGTATGTATGTGTTATTTACGTAACTCAAACTTAGCGGAAATGCAGCGAAGCGTTCTATAGGGCCAAAGGCAAAGACAGTCAATATGTGATAGGATGGATAGCTGGTTTGTGGACTGTTACTGCAACGTGATGTATGTTCATTAAGGAGGTGTCTTCAGAACTTTCCCAAACTGGAGCAGGTTAAGGGCAATTTTGGTGGATTTGGGGTTATTGTTCCAGATTCTAGGAGCATCAATGGAGAAGGCCTTCTTTGTATCCAGTATGGTGGTGTCATGGCTGCTGGTATGCCTAGAGCCACTGGAGATGTTGAGCTTGTCAGCAGGGTTGGCAGGGGTGCTAATTCAATGGCTTTGTAGATGATACTGCTGGGTTTCAAGCTTGTGTTGGCTGCAAGGGGAGCCAGTGTTTTTCATCCACGTCGAGATGATGTCTCTCAGAGTTAAACAATGTAAAGCCACTCCTGTGATGTTTGTCAATGATTTCACACTGTAAAACCTATTCCTAATATATTTGTCACAGTGTTCACAATATGAAATCCCTTACTGATAAATTTGTCAGAATGTTTTTAATGAATAACACCTTTGTATTGTTTTCAGAAATGTTACAATGTAAACCCCTTCCAACTGTATTTCTCATGAGATTACTCTATGCAAAGACCCTTCCTATTGTTTTTGCTACAGGATCTGAATTAATAATGTATCAGTTATGAACAACTGGGCTGCTTCATAGGTGGGCTAATAGAACTGCTGCCCAAACAAATACCAGAGGAGAAGATCAACAAAGGGCCAGAGCCAAAACCGAATCAGTTCAGTCCAAGACTTGTACAGGGTTGGAGAAAAACAGAACTCCACAAAGCAGACACAAACACTTAATATATCAGTTGATTCACAGAAAAGGTATTTATATTCACACTCAACTGAATATCAAACATAAAATTACAAATATACACAATGAAAATCAAACCTCTCTTGTCCCTCCTAAACTAGAACTCTGTGTAAGTAGGTCCATCGGTGTCAAATAATGTTTAGCCCCTTCCTATGATGTTTGTTTCAGAATTCAGAATGTGGACCCTCTTCTTATTGTGTTTGACAGAGTGCTCATAATGCAAAACTCTTTCCTATTTTATTTGTCAAAGAGTTCAGAATATGAAATCCCTTCTTTCAGTTTTTGTCCAGTGGTTACACCATGTATAGCCCATTCCTACTCTACTTGAACTGGGTTCTGATTTATAATGTCTCTATGAGTTGGAAGTTCTTATGCAAGCTAACACAACTGTTGGCCAATTAAGAGATGTAAAACAGAAGAATAACAAAGGGGTGGAGCCAAAGCCCCACTCTCCCTCCTTAATGCTTTTAAAACTATTTTTAGGATTGCATGAGCTGTTACAGACAACTGCCTTTACAAAATAGACCTAAAAATTGATACATGCTGTAGAACGCTTGCCACTAACCTTCCTCGGGAACTCATTTTTAACAAGAGAAAGTGATAACCACTGTGAGTTTGGGGTGCACCACTTAGCGCTTTCATTTACTTTAGTCTTTTGTCCTGAAGTGTTCACGGTCTAGAACAGTTTTTTCCTTTTTCCTTTAGCGTTAAGACACTAGGGGCCTCATTACAAAGTCAGGCGGAGGAATCATGTTCAAGGGACCGACCAAAACCCGGTCGGCGTTCCCGACTGACTAATTAGGATGCGTCCGAACACTGTTCGGTCGCACTCCTATACTTTACAATGGGAGCATGCATTCCGGCCGGAATGCATGCTCCCATTGTAAAATGCGAGGTGCAGCTCATCCCTGCACCCCGTGGCAGGCACCTTAAGATGCCTGCTACAAGGTGCAGGGATCAACAGGGCATCCAACCGGAGGCCCCACACCAAAGGGGCCCTGCTGGGGGCCCCCAAAGTTGAGTTCCAACAGCCTTTCTGTGTCGGACAGGCAGGCTCTTCAAGCCCATCAGAAGCCAGTCAGAATGATCGTTCACATTCCTTTCCGACCAACTCCATCGTAATGGGTCGGTCGGAAAGGAATCCGACCGGCATATTACGATGCGGTCGGAACGGCTCCGACCGGCAGTGGGAGCCGTTTCTGACCGCATCGTAATTAGGCTCTTTATATTAAAATAGCAAGTTAAGTAATAAACCCCAAAAAAGAGAAACTAATGTATCTTTGATTACTTTGAGAAAGTACAGACCTATTTATCCTGCTCATGACACCTGGAGAGGCCCACAAGTGAAAAAAGAATTTGCCTCTGTACATACTTGTGGGAAGTCTTCAGCTTCATTCCAGGCTGATACCAAAGCGCTATTGGTCTACAGGGTATTTGCTTTAACTAAAGCTGCAATCATAGCTAATAAGAAATGTAATTGCTATATGCAAATGTGATTCATTTGCATGCAGTTGGAATCCTTTGGCTGGAGGATGGTTTCACTGCAGTGCATTTTATGGGATAGCTCTTGAACGCCGCTAAATTTATCAGGCATATTACGTCTGTATACATATTGAAATGTATGTGGGAACTTCGAGGCAATATCATGGAGCTAATTATGCAACAAACAGGACATTAACTGGCAGCTAATATGCTTTAATCGCGTGATATGTTACCAGAAATGTACTTTACAACCTGCAGTATTGTTGACTTAATTAGATCATTTTACAGCTGTAAATTGAATATTACTTTACTGCTCAAAACTCTTTTCAAATGTACAGACTTTATAAATATTGTTAGCAACAATAGCTATTTACATATGTAGTTTACCCCTTCACACACAAACCTCTATTGCTGTGAGGCATATGAAGCTAATAGTGCACTCCCTCTCCTTCCCTTTTTTAATTATCTCTAGGTACAGAATAGCTGGAACCATTCCTTTAAATAACTGACTGTGTTAAGAAGTTTTATGTATATTCATTGCATACATGTTTATTTTATATGTGGATTCATTGTACTTAAATATATATCTTAACTGTCCATCCTGAAAATGTAACCTGAATCCTAATGGCATTTTTGTGTAGGGAGAATACATACAAACAGTGAAAATAAGCCCAAAACGAGAGAAGTCACTTATTTTTTGGAACATAAAAATGATGTTGTAGCTTAATAAAACCCAGTTCACTATACAATCACTCAAAACTCTATTAATAGTCAAATATAAATCAATCATGCCAGTTAATGGTCCTATACAAAAATGAAAACAAATTACTGACGTTAAGATAGGTATTACAGAGCATTTTATTTTAGAAATACATATTATATTGTAGCAGGTTTTGCATATTATAAAATAAATTGTTAACACCTCTGCTCGCCCTCTGGCTCTCAGGAACAATAGCTAAAGAAAGATAGGGGCATATTCACAAGGATCGGTGATACCTATCGCAATGGCCAGTTAGCGGCAGTTTTTTTATCGCCGCCTAACCCTGAAAACTATCGCCATGTTAGCGACGTATTACCAAGCTGTCACTACATGGCGATAGTATCAGGGAACGGCGGTGAAAACTGTCGCTAACTTCAGCGTGAAGGCGATAGGAAATCCGGCGTTAGCGGGCAAAAACTACTGATAGGCCCATTAGCGGCAAAAAAACTCACGTTAGTCAGCCCAACGTGAGGTTTTTTTGCCTCTAATGCAAAAAATAGCCTATCAGTCAACATCCAAGAGAAAATAGGCATAAAAACCCAAAAAATGCAGAATGGAGCAGCCTGGGCCAAGTGCAGCACACATCAACAACCCCTGCAAGCCACCCAAAATCCAGGATGACCAGGATGAGAGCCAGGATGCCTTGCTGGACCTGCGTCTGGAGCCTGGATGCCTTGCTGTACCTGCGTCTGGAGCCTGGATGCCTCGCTGGACCTGCGTCTGGAGCCTGGATGCCTCGCTGGACCTGCTTCTGGAGCCTGGAGTGGGATGCGGAGGAGCTGTGGAGTCGATGAGCCGAGGCGGTAGACATTGAGGCGCAACGTTCGCCCGTACCTGGTGGTGAAGTCTGGCAGGTCGCATGGAGACACGTTGCTGACCTGTGTGAGAAGACAGCCTTGCGCACCTTGGAGCTGTTAATATTAGAGGCATTCCTGCGCCCCAACGTAGGGAGGTCTGCATCGCATACTACGATCCACCACTACACCGGGGTGCACGGAGGGGATTACCAACGGTGGGTGCCGCCTCTCTGCATCCCAGGCCGGATGATGTTGGGCTGGCAGGACGCTGTGGAGGGTGAGGCCCCAGAGCTGCGCCGAACTTGTGTGGCGGGAGCGCTGCAACTTTACGCCTAAGGGGGCCCTGCTGCAACAACTGCATCGGGAGGTTCACCAGCGGACTTGGCGGCGACTGCTGTACCCAGGCTTGTGAAATCCCACCTGGCTGAGGCTCCTGCTGGCTGAGTCACATATTTGGAGAGAGTGCAGCGGATTGCTCCACTGTGTCAATGTCCAGGTAAGGAGAAGGTGGGACACGTAGCGCAGGATGCCTCGGGGTCTAGTCGCCAAGGCCTAGCACATGTAGATGACGCACCCCCAGTGGCGGCTCATCCGCTATGGCGGAAGAACGTCGCCCCACTGCTTTCAAGCAGTGCAGAAGAGGAACAATCATCACATGATGATAACTTACTGATGTAACCGTGCTATGTTTCCTTTGCGGGTGGGAGGGTTGGTAGGACTGCTCCAAGCATGGGGCAAGGCATGGGCGGATCGGCATGCCCACTCAAGTGCGCAATGACTATTTGGTTGGCCCACTCAGGCCACCCAAAGCAGTCATGCGCACTTCCCTGTTGTAGTGCAGGCTGCATTACAGCCTGCATGGAGAACATGCCCACCCCTCCAGCCCCTGGCTGCATGCCTTCTCCCGTTGCCAATTAGCAATCCCAGCGCCGCATCACAGCGTTGTGATTGGCTCAGGGGAGGGAGCCTGGCTGCCCACTTCCTGTTCCTGGAAGCAGACGCATGAGAGCAGGAGCAACGAAGACACGGGACCCAGCTTCGAGGTAAGACTTCCCTTATTCAAATATTTACAGCACCCGCTCACACACACATCCCCGCGTCCACGCCCCATCGAGTGTTCTTTCAAGCGTTCACCACCTCACAGCTGTCCAGCCCCCCCAGCACTTCTCAATGGCGGCCGCTGTGCGCCTATGCACAGCGGGCGTACCACTCGTGTGCCAAAGGCACATACGTGGTTGCGACGCATGCCATAACATTGCATTCCATTCCAATGCATACAAATACTAGGCACTTTGCAACAGTAGAGTAGGTGTTGCATAGCAGAGACATTAATATCACTATTCCCACTTCAGTGAGTGCAACCCAAAACTAAGCTTTGCACCCCAAACCCAACCGTGAACCCTGGAATTCCTTTTTGAGCCCCCATAACACACCCAAAAATCAAATTTGACCCAAATGCACACCCCAATTTCCATATTTTACCCCAAATGCACACCCCAATTTCCATATTTTACCCCAAATGCCCACCCCAATTTCCATATTTTACCCCAAAACACACCCCAAATTCCATATTTTATCCCAAAACACCCCCCAAATTCCATTTCTTACCCCAACACACCCCCCAATTTTCATATTTTACATCCGAAACCCATACCCACCCGAAAAACTTTAATTTACCCCATTACTGACCTCACAATGCGTTGTAATCAAATGCGATGTAAAGGCACCTGCGTTGTCGGAGTTGCATTGTTGACGATGTACTGCCTGCGTTGTAATGGTCGTCTCCCGTGCCAAAGGCAACCCATAGGCTACGCTGTTTGCGTCTGTCTGCCCCTGGACCGCGCTCTGCACCAAGGAGCCTTCCTCTTGGACACTCCACCACTAAGACGCCAGCACGCTCCTCGCCATCAACCCGGGACGCCACCTCGCCTGCCAGGACCAACCTCTGCTCCGGACCGGACATCACCATCGCCATCACTGACGGCTGCAGTATCGCCCGCAAGGAGCACCCCGACCATCAAGGAGGAGGCTTTGCCATCACCTACAGAAGCACACTCCGACTGACCACGCACTCTAATGACCCAAGGGTGACCATGGACCACCTCAACTCCCAGATACGGACCAAGCCCAAGCACATCCTCTGCGGCACCCTCATGTGCAGGCCCCCCGGGCCATGGCCCCCCATTCTCCAATACCATTGTAGACCTCATTGCACCCCAGGGTCTCCCATCCACCGACGACATCCTACTCGGTGAACTCAAGTTCCACCTGGACAACCCCAGCGACCAGGACACCACCCCCTCCTGGGGAAGGTCCCCTACATCAGACACAAGCAGCAAGTCAGCTCAACAATCCACATAGCAGGGCACACGGTCGAGCACCTCACCTCCACCAGCGGGTACTTCAACTACAGCCACAACACCGGACTCTCCTGGACCGGCCATCATTGGTAACATCACGTCTTCACCTTGCCCACCGGACACCACCGCCATCATCGCAACCCCGCGCAGCTGGATCAAGGCCACCGAAGAATGTCTCGTCCACTCCCTCCGCAACAACACTCCACCAATGCTTCCAAACGATGACACCGCAGCGCTCAACCACCACCGATAGATCTCCAACAGCGCCGACATTCGGGCACCCCTCATGAACGGCACTGCGTCAGTACCTTCCGCCTGCCTGATTGCAGGCGTGAGGGTGACGCAGTGCCACAGGGATAGGCTGGCCCCATGCATTGCTGGAGTTGCGTCATGGTTGTGACACGACTGCAGCAATGCGTGATTTAGCGCAGACAGATACGTCAGGATTCCTGACATATCTGTCATTACTTGAGTCATGGAGCGCTGTCCAGTGAATACAGCGCATCCATGCTGTCGCAGGAAGGGCGTAGTGAGAAGTGTTGCAACGTTGTCTTGTTACAGCGCTGCAACACTTTTCATGACTGGGGCCCAGGAATGCGCACTATCTTGTTGATGGTGCGCATTCCTGCACTGTAGTTTTGTCGCAGGGCAGCGCTGCAACATTGCTTGCAGCGCTGTCCAGCACCAAAACATGCTGAGATGTGGCCCCAAGCGTTATCCCCATTTTTAAGACCAGCTATTTTCTGGTCTTAAGTAACTGGCTCTAACTGAAGTTAGAGCCAGTTTTTTTGGTCTTCAGAAGGTCAAGGATCCCCTTGTGAATATGGAGTAGTGGTGTTTGCGTGCGTTTTTGCACGGGAACGCCTCTCCTGCATATAATTATCGCTAACAGAAGTAGCGATCTTTATAACGGACGTTTTCGCCTAAAAACTGTCGCTAACGGCTGTTAGCGACAGCTTGGTAATAGGGTGATAAAATTATCGCCGCTTTAGCGGCAGAAAAGTGCCGCTAACGCGGCGATATCGCCTTGAGAATATGCCCCATAGTGTGCACACCGGCAATGTGCTGTGAATACATCTTTTTTTATATGTCATAACAGTTGCTGCCAACTTTTAATTAGGCGTGTGAAATTAAACTTTCACGGGTGAAGTTTGCTAAGATACCACACTTACCAACTTTGTGAAGTTGCAAACTTTATCATCTCTGTACAACTTTCTCTGCTAGTGAAAGTGGCCACAAAAAGTGTTTTGCAGGAAATCGTTGCTAATTTTTAATTTTTTAGGTCGAGCATCAGCGCGCATGCGCTGTCTGCAAGACCTGGGGTAATCACTCTACGGAGTTCAATTTCCCTCGATGCTTGCCATTGGTCAACTTCTATATCGCTTTTCTTTCCTGTCTCCTTATTGGCCGGTGTCCCCATTACATCACTTCCGTGTTTAAGCCAGGAGCACCGGCCAACTACAGTTTTCCTACACAATAGGTCTAGATGTACTTCTTTGGGGACTTCTTTTTATTATGTACTATGGCGTCCGCTTCACTCGCAGGCACCCACATATGTTTTGTGTACACGGGTGCCCCGTTTTGCTTCAGCACGGCGCCTGGTTTAGTATTTATAACACATTACATGCTTCAGCGCAAAAGCTCCCCACGGCGCACGAGAGAAAGGGAGAATCCTTCAGCTGCAATTTATTTAATTTTATATTGCACCTCCATTTTTTTAATTAACTTTACAATATTCAGTGTGGCGCCCATTTCACGAGCGCCGTGCTTTCAACTTTAAAGCTCCATCTCCCCGTGTCGTGCCCTCCCTCCCACCACCAAATACAGGCTGCCTATTGAACTCTCCTCCCACCCCTGCTGCCAGGTTAAGGAGTTCATCAGTAGCCGGGTTCAGACTCTTCAGCTATGTTTTGCTTGCACGCTCCATTTCTCCGTAGGGTGCCCTCCCTTCCACCACTTAAAACAGGCTGCCTAGTTAACGCACCTCCCTCCCCCCTCCCCCGCTGCCAGGTTAAGGAGACTGCCCCTTCGTCATCAGCTGGGCTCAGCCTCTCCCGGGATCACCTCTTCAGCTGCAAGAGCCACGGTGATCAGCCGCTGAGCTTGCCTCAGACCTGCCCACCTCCCTCCTCCTCCTGCAGCTGCCCACAACACCAGAAAGAGTTGTTGCTGACAGGAACTCCGTGCAGTAAGTATTGGATTAACCCCATGCTGTTTGTTTCTTTTTTTATTTATTTATTGGTTTTTGCTTAGTAATCGCTGAAATTATTTTTTTTTTCACTCCCTGCGGTTTCACTAAAGAGACTTTGGGCCGAGTTTTCTTTAAAAAAAAGCAAACAAATACGTGGTTTAATCCCACCCCCTACCAGTCCTTTAAAAACAATCCCTATTTACATTTTAGATATTGGCATTTGCTTATTGCATGCAACGTTGCAGCCATTTCAAGTAAGTTGCGCTGGTTATTTCGGTATTTTTCGTACAATGAGGGGCCTGCCACCGACCATGTCATACTGAATATTTGTTCACTGAAAACTAATTGCATTTACTGTCTGCGCCTGCTGAGAGCCAGAATAGTTTCCTCAAAGAGTACAATTCTCATTGTCTGTTCTGTCAGTATCATTTTATTAATCAGATACGGAAATGTATTTGAGCCGACCACTCCTTCATTTAATGCAGGCCCGAGCACTGCGGAATAGGTATTGTCAAACCTATTCCTCTCTTATTTAGTAATTCGTTATTACCTAATATAAACCCACCATCTGGCTTGTCTCTGACCTTTACGCAATTGTTCTTTTACGAAAGCTCATTAAGCAGCAGATTGTGGTATGTCTCTGTTTGAAGGCCTTTATAAAAATAAAGAAAATATGCTGAATGATCGTGATTATTCACAATATAGCAAAACACATCTAACATTGTATCGGAAAGCTGCTTCCTTAGGTTAAGTATTAGCAGCATAACAAAGTCAATCAGACATTTTATTATATCTAGTTTCTTAATTAAAACATCTCAAAGTCCAGTTTCAGTTTAGGCACTTTGAAAATGATTGAAAAAAATGAAATAATTAACTGAAAAAAGTTACACATTTGCAACAAAGACCACCCATGTAAACTGTAATTGGAATTGTTAGCAGTCTTTTTATTTGTGCAGTATAAAGTCTTTTGATATGCATGTTTAATGTTGTCACTTCAGTTCTCTTGAGTGTTTTCATACACGGCACATGATGCGGTTGTAGATTGCCATGCTTCAGAGCCTCCCCTGGTGATCTCTTTGAGACTGATTTATATGAGCAGACCCCTGGGTGGGTACATACTGTAGGATGACAAGTATAATTCTGTTTTTCTGGTGATTGCTGGTTATAAAACGAGTCACATTTGGAAGAGCTCTGGTCAGCTAAGCGAATGCATGTTACATTGCCATTATCCAGAAGGCATCTGGACTTATTTCATTTTTAACGCGGCTGTGTATGAATCGTAATGCACCAAATCCTGATAGGGTTGGGTGTTTCGAGACTGTGCGCATGTAAGTTATTTGAGTTTTTTAGACAGCTATTGGCATTGTAAATAACAAAGCCTTTTATTTGTGTTTTAAAAACCTGAAAGCTTGCACCGCTTGCAGGTTTTCAAAACACATATATAAAAGGCATTGTCATTTACAATGCCAATATCGCAAACTCTCGCAAATGTGAGACCTATTGCATTGCAAATGCTTGTTTTCTGTAGAAGTCTTTCGCAAAACATGGAGTCCCTGTATACATTTCCCGATCAAAAAATAATTTTGCAAAGTTGACCAGTTGGGTAAGAAAAGCAAACTTCACAAACCTGGCACAAAACAAACTTCACATGCCCTTACTTTTCAAAATGCGATATAGACTAGATTCGAAAATAGTCTCCGGCTGGATGTCACTTTTACAAGAAGAGAGAGAAAAGTATCAGTCAATCAATAATATGTTTATTTAGACAAAAGTTTTAAAAGAGAACACAATAGAAGTAATAGCCTGGCCGTGATTACAGTTGTGTTACCTGATTTGTGCCTAAGAGAAACAAGCACTTGCAAAGCAAATAAGTCTGGCTTTAGAATGAAAGTGGTTCTTCATTGATTGGTAAGTTTGTGTGTTATAAGGCCAGTGGATGATTGCAAGATTTAGTTCATTGTTAGATGCATGTGCAAAAGAAGCTGAGTTTATGGATGAGAGGAGTATCAGAAAGAGAGCTCTTATAAGTGGCAAGAGTTGCAGGTGCAGCAGAATGAGCAATGTACAGACTCGGGAGATGGGGCAGCAAAATCATTGAAGCAGGAGTAGCAGAACGAGAGGCTTGAAAAAGTATGAGGTTGAAAGGTGAACAGTATAAAATTAGCAGGTGCAGCATACAGGTGAGGCGTGCAATTGAAAAACAAGACGTGCATGTGAAAGAGAGTGAGATGGAAATATAGTACAATAAGTGGTGTGGGTTCAGCAAAATAAGATGTCTCACATGCTAGAGGTGGTGTCGTGAGCCAGTAAAAGGAGGGTGGTGCTTGAGACTGGAATGATCTTCTTTGGACATAATATTTATCAGAAAAACCACATTGTGGATATCAGTTGTAGTTGACCTCTCACTTCTCTCCCCTAAACAACAAGGGGCATATTTATGAGTGGCTTGCGCTGGCCTTGCATCACATCACATAGCTTGACGCAAGACTGGCGCAAGCAGTAAGTCATATTTTTAAAAATGACGCAACTACAAAACTGTGTAGCATTTTAAGGTTTGCGTGGGGTGAAAGCTGCACTGAATCCAGCTGCGTCGCGCAGGAAACCATATAGGCAGTTTAGGTGTTCCTATGCAAAATGCAATGCAACCGTAATGCAGTGGTATGAGCATAGCACTACGTCACGCATCATGGAGTAGTGCAATGCAAAACTAGAAATGCATCAGAATTGCTGTGCATCAGCAATGCAGGCTTTAGGAAATGATGCAGTGGCTAAAGTATAAAATCCTCAACATCACAGAACATTTTGGCAAGACCATGGAGGTCGTCATACTGCAACTAGGAGTAGTTAGGAGACCACCACCACATAGGCAGCGAAGGAGAAAGGAACATATTTTCCGCCACGCATATCCCTCATTACCCTCAGGGAGGAGGAGGTCATACAGTTTTAGAGGTTGAAGAGGGAGTTCATCATGGACTTGGTGGAGATGATAAGGTCAAGTCTCCAGACAGAAACTACAAGGACCCATACCATTCCAGCACATGACAAATCGATGACTGTGGTACAAATCTTGGCCTCTGGATCATTCCAAACTGCAGCAGCAAGATTGGCAGGTATATCACAGGGAGCATTATCTGCCTTTCTCCCATCTGTGTTGGGGGCCATAATTAAACTGGTCCTACAGTGCCTACGATTCCCCAAAACTAATCAACAGCAATTGGAGAACAAGCAAGGGTTCTGCAATATTGCAGGATTCCCCCATGTGTTTGATGCCATAGATTGCACACATGTGCAACCAGTGCCTCCTGCAGACACTGCACTGCACACCTATACAGGAACAGGAAACATCATTATTCAATAAATGTCCAGGCAATAGTGGACCATCAGAGCTATTGAGATTGAGATGTGGTTTCATTTCTTTAAAAGCCTACAAAATTCGGTTGATTTAATAGGGTCTTCTGAGCAGCGGTGCCGTTTATGTAATTTTAAGAAGGTAGGCCTTGCCCAAATAATTTATGTTTGCCCAATTAAATAAAAATCTTAGATGTTTTTGGTTGAAACCGTTCTTTTGTAATCTTGATAGAAGGCAATGCAACACAGCTATCTTTGCATGTTTGAGTGGCATGAGCCTGCAGTTATTAGCCCGTTGTGTGAAATTCCTTAAAGAAACTCAAAAATGATTGACCTTGGGACCAGCAAGTTTCTGAGCATTAGTGTTACTAAGATTTATCGACTGGTCAACTTTTACGGGGAGCTCTGAGTGTTTATCACGATTTATACTTATTTATTTATGTTGTCATACAGCGAGGATTACTGGCACCATCTGGTAACCAAGATTGATATTTACAGGCAAGATACTTGTATACTAGGTGCTACGGAACCTTGATCATGTAGGTAACACTATCACTGAGACCCAATTACTGGGGTCCTTTAAAATGGTCGAAGAGGCCTGGAAGAAGAGGTTGTTGCATGTGTTCAAATTGTTTACTGGACTACATTCAAAATGCAATATTTTTAGCAGGGCTTTGATTTTTCAATTTCAGGAGATATACCACTGGGATCAGAAACACCCATATAGAGACTTCTTCAGGGGCTGGCTTGTCTCAGTTAGAAACAGTAACAGATCCAGGAGAAAATAGTGATTCTTGGGACAGTCCAAACCTTTTTTAGAGTTGGTTTTATTCTGGTTAAATCTTTTTTACAGGTTATAATTATTGCACTTTGCATTTTAGGGAAGCTGGTCTCCATCAGAGCTGCACGCCGGGCTTCTTGTATTTTTATTTTTTTCTTTCTTTTCTTTCTCTGAATAATCATGATATATATTACTCTTTTATTGTGTATTTTTATATTGTGATGGTTTTTAATAACTTGGAACAATAAAAAACCATCTATCTATGTATCTATCTGGACCATCAGGGACTCTTCATCAACATTCTGGTTAAATACCCTGATGCCTACATTTTCCGCCACAGTCTCATCAAAGAGCAGTTCTAGAATGGCCGTTACAGTAATGGCCTACTCTTTGGTAAGGAAAGCAGAATGACCAATAGTTTGCTTAAATTGAAGTGTTTGACTGAATACCCATCTATGTGTTTGTGTTTAATCGTGTGTAATGCACACCTAGTGGCAATATGCCACTCAAACTTGTAGCCAATTATTTTCCAATGTGTGATTACCGCACAGATTCAGAAATGGAAGGATGAAAATATATACAGTGCTAGGTGTTGTGACCTGTCATACTTTGTAAGCTGGCAGAAATCCAAGTAATGTAATTGCATTGACAGCAAATGACAAACCATGGGCCCAACATTTGTTTAGGTGCTAACATTTAAGAAACAACCTCAAATAAATTGTGCGATGTGTGCATGTGCAATGGTGTATCAAGGTGGGAATATGTGTAAATCTCTTGAGACCATAATGGTGTAGGCAAAATCTTCACAGCCAAAGTATTTGTTTCACACAGGGAAGTGTAGATGTTGGATGATGATTTTCTTAAGGCCTCAAATGTGAACGGACCAACAAATATCAATGACTGTCACGCACTGAAAGTGTTGGATCAAATAATGTAACAAATATGTACTCTAGGTACATACGTCACACTAAAAGAGCAAATGGCAGGTATACACCAGCCATGACAGCATTCAAAGTCATCTTAGCCACATTCATAATAAGGCACATATACATTCTCCATCAGTGTACTAGATGAGTACATACATTCCACAAGTTGCCTACATTTACTGCATCTTACTTAATCGAAGTAATTGTCACACATTGCTTACATAGGCCAATACAGAAGTCATACACTAGGAATAAACCTATGTCACAGAGTGATGACGTAAAGGTATCACAGTGTAATCACCACAAACAAATCTACATACTCATGATCAATAAATGGTGTAAGAATTAAGGCCAACAAGTACTGATTCATCAAAATTGAGATTATACATACATACATTTTCTGACATAAACGTTACTGTACAGGTCTGTTGAACCTAATCAGTCTTCCAAACATAAAAGGTCCACTTTTCTGTTCCTATGTGTCAGTCTAAGTACATCTAGACAAATTGCCATTGTGAAAACAAAACCTGAAGGATGATCACTCAAAACTGAAATATCCATGTCAGATGACAAGCAATGGAAACTTTTAATAAGCAACTGGACATGCAAATTCATAACAAACAATGTAAGGCCCTGGCATACCATGTAGGCAGACAAGTGCATCATAGATGAAATTATGTCAAATGTATTTGTGAGTGTCAAACTTACTGTCACTATTCCAACCCATAGATCTCAATATGGCTGCAAAAGAGTCCCGTCTAAATTTAGAGACATTTTACAAAACCTAATCCCCAATTTACAGTTAGCAGATAAGAATAGACAAATTTGCTTATCTTGCCAATCTTATGTCTGAACACATTAACTCTCATGTTAATGTGTTGTATCCCTTACATGCTGTTCAATATATAAAATATTCAAAAATATAGCAACAAACATGTGTAAAGCAATGTTCAACAATAATTAAAACATAACAGTGTCAATTACATTATACATTTTTTCATAATGCCTGCATACAAATAATACATAGGTAGTTATGTTGAAGTACAAAGAATACAATCATTGACTTGTGATGTTGTCTATTTTCAGGTGACCAGGGATATGGTTTTCAGCCATGGCCAGAATATCGTGGTCAAGAATATCGAATTTAAGGTAAGAAATATCGTTTTAAAAAATATAGAAGCCATTAATATTGTTTGCAAAAATATAGATGTTTAAAATATCGACTTTTTAAATTAGTGTTATGTATTTTAGTTTATATTTTAAATGTATGTGAAGTATGTTTTTTTGTATAAGTATTGTTTCTGTTTTTTAATATATGTGTTCAATTTTTAGTAGTTATGAATTGTATTTTAATTAAATTTTGCATTTTTTAGTTCCGTAGTGGGTTGTGGGTTTATAGGGGAATAGGGTGGGAAGTAATTTAATTATAATAAATAATGATTATTTTTTATTTATTTAATTTAGATTTTATAGCATTAATTGTGGGAAGTAATGTATTTGTAATTAATTATTAATTGGTTGTTAATTAATATTAATTAATTAATTGATAATTTATTATGGTAATTGTGTAATTTATTTTAGGTGCGGGTTGTGGGGTTTATAGGGATAAGGGTGGGAAGTAATTTATTTTTGATTAATTAATAATTAGTTGTTAATTTATATTAACTAATTAATTGATCATTAATTATGGTAATTGTGTAATCAATTTTAGGTGTGGGTTGTGGGGTTTATAGGGGTAAAGGGTGGGAAGTAGTTTTTGTTTAATTAATTAAAAATTAGTTGATCTTTAATATTAATAAATTAATTTATATTTAATTTGGGTATTTGTTTATATTTTTTTGTGTGTGGGTTATATTGTTATAGGGGAACAGTGTGGGAAGTAAATTAATTTTACTTACTTTGTAATTAGTTACTAAATACTATTAGTTTTCTAATTGAAAATAAGTTTTAATTCTGTAATTAATTTTTTTACAGTTTCATTTTAGCTGTGGGTTGTGGGGATTATTGGGGTAAAGTGTGAGAAGTGAAATAATTTTTATGAGTTTTCGTTTGTTTTTTAATTAATAATATTTCTTTAATTGGTAATTAATTATGTTAGTTGAGGAAGTTCATTTTTTTCATTTAGATGTGGGTTGTGAATTGTGTGGTGTTATAGGGTAGGAAATAAAAAAAGTAAATTTATGTAATAATTAATGTTTTTGTTTCAAAATAATTTTTAATTAAAAATATTTAATATTTATTTGCTTGGAAATTATTTTTTATTTTATTTAATATAATATTTGTATGTATTTGTTATATGTATTTAACATTATAATATGTTTTTTTAATTTAATATTAAATATATTTGTATTTGATTTTTTTAACATATTTATATATTTTTAATGTATTTTGTTTTTTAAATATTTTTATTGTTGTGAAAATGTTGTTTGTTTTTAATTTTGAACTGACTGGAGTGAGAATATTAATGGTTACTCCTCTGCAATCCAACACTTTCCCTACTGTTGCACTCACTGAAGTAGGAATAGTAATTTTTACCCCTCTGCTATCCAACACTTTCCCTACTTTTACAATCATTGGAGTGGGAATAGTAAATTTTATCCTGCCACTTTCCCTACTGTTGCACTCACTGGAGTGGGAATAGTAATTTTTACCCCCCGCTATCCAACACTTTCCCTACTGTTGCACTCACTGGAGTGGGAATTGTAGTTTTACCCCTCCGCTGTCCAACACTTTCCCTACTGTTGCACTCACTGGAGTGGGAATTGTAATTTTTACCTCTCCTCTATCCAACACTTTCCCTACTGTTGCACTCACTGGAGTGGGAATAGTAATTTTTACCTCTCCGCTAACCAACACTTTCCTTACCGTTGCACTCACTGGAGTTGGAATAGTAATTTTTACCCCTCCGCTAGCCAACACTTTCCCTACTGTTGCACTGACTGGAGTGGGAATAGTAATTTTTACTCCTCCGCTATTCAACACTTTCCCTACTGTTGCACTCACTGGAGTGAGAATAGTAATTTCTACCCCTCCGCTATCCAACACTTTCCCTACTGTTGCACTCACTGGAGTGGGAATAGTAATTTTTACCCCTCCGCTATCCAACACTTTCCATACTGTTGCACTCACTGGAGTGGGAAATTTAAGTTTGAAGATTTTCAAATAGTTTCATGTTTTAATTTATAATAGAATGTTTTTTTTTATTAGATTTTATGTTATTGGTACATATATATATATATATTCACTGAAAAAACCATAGGTTTCAGGCACGTTATAGTTAGAAATTAGCATTTAAAAAACCTTTGAAATTCACTGAAAAAACCATAGGTTTCAGACACGTTATAGTTAGAAATTTGCATTTAAAAAACCTTTGAAATTCACTGAAAAAACCATAGGTTTTAGGGACAGTTATAGTTAGTTGGACATTGCACTCGTACAAAACCCATGAAATTCCCCCGTTATAGTTAGTTCAGCTAACTATAACTCGCGCCCCCGCAATGCACTGCTGATGACGTCACATATTACATCACTCATGACATGGTCAGTGACATCACTGATGACATCACTGATGACATCATGCAGTGACTGTGTGTTTCTATAAAGTTTAAATATGTTTAATATATATGCCAAGGTGTATTGAATAATGAGTGGGTGTATAAGTGTCTGGATGGATGATTTAGTAGGTGTGTGACTGACTATAAGTGAGTGATTAAACGTATCTTACTAAATGCATGGGTTAGTGACTAAACTGTGTGAATGTCTTTATCCGTCTGTCTGTTGGTGTGTAAGTGGCTGCATGGGTTTGTAAATAGCTACATGAGTGTCTATATGAGTTATTGATTGGTTGTCTGAGTATCTGTATGGGTGCCTGAGTGTTTGTGTGGATGGGGTGTGTGTGTCTGCACATAGATGTATCAGTGGGTGATTCACTGGGTGCATGGTTTCAAGAATGCATCTGTGATGGACTGTATGGGTGGGTGAGTGTGTGTATGGGTGTGTTAGTGAGTGAATGTATATCTCAGTGGTACATGTGTGAGTAACTACATATGTGAAAGGCAGTATATATGTGTGTTGGAGTATATAAATGGGTATAAGTGAGAGTGTGTGATTGTGAGAGTGGCTGTATGGATGAGAGTGTACTTGTATTAGTGATTGTATAAGAGCGTAAGAATGTGCTAGTATTTGTATGAGTAAGTGAGCTGGTGTGTGTATAACTGTATAGGTGAGTAAATGGCAGTGTGATTAATTATTTGCATGACTGACTAGGTGTGTGAGTACCTCTATGGATGAGTGGCGGTGTGTGAGTGTCTATGTAGGTGTATGAGTGCATATGATAGTCCTTTACTGAGTGACCGTAAGTATGAGTGACTGTACAGGTGAGTGAGTGGATGTGTGTGTAGACCTAAGAATCAGTGAGTGGGTATGTAGTTATTGGTGTTGGAGTGTCTATGGTTTTGAGAATGGCAGTCTGTAATTTAGAGTGGGTGTATCAAAAGTTATATTAGGGTGTGAGAAGATGCATGAAATTATCACATGGATGATGTCATCAGTGATGTCATCAGTGATGTCATTTGAGATGTCATCAGTGATGTCACTGACCATGTCATGAGTGATGTAATATGTGACGTCATCAGCAGTGCATTGCGGGGGCGCGAGTTATAGTTAGCTGAACTAACTATAACGGGGGAATTTCACGGGTTTTGTACGAGTGCAATGTCCAACTAACTATATTTGTCCCTAAAACCTATGGTTTTTCAGTGAATTTCAAAGGTTTTTAAATACAAATTTCTAACTATAACGTGTCTGAAACCTATGGTTTTTTCAGCGAATTTCAAAGGTTTTTTAAATGCTAATTTCTAACTATAACGTGCCTGAAACCTATGGTTTTTTCAGTGAATTTCAAAGGTTTTTTAAATGCTAATTTCTAACTATAACGTGCCTGAAACCTATGGTTTTTTCAGTGAATTTCAAAGTTTTTTAAATGCTAATTCCTAACTATAACATGTCTGAAACCTATGGTTTTTTTCAGTGACTTTCCAAGGTTTTGTAAATGACAATTTTTAAATGTATTAATTGTTATCTTTATTTTTTTATACTGATTTACTACATTTTTTTAAACTATTTATTTTTAGATATTTTATTTTTTAAATTACATTGTAATTACATTATACATTACATTACAAAATATACTTTCTCAGAATGAATTACTTTAGTTTAAATACTTTGCAAATAGGCAATAGACTTTTAAGTACAGTAGTTACAGTTGTTGCAATGGGCAACACAATTTCAAACACAATGCAATATTGAGCTCAATGTGAATTTCTAGATAAATGCAATTAGTTACTTTATGGATTACTTTTCTAACCACAGGACTGGATCCTAGATTCAGTCCTGGGACATCTCCTGTAAACAGTTGAGTAAAAGCGTTTTGGTTACAGTAGTGATTTTTAAGGAATATTATTGTATTTTAAAAGTTGACACTTCGAAACTTATTTCACATAGAATCACCAATGTTATCCTATGGGAGGAAATTCACTTAGCAGGTAAGTAGTGTTATCGTTACTTTTTCTTACTCAGTGGTGGATCCTGGATCCAGCACTGGTGCATCTCCTGTAAACAGTTGAAAGAATGCGTTTAAGTCATACAGGCGATTTTTAAGGAATATTTGTAGTTTGTGAAAATCGACACTTTGAAACTTTTCTGTTGAAAACCAGACAATGGATTTCTATGGAAGGAAATACAAGTTACTGGTAAGTACGGTTAGAATGACTTTTCAGGGTCAGTGCTGGGCTAAAAGATGCAGCACTGGGTTCTCTCGTGATAACAGGTGAGTAAATCGGAATTTGTAGTTCGGCTGATTTTAGAGGAATATTATAAAGTTCCAAAACTCCACACTTAGAAGAATTTCCAAGTGAAACCAGTCAATGTTAGCATATGGAAGGAAATTCAAGTTACTGGTAAGTACGGTTAGAATTACTTTTCAGGGTCAGTGCTGGGCTAAAAGATGCAGCACTGGGTTCTCTCCTGATAACAGGTGAGTAAATCGGAATTCTTAGTTCGGCTGATTTTAGAGGAATATTATAAAGTTCCAAAACTCCACACTTAGAAGAATTTCCAAGTGAAACCAGTCAATGTTAGCCTATGGAAGGAAATTCAAGTTACTGGTAAGTACGGTTAGAATTACTTTTCAGGATCAGTACTGGGCTCAAAGATGCAGCACTGAGGTCTCTCCTGATAACAGGTGAGTAAATCGGAATTCGTAGTTCTGCTGATTTTAGAGGAATATTTGCACAATGGTGAAAGAAGGGGGTGGGGCCTGAGGTGACATGTCTGCCAACACGCCCTGTGGCGCGTTTTAAGTTGGAGAATTAATTCCTCCTCAATCCCGAGGGTCCCTAGGGGCCAACTGGCCCACCAGATACCTCCAGTATGCGCCAGAGAGCTGCGTTGCAGAGAGGTGTTCAGAGGCCACGCCCCTTTTACAACACTCTGCAACGCAGCTCCGTGGCGCTTACTGGAGGTACCTGGTGGGCTAGTTGGCCCCCAGGGACCCTCAGGATTGAAGGGGATTTAATTCCCCATCTTAAAACGCGCCAAGGGGCCTGTTTGCACACATGTCACCTGAAGCCCCGCCCCCTCCCTTCACCACTGTGCAAACGCGCCCCGTGGCGCGTTTTAAGTTTGGGGGATTAAGTCCCCTTGAATCCTGAGGCTCCCTGGGGTCCAACTATCCCACCAGGTACCTCCAGTAAGCGTCACAGAGCTGCGTGGCAGAGAGGTGTTCAGAGGCCACGCCCCTTTTTACAACACTCTGCAACGCAGCTCCGTGGCGCTTACTGGAGGTACCTGGTGGGCTAGTTGGCCCCCAGGGACCCTCAGGATTGAAGGGGATTTAATTCCCCATCTTAAAACGCGCCAGGGGCCTGTTTGCACACATGTCACCTGAAGCCCCGCCCCTCCCTTCACCACTGTGCAAACGCGCCCTGTGGCGCGTTTTAAGTTGGGGATTAAGTCCCCTTGAATCCTGAGGGTCCCTGGGGTCCAACTATCCCACCAGGTACCTCCAGTAAGCGCCACAGAGCTGCGTTGCAGAGAGGTGTAAAAGGGGCGTGGCCTCTGTACACCTCTCTGCAACGCAGCCCCTGGCGCATACTGGAGGTTCCTGGTGGGCTAGTTGGCCCCCAGGGACCCCAGTATTCAAGGGAATTTGTTCCCCTCTGCAAACGCGCCAAGGGGCGCGTTTGCAGAGTGGGAAAGGAAGGGGCGCGGGCCTGCGGCACGATCGTTTTTTTTTGTTTGTTTGTCTTTTCCCCCGAAGGGGGGCTGTGTGGCCCCCCTTCCTTTTTCCTTTTTTTGGGCCCTGGGGACCCCATCCCCCAGGGCCTTACCACTTTTTTTTCATTTTTAAAATAAAAAAACGGGAAGGGGGCCGCGTGGCCCCCCTCCTGTGGCCGATTCCAGCCCCGGGGACCCCATCCCCCGGGGCATGGCCACTCTTTTATTATTTTTAAGGAGGGGGCTGCGTGGCCCCCCTCCTCAGGCTCCTTTTGCCCCGGGACCCCATCCCCGGGGCAGGCCTTTATATTTCTGTTTATTTTTATTCTTTTTTTGGGGGGAGGGGGCCGCGTGGCCTCCTCCCGGGCCACTACTTGCCCTGGGGACCCCATCCCCCGGGGCTAGCCCTCTCCGTTGGGGACCGTGGGGGGGTCCCCAATGCCCCCACGGTCCCAGCCGGCTCCCCGCGTCCCTCTGGAGCCGGCATTGCTTTTCCACATGGGGAGCTGCTGACATGCAGCTCCCCATGTGGAAAAGCAATCTGCTTTGCTTCATTGAAGCAAGAGCAGGGAAACCTGCTCTCGCTTCAATGAAGCAAAGCAGTTTGCAATGACAGGACGGGAGCCGCGAGGCTCCCGTCCTGTCATTGCAAACTACAGTGTCCCGGGGGTGAGCACCCCGGGACACTGCAGGAGCTGGCCCTGGGGGGTGGCGGTCCCCAGGGCCACCACAGGCTCCAGGAGGGGGGCCGCGCAGCCCCCCTCCCATCCAAATGCACAGCCCCGGGGAGGTGGTGGTCCCCGGGGCTCGGGGTCCTTAACGGACCCCCTAATTTACATGTTAGTGCCCCGGGGGGTGGCGGTCCCCGGGGCTGCGGGAGGGCAGAGAGCCCTCCCGCACCATTTTTTTTATTAAAGCCCCGGGAGGTGGCGGTCCCCGGGGCTTGGGGGGCCTTAGAGGCCCCCCACACATAAAACTTAACCCCCGCATGCCCCTGGGACTTGGCCCACCCGGGGGCCAATTACCAAAGAAGCGCGGGAGCCCGCGCTTCATTTTTTTTTTTAATCGGCAGGATTTGCGCACCCTAAGCGCATCCTGCCGATTTAAAAAAATAAAAAAAATGTTGGGCCCTGAGCAGGCCTAGGGGTCAGGGTGTTTCTACTCTGCCCCCTTTTGTGTATTGCACACTTTTTTTACTGCTTTCTTGTTCCTCGGTTCTACCGAGGAACAAGATGGCTGCCAACACTTCCTGATTTGGAGTGTTGACAGCCAATTAGCATGCAGCTCGTGGTCGGGAGGGTGCGCGGATCCTCCGTGCCTCTAAATATTGAAACTTTTATTTTGGATTTTCTCAGCAACTACTGAACGGATTTACACCATTTTTAAAAAGGGTGCTTTCTTAACCACGCACTACCTTTTTGCCAAATTTGGTGTAATTCCGTTCAGCAGTTTTGGCTGTAGCCTGCATAAAGTTTCCTATGGGAAATTGATTTTTTCACTCTTATTTTTTGAATTTCTCCGCAACTACTGAACGGATTTACACCATTTAAAAAAGGTCGCTTTCTGAACCAAGCGCTACCTTTTTGCAAAATTTGGTGTAATTCCGTTCAGCAGTTCGGGCTGTAGCCGTGGCTAAAATTTCCTATGGGAATTAACATGGAGAAAACGGAGAAAATGCGTTTTGGGACCCCCTTTTTCTCGGCCGCCGCTTGATGAATCACCCCGAAACTTTCAAGACAGGAGCGGACCGGAGCGCCCACTAGTTTTGACAATTTTGCGATGATTCGTCAAACGACGCCAAACTTATTGGGAATAGAATGTTGCGGATTTCCTATGGATAAAGGTCCTAACTATAACTATCTACTGGCGACCGCCAGTAGATAATATATATATATATATATATATATATTCACTGAAAAAACATAGGTTTCAGACACGTTATAGTTAGAAATTAGCATTTAAAAAACCTTTGAAATTCACTAAAAAACCATAGGTTTTAGGGACAGTTATAGTTAGTTGGACATTTCACTCGTACAAAACCATAGAAATTCCCCCGTTATAGTTAGTTCAGCTAACTATAACTCGCGCCCGCAATGCACTGCTGATGACGTCACATATTACATCACTCATGACATGGTCAGTGACATCACTGATGACATCACTGATGACATCTCAAATGACATCACTGATGACATCATCCAGTGACTGTGTGTTTCTGTAAAGTTTAAATATGTTTAATATATATAGGGAAAGGCGTATTGAAGAATGAGTGGGTGTATAAGTGTCTGAATGGATGATTTAGTACGTGAGTGACTGACTCTACAAGTGAGTGATTAAATGTATCTTACTGAATGCATGGGTTAGTGACTAAACTGTGTGAATGTCTGTATCCGTCTGTCTGTTGGTTTGTAAGCGGCTGCATGGCTTTCTGAATAGTTACATGAGTGTCTACATGGGTTATTGATTGATTGTCTGAGTATCTGTATGGGTGCCTGAGTGTTTGTGTGGGTGGGGTGTGTGTGACTCTGTACATAGATGTGTGAGTGGGTGATTCACTGGGTGCATGGTTTCAAGAGTGCATCTGTGATGGACTGTATGGGTGGGTGAGTGTGTGTATGGGTGTGTTAGTGATTGAATGTATATCTCAGTGGTACATGTGTGAGTAACTACATATGTGAAAGGCAGTATATATGTGTGTTGGAGTATATAAATGGCTGTAAGTGAAAGTGTGTGATTGTGAGAGTGGCTGTATGGATGAGTGTGTACTTGTATCAGTGATTGTATAAGAGCGTAAGAATGTGCTACTATTTGTATGAGTAAGTGAGCTGGTGTGTGTATAACTGTATAGGTGAGTAAATGGGTGTGTGATTAAGTTTTTGCATGACTGACTAGGTGTGTGAGTACCTCTATGGATGAGTGGCGGTGTGTGAGTGTTTATATAGGTGTATGAGTGCATATGATAGTCCTGTACTGAGTGACTAAGTATGAGTCACTGTACGGGTGAGTGAGTGGATGTGTGTGTAGACCTAAGGATCAGTGAGTGGGTATGTAGTTTTTGGTGTTGGAGTGTCTATGGTTTTGAGAATGGCAGTCTGTAATTTAGAGTGGGTGTATCAAAAGTTATATTAGGGTGTGAGAAGATGCATGAAATTATCACATGGATGATGTCATCAGTGATGTCATTTGAGATGTCATCAGTGATGTCATCAGTGATGTCACTGACCATGTCATGAGTGATGTAATATGTGACGTCATCAGCAGTGCATTGCGGGGCGCGAGTTATAGTTAGCTGAACTAACTATAACGGGGAATTTCTATGGTTTTGTACGAGTGAAATGTCCAACTAACTATAACTGTCCCTAAAACCTATGGTTTTTTCAGTGAATTTCAAAGGTTTTTTAAATGCTAATTTCTAACTATAACGTGTCTGAAACCTATGTTTTTTTCAGTGAATTTCAAAGGTTTTTTGAATGCTAATTTCTAACTATAACGTGCCTGAAACCTATGATTTTTTAAGTAAGTTTCAAAGGTTTTTTTAAATGCTAGTTTCTAACTATGCCTACAGAGGTAGGACATGTGAAGAAAGAAGAAAAAACGCACAGAAAGAAGCAAAAGATGTGCAGAAAGAACCAACAGAGGAGCAGAAAGAGGCCTTGTTGCAAAATCATCCTGTGCCCACAACTTTTTCAGACGGGTACTGGTGGTAACTGACTCTGACTAACCAGAGCCAGTGCTATGCTAAAAGACACTTAGAAAACAGTGAAAACACCTACATACACTAGGGAACACTATGCGTTGGGGTACCCCTGTGATTAGCATGACCTCCTCTGCAAGTCCCTAGTACATAATAGGGCAGGGGGATTAAAACTACCTTTTAAAACGCGCTACAGGGTGCGTTTGCACAGTGGTGAAGGGAGGGGGCCTGAGGTGACGTGTGCAAACGCACCCCGTGGCGCGTTTTAAGTTGCGGGATTAAGTCCCTTGAATTCTGAGGGTCCCTGGGGCCCAACTAGCCCCCCAGGTACCTACAGTTAGGACCACAGAGCTGAGTTGCAGAGAGGCGTTCCGAGGCCACGCACCTTTTTCACCTCTCTGCAACGCAACTCTGTTGTGCTTACTGAAGGTACCTGGTGGGCTAGTTGGCCCCCAGGGTCCCTCAGGATTCAAAGGGAATTAATTCCCCAACTTAAAACGCACCACAGGGCGTGTTTGCGCACATGTCACCTGAGGCCCCGCCCCCTCCCTTCACCACTGTGCAAACGCGCCCCGTGGTGCGTTTTAAGTTGGGGGATTAGGTCACCTTGAATCCTGAGGGTCCCTGGGGCCCAACTAGCCCACTAGGTACTTCCAGTAAGCACCACAGGCCTGCGTTGCAATGCCTGTAACAAATTGTGCAGTTGTGTTTAGGTAGTGAAGAGGGTCGTGCTGGGGGTAGTGTTTTAGGGTTTAGGGTAGTGCAGTGGTGTTTGTGTAGTGTAGGGGGTCATGCTGGGGGTAGATTTAGGGTTTAGGGTAGTGCAGTGGTGTTTGGGTAGTGTAGGGAGTCGTGCTGGGGGAGTGTTTTAGGGTTTAGGGTAGTGCAGTGGTGTTTGGGTAGTGTAGGGGGCCGTGCTGGGGGTAGTGTTTTAGGGTTTAGGGTAGTGCAGTGGTGTTTGGGTAGTGTAGGGGTCGTGCTGGGGGTAGTGATTTAGGGTAGTGCAGTGGTGTTTGGGTAGTGTAGGGGTACTGCTGGGGGTAGTGTTTTAGGGTTTAGGGTAGTGCAGTGGTGTTTGGGTAGTGTAGGGGTACTGCTGGGGGTAGTTTTTTAGGGTTTAGGGTAGTGCAGTGGTGTTTGGGTAGTGTAGTGGTTCGTGCTGGGGGTAGTTTTTAGGGTTTAGGGTAGTGCAGTGGTGTTTGTGTAGTGTAGGGGGTAGTGTTTTAGGGTTTAGGGTAGTGCAGTGGTGTTTGTGTAGTGTAGGAGGTCGTGTTTCAGGGTTTAGGGCAGTGCAGTGGTGTTCGGCCAGTGTAGGTGGTCTTGCTGGGGGTGGTGTTTCAGGCTTTAGTGCAGTGGTGTTCGGGCAGTGTAGGTGGTCTTGCTGGGCATGGTGTTTCAGGGTTTAGGGCAGTGCAGTGGTGTTCGGGCAGTGTAGGGGGTCGTGCTGGGGCTGGTGTTTGAGGGTTTAGGGTAGTGCAGTGGTGTTCGGGCAGTGTAGGGGTCGTGCTGGGGCTGGTGTTTCAGGGTTTAGGGCAGTGCAGTGGTTTTTGGGCAGTGTAGGCGGTCGTGCTGGGGCTGGTGTTTCAGGGTTTAGGGCAGTGCAGTGGTGTTCGGGCAGTGTACGGGGCTGTGCTGGGGCTGGTGTTTCAGGGTTTAGGGCAGTGCAGTGGTGTTCGGGCAGTGTAGGGGGTCGTGCTGGGGCTGGTGTTTCAGGGTTTAGGGCAGTGCAGTGGTGTTCGGGCAGTGTAGGGGGTCGTGCTGGGGCTGGTGTTTCATGGTTTAGGGCAGTGCAGTGGTGTTCGGGCAGTGTAGGGGGTCGTGCTGGGGTGGTGTTTCAGGGTTTAGGGCAGTGCAGTGGTGTTCGGGCAGTGTAGGGGGTCATGCTGGGGGTGGTGTTTCAGGGTTTAGGGCAGTGCAGTGGTGTTCGGGCAGTGTAGGGGTCTTGCTGGGGGTGGTGTTTCAGGGTTTAGGGCAGTGGTGTTCGGGCAGTGTAGGGGGTCTTGCTGGGGGTGATGTTTCAGGGTTTAGGGCAGTGCAGTGGTGTTCGGGCAGTGTAGGGGTCTTGCTGGGGGTAGTGTTTTGGGGTTTAGGGCAGTGCAGTGGTGTTCGTGCAGTGTAGGGGGTCGGGCTGGGGGGGGTGTTTCTTGGTTTAGGGCAGTGCAGTAGTGTTCGGGCAGTGTAGGGGATCGTGCAGGGGGTGGTGTTTCAGGGTTTAGGGCAGTGCAGTGGTGTTCGGGCAGTGTAGGGGTCGTGCTGGGGGTGGTGTTTCAGGGTTTAGGGCAGTGCAGTGGTGTTCGGGCAGTGTAGGGGGTCGTGCAGGGGGTGGTGTTTCAGGGTTTAGGGCAGTGCAGTGGTGTTCGGGCAGTGTAGGGGTCGTGCTGGGGCTGGTGTTTCAGGGTTTAGGGCAGTGCAGTGGTGTTCGGGCAGTGTAGGGGGTCTTGCTGGGGGTGGTGTTTCAGGGTTTAGGGCAGTGGTGTTCGGGCAGTGTAGGGGGTCTTGCTGGGGGTGATGTTTCAGGGTTTAGGGCAGTGCAGTGGTGTTCGGGCAGTGTAGGGGGTCTTGCTGGGGGTAGTGTTTCAGGGTTTAGGGCAGTGCAGTGGTGTTCGTGCAGTGTAGGGGGTCGTGCTGGGGATGGTGTTTCAGGGTTTAGGGCAGTGCAGTAGTGTTCGGGCAGTGTAGGGAGACGTGCAGGGGGTGGTGTTTCAGGGTTTAGGGCAGTGCAGTGGTGTTCGGGCAGTGTAGGGGGTCGTGCTGGGGGTGGTGTTTCAGTGTTTAGGGCAGTGCTGTGGTGTTCGGGCAGTGTAGGGGTCGTGCTGGGGGTGGTGTTTCAGGGTTTAGGGCAGTGGTGTTCGGGCAGTGTAGGGGTCTTGCTGGGGGTGATGTTTCAGGGTTTAGGGCAGTGCAGTGGTGTTCGGGTAGTGTAGGAGGTTTTTGCTGGGGGTAGTGTTTCAGGGTTTAGGGTAGTGCACTGGTGTTCGGGCAGTGTAGGGGGCGTGCTGGGGGTGGTGTTTCAGGGTTTAGGGCAGTGCAGTGGTGTTCAGGCAGTATAGGGGGTCGTGAAGGGGGTGGTGTTTCAGGGTTTAGGGCAGTGCAGTGGTGTTCGGGCAGTGTAGGGGGTCATGCTAGGGTTGGTGTTTCAGGGTTTAGGGCAGTGCAGTGGTGTTCGGGCAGTGTAGGGGGTCGTGCAGGGGCTCGTGGTTTAGGGCAGTGCAGTGGTGTTCGCGCAGTGTAGGGGGTCGTGCTGGGGGTAGTGTTTTAGGGTTTAGGGTAGTGCAGTGGTGCTTGTGTAGTGTAGGGGGTCATGCTGGGGGTAGTGTTTAAGGGTTTAGGGTAATGCAGTGATGTTTGTGTAGTGTAGCGGGTCATGTTTTAGGGTAGTGCAGTGGTGTGTGGGTAGTGTAGGGTACGTGCTGGGGTAGTGTTTTAGGATTTAGGGTAGTGCAGTGGTGTTTGGGTAGTGTAGGGGGTCGTGCTGGGGGTAGTGTTTTAGGGTTTATGGTAGTGCAGTGGTGTTTGTGTAGTGTAGGGGTCGTGCTGGGGGTAGTGTTTTAGGGTTTGGGGTAGTGCAGTGGTGCTTGTGTAGTGTAGGGGGTCGTGCTGGGGGTAGTGTTTTAGAGTTTAGGGTAGTGCAGTGGTGTTTGTGTAGTGTAGGGGGTCATGTTTTAGGGTAGTGCAGTGGTGTTTGGGTAGTGTAGGGGGTCATGCTGGGGGTAGTGTTTTAGGATTTAGGTTAGTGCAGTGGTGTTGGGGTAGTGTTTTAGGGTTTAGGGTAGTGCAGTGGTGTTTGTGTAGTGTAGGGGGTCATGCTGGGGGTAGTGTTTTAGGGTTTAGGATAGTGCAGTGGTGCTTGTGTAGTGTAGGGGGTCGTGCTGGGGGTAGTGTTTTAGGGTTTAGGGTAGTGCAGTAGTGTTTTTGTAGTGTAGGGGGGTCATCTTTTAAGATGCAACGCTCCAATACCTGACCAGTCTGCACTTCATAAAACTGCAAAAAAACTAAAAATAAATAGTGTTTTGCACACTTTTGTCATTGGGCTATATGTGGGCTACATCTGGGTAATATTTGTGCTACATTTGGGCTCTTTTTTCACTGGTGGCCATCTTGGAAGACTTCTTTGTTATGAAGTTTCCTAATTTCCTCATTTACTGCTGTCTCCTCAGTAGGAAATGCTTTCAGTTTTTTACTTTGATTCCATCAAGAAGGCATTCAGATGTGTCACACGTTTGCCATAAATTCAGAATGTTAGCACTCTAGTTGTTCATTAGATCAGTCTGCATGTCAGAATTTTCTAATGAAATAGAAGAGGATTTGAGATCTCACTTAAAACATGCACTAAATTTTCTTTTTGCAGCACTAACCATAATTTCTATGGCAAAATGAACCCCCTCATTTTGTTCCTTTTTAAATTAAATGTTTTAAGTGTTACCAGTTTATTCCAATCAAGATGGCTTCAGGTTTGCCATACTTTTGTCATACGTAAGGCTGTTAGCACTCTAGTTGTTCTTTAGAACACTCTGGGAAGCTGCAGTAGAACACAAAGGCATCAACTGACAGTCTGCTCCTGTTGAAATATAACAGGAAGATATTTGAGATCTCACTTAAAACATGTCCTAATTTTTCTTTCTACAGCACTAACCATAATTTCTATGGCAAAATGAACCCCCTCTTTTGTTCCTTTTTAAATTAAATGTTTTAAGTGTTACCAGTTTATTCCAATCAAGATGGCTTCAGGTGTGCCATACTTTTGTCATAAGTAAGACTGTTAGCGCTCTAGTTGTTCTTTAGAACACTCTGGGAAGCTGCAGTAGAACACAAAGGCATCAACTGACAGGCTGCTCCTGTTGAAATATAACAGGAAGATATTTGAGATCACACTTGAAACATGTCCTAATTTTTCTTTCTACAGCACTAACCATAATTTCTAGGACATAATGAACCCCATCATTTTGTTCCTTTTTAAATTAAATGTTTTAAGTGTTATCAGTTTATTCCAATAAAGATGGCGTCTGGTGTGCCATACTTTTGTCATAAGTAAGACTGTTAGCGCTCTAGTTGTTCTTTAGAACACTCTGGGAAGCTGCAGTAGAACACAAAGGCATCAACTGACAGGCTGCTCCTGTTGAAATATAACAGGAAGATATTTGAGATCACACTTGAAACATGTCCTAATTTTTCTTTCCAGAGCACTAACCATAATTTCTATGACAAGATGAACCCCATCATTTTGTTCCTTTTTAAATTAAATGTTTTAAGAGTTACCAGTTTATTCCAATCAAGATGGCTTCTGGTGTGCCATAATTTTGTCATAAGTAAGGCTGTTAGCACTCTAGTTGTTCTTTAGAACACTCTGGGAAGCTGCAGTAGAACACAAAGGCATCAACTGACAGGCTGCTCCTGTTGAAATATAACAGGAAGATATTTGAGATCTCACTTAAAACATGTCCTAATTTTTCTTTCTACAGCACTAACCATAATTTCTATGGCAAAATGAACCCCTCATTTTGTTCCTTTTTAAATTAAATGTTTTAAGTGTTACCAGTTTATTCCAATCAAGATGGCTTCAGGTGTGCCATACTTTTGTCATAAGTAAGGCTGTTAGCACTCTAGTTGTTCTTTAGAACACTCTGGGAAGCTGCAGTAGAACACAAAGGAATCAACTGACAGTCTCTGCCCTTGTTGGATGTACATGTTTTACTGAGAATGTCAGACTTTATTCTCACATGACTGAGATAGATAATGTGAATTTACAGAAAATATGCTCTCATTTTAGCTTCTGGAGCACCTTCCAAAACTGTATGGGACAAGCATGTGAAAATAGTTTTCTCTCAAACATGATTCATGATATCCCAGCAGAAGGTGTTTCACAGGGTAAAATCACCTTAGAACACACCACAATTCCTGAAATTAGTATGGTACCATCAACAAATGAATTCTAATGTAACTAAAGTCTGTTATCACCCTTTATAGTTCTCCTTTTGGTAACCCTCAAAATCTTCGATTCACTACAATGCATTTCAATGGGGTACTATCATTTATATTGGTCCCAAGATGGCTGCCAGCAATTCCAGGATGAAGTGCTGACAGCCAATCAGATCTCACGATGACATGTGTGGTTAGGCTCCGCCCAGATATATATGTGTTTTTACTTTTGATTTTCTCAGCAACTACTGAACGGATTTACACCATTTAACCAAAAGGGTTCTTTCTGAACCAAGAACTACCTCTTTGCCAAATTTGGTGTAATTCCGTTCAGCAGTTCGGGCTGTAGCCTTGCTTAAAGTTTCCTATGGGAAATTGATTTTTTGACTCTTATTTTTTTAATTTCTCCGCAACTACTGAACGGATTTACACCATTTAACAAAAAGGGTTCTTTCTGAACCAAGAACTACCTCTTTGCCAAATTTTGTGTAATTCCGTTCAGCAGTTCGGGCTGTAGCCGTGGCTAAAGTTTCCTATGGGAAAATGAATGGGGAAAACACGTTTTGGGACCCCCCATTTTTCTCGGTCCCTGATTGACGAATCAACCCGAAACTTTCAGGGTAGGAGCGGACCGGAGCGGGCCATAAAGTTTGAAAATTTCGCAAAGATTCGTCAACCGACGCAAGAGTTATTTCAAATAGAATGTTGTGGATTTCCTATGGAAAATAGGTCCTAACTATAACTATCTACTGGCGACCGCCAGTAGATAATATATATATATATATTCACTGAAAAAACCATAAGGTTTTAGGGACAGTTATAGTTAGTTGGACATTGCACTCGTACAAAACCCGTGAAATTCCCCCGTTATAGTTAGTTCAGGTAACTATAACTCGCGCCCCCGCAATGCACTGCTGATGACGTCACATATTACATCACTCATGACATGGTCAGTGACATCACTGATGACATCACTGATGACATCTCAAATGACATCACTGATGACATCATCCAGTGACTGTGTGTTTCTGTAAAGTTTAAATATTTGTAATATATATAGGGAAAGGCGTATTGAAGAATGAGTGGGTGTATAAGTGTCTGTATGGATGATTTAGTAGGTGCATGACTAACTCGATAAGTGAGTGATTAAACGTATCTTACTGAATGCATGGGTTAGTGACTAAACTGGGTGAATGTCTGTATCCGTCTGTCTGTTGCTGTGTAAGTGGTGCATGGGTTTGTGAATAGCTACATGAGTGTCTATATGAGTTATTGATTGGTTGTCTGAGTATCTGTATGGGTGCCTGAGTGTTTGTGTGGGTGGGGTGTGTGCGACTCTGTGCATGGATGTGTGAGTGGGTGATTCAATGGGTAGATGGTTTCAAGAGTGCATCTGTGATAGACTGTATGGGTGGGTAAGTGTGTGTAAGAGTGTGTTAGTGAGTGAATGTATGTCCCAGTGGTACATGTGTGAGTAACTACATATGTGAAAGGCAGTATATATGTGTGTTGGAGTATATAAATAGCTATAAGCGAGAGTGTGTGATTGTGAGAGTGACTGTATGGATGAGTGTGTGCTTGTATCAGTGATTGTATAAGAGTATAAGAATGTGCTAGTATTTGTATGAGTAAGTGAGCTGGTGTGTGTATAACTGTATAGGTGAGTAAATGGCAGTGTGTTTAATTATTTGCATGACTGACTAGGTGTGTGAGTACCTCTATGGATGAGTGGCGGTGTTTGAGTGTCTACATAGGAGTATGAGTGCATATGATAGTCCTGTACTGAGTGACCATAAGTATGAGTGACTGTACGGGTGAGTGAGTGGATGTGTGTGTGTAGACCTAAGAATCAGTGAGTGGGTATGTAGTTATTGGTGTTGGAGTGTCTATGGTTTTGAGAATGGCAGTCTGTAATTTAGAGTGGGTGTATCAAAGGTTATATTAGGGTGTGAGGAGGTGCATTAAATTCTCACATGGATGATGTCATCAGTGATGTCATTTGAGATGTCATCAGTGATGTCATCAGTGATGTCACTGACCATGTCATGAGTGATGTAATATGTGACGTCATCAGCAGTGCATTGCGGGGCGCGAGTTATAGTTACCTGAACTGACTATAACGGGGGAATTTCACTGGTTTTGTACGAGTGCAATGTCCAACTAACTATAACTGTCCCTAAAACCTTATGGTTTTTTCAGTGAATTTCTAAGGTTTTTTAAATGCTAATTTCTAACTATAACGTGCCTGAAACCTATGGTTTTTTCAGTGAATTTCAAAGGTTTTTTAAATGCTAATTCCTAACTATAACGTGTCTGAAACCTATGGTTTTTTCAGTGAATTTCAAAGGTTTTTTAAATGCTAATTCCTAACTATAACGTGTTTGAAACCTATGGTTTTTTCACTGAATTTCAAAGGTTTTGTAAATGACAATTTTTAAATGTACTAATTGTTATATTTATTTTTTTGATACTGATTTACAACATTTTTTTAAACTATTTATTTTGAGATATTTTATTTTTTAAATTACATTGTAATTACATTATACATTACATTACAAAATATACTTTCTCAGAATGAATTACTTTAGTTTAAATACTTTGCAAATAGGCAATAGACTTTTAAGTACAGTAGTTACAGTTGTTGCAATGGGCAACACAATTTCAAAAACAAAGCAACATTGAGCTCAATGTGAATTTCTAGTTAAATGCAATTAGTTACTTTATGGATTACTTTTCTAACCACAGGACTGGATCCTAGATTCAGTCCTGGGACATCTCCTGTAAACAGTTGAGTAAAAGCGTTTTGGTTACAGTAGTGATTTTTAAGGAATATTATTGTATTTTAAAAGTTGACACTTAGAAACTTTTTCATATAGAATCACCAATGTTATCCTATGGGAGGAAATTCACTTAGCAGGTAAGTAGTGTTATCGTTACTTTTTCTTACTCAGTGGTGGATCCTGGAACCACACTGGTGCATCTCCTGTAAACAGTTGAAAGAATGCGTTTAAGTCACACATGCGATTTTTAAGGAATATTTGTAGTTTGTGAAAATCGACACTTTGAAACTTTTCTGCTGAAAACCAGACAATGGATTCCTATGGAAGGAAATTCAAGTTACTGCTAAGTACGTTTAGAATGACTTTTCAGGGTCAGTGCTGGGCTAAAAGATGCAGCACTGGGTTCTCTCCTGATAACAGGTGAGTAAATCGGAATTCATAGCTCGGCTGATTTTAGAGAAATATTATAAAGTTCCAAAACTCCACACTTGGAAGAATTTCCAAGTGAAACCAGTCAATGTTAGCCTATGGAAGGAAATTCAAGTTACTGTTAAGTACGGTTAGAATTACTTTTCAGGGTCAGTGCTGGGCTAAAAGATGCAGCACTGGGTTCTCTCCTGATAACAGGTGAGTAAATCGGAATTCATATTTCGTCTGATTTTAGAGGAATATTTGTATGTTTCAAAAATCGACACTTAGAAACTTTTCCAGCAAAAAGCAGGCAATGATATCCTATGGAAGGAAATTCAAGTTACTGGTAAGTACGGTTAAAATTACTTTTCAGGATCAGTACTGGGCTGAAAGATGCAGCACTGAGGTCTCTCCTGATAACAGTTGAGTAAATCGGAATTCGTATTTCGGCTGATTTAAGAGGAATATTATAAAGTTCCAAAACTCCACACTTAGAAGAATTTCCAAGTGAAACCAGTCAATGTTAGCCTATGGAAGGAAATTCAAGTTACTGTTAAGTACGGTTAGAATTTCTTTTCAGGGTCAGTGCTGGGCTAAAAGATGCAGCACTGGGTTCTCTCCTGATAACAGGTGAGTAAATCGGAATTCGTATTTCGTCTGATTTTAGAGGAATATTTGTATGTTTCAAAAATCGACACAGAAACTTTTTCAGCAAAAAGCAGGCAATGATATCCTATGGAAGGAAATTAAAGTTACTGGTAAGTACGGTTAAAATTACTTTTCAGGATCAGTACTGGGCTGAAAGATGCAGCACTGAGGTCTCTCCTGATAACAGGTGAGTAAATCGGAAGTCGTAGTTCGGCTGATTTTAGAGGAATATTTGCACAATGGTGAAGGAAGGGGTGGGGCCTAAGGTGACATGTCTGCAAACACGCCCTGTGGCGCGTTTAAAATTGGACAATTAATTCCTCCTCAATCCCGAGGGTCCCTAGGGGCCAACTAGCCCACCAGGTACCTCCAGTATGCGCCAGGGGCTGCGTTGCAGAGAGGTGTTCAGAGGCCACGCCCCTTTTACAACACTCTGCAACGCAGCTCCGTGGCGCTTACTGGAGGTACCTGGTGGGCTAGTTGGCCCCTAGGGACCCTCAGGATAGAAAAGGAATTTATTCCCCATTTTAAAACGCGCCACGGGGCCTGTTTGCACACATGTCACCTGAAGCCCCGCCCCTCCCTTCACCACTGTGCAAACGCACCCCGTGGCGCGTTTTAAGTTGGGGGATTAAGTCCCCTTGAATCCTGAGGGTCCCTGGAGTCCAACTAGCCCACCATATACCTCCAAAAAGCGCCACAGAGCTGCGTTGCAGAGAGGTGTAAAAAGGGGCGTGGCCTCTGTACACCTCTCTGCAACGCAGCCCCCTGGCGCATACTGGAGGTTCCTGGTGGGCTAGTTGGCCCCAGGGACCCCCAGTATTCAAGGGGAATTCGTTCCCCTCTGCAAACACGACAGGGGGCGCGTTTGCAGAGTACTGCAGGGAGGGGGCGGGGCCTCTGGCACGATGCCGGTCGTTTTTTTTTTCTAGTTTTTTTTTAATGGGAGGGGGCTGTGTGGCCCCCCTTCCCTGCCCACTTTGGCCCCGGGGACCCCATCCCCCGGGGCCTGAGCATTTTTTTTTTTTTGAAATTTAAAAAAAAAACGGGAAGGGGGCCACGTGGCCCCTCTTCCCTGGGCCTGTATTGGCCCCGGGGACCCCATCCCCGGGGCATGGCCTCGATTTTTAAAAATTTTATTTGGAGGGGGGCTGCGTGGCCCCCCTCCTAGGGCCATTTAAGGCCCCGGGGACCCCATCCCCCGGGGCCGGCCTTGCACTTTTTTTTCTTTTTTCTTTTTTTTAAATTTGGGGAGGGGGCTGCGTGGCCCCCTCCCTGGCCACTTATGGCCCCGGGGACCCCATCCCCCGGGGCCTGGCCTCTGGTTCGGGACTGTGGGGGTCCCCAATACCCCCACAGTCCCAGCCGGCTCCCCGCCTCCTGCGCGAAGCCGGCATTGCTTTTCCACATGGGGAGCAGCTAACATGCTGCTCTCCGTGTGGAAAAGCAATCAGCTTTGGATATTGGAAGCGAGAGCAGGTTTCCTGCTCTCTCTTCCAATATCCAAAGCAAGTTTGCAATGACAGGACGTGAGCCGCGAGGCTCCCGTCCTGTCATTGCAAACAGCAGTGTCCCGGGGTAGGCACCCCGGGACACTGCAGGAGCCGGCCCTGGGGGCCATCACTGGCTCCAGGAGGGGGCCGCGCGGCCCCCTCCCCACATTTTCAAAGCCCCGGGGAGGTGGTGGTCCCCGGGGCTTCGGGGTCCAAAACGGACCCCCATTTTTAATTTTTAGTGCCCCGGGAGGTGGCGGTCCCGGGCGTGTGGGGGCTGGAGCCCCCACACAGGTAAAAATAAATAAAACAGAAGCCCCGGGGAGGTGGCGGTCCTCGGGGCAGCGGGAGGGCAAAGAGCCCTCCCGCACCATTTTTGTTAAAGCCCCGGGGGTGGCGGTCCCCGGGGCTTGGGGGGCCCTTAGAAGCCCCCCATACATAAATGTAACCCCCCCCACCATGCCCCCGGGACTTGGCCCACCCGGGGGCAAATTAACATCGAAGCGCGGTAGACCGCGCCTCGATTTTTTTTTTTTTCAGCAGGATCCGCGCTCCCTGAGCGCATCCTGCCGATTTTTTTTTTTTTAAAAATTCTATTTTTTGCCCAGGAGGTCCTTGTGGGACCCCCTGAGCAGGCCTAGGGGTTAGGGTGTTTCTACCCTGCCCCCTTTGAGCGTTTTGCGTACTTGTTTCTTCTGGGTTTTTTTTCTAATCGGCAACATCCGCGCACCCTGAGCGCATCCTGCCGATTTAAAAAAAAAATAAAAATGCTTTTTTCTGCCCAGGGGGTCCTTGTGGGACCCCCTGAGCAGACCTAGGGGGTCAGGGTGTTTCTACCCTGCCCCCTTTGTGCGCTTTGCGCACTTGTTTCTGTCCCTCGGTTCTACCGAGGGACAAAATGGCGGCCAACACTTCCTGAATCGGAATGTTGACAGCCAGCTGACAGCCAATTAGCATGCAGCTCGTGATCGGGAGGGTACGCGGACCCTACTCGGCCATAGATATATATGTGACTTTACTTGTGAATTTCTCAGGAACTACTGAACGGATTTACACCATTTAAGCAAAAGGCACCAGTCTGACCCAAGGGCTACCTCTTTGCCAAATTTGGTGTAATTCCGTTCAGCAGTTCGGGCTGTAGCTGCGACTAAAGGTTCCTATGGAAAAATGAATGGGGAAAACGCGTTTTGGGACCCCCCTTTTTTCTCGGCCCCCGCTTGACGAATCAACCCGAGACTTTCAGGGTAGGAGCGGAGCGCCCCAACAAGTTGGAAACTTTCGCGAAGATTCGTCAACCGGCGCCAACGTTATTTCAAATAGAATGTCGCGGATTTCCTATGGATAATAGGTCCTAACTATAACTATCTACTGGCGACCGCCAGTAGATAATATATATATATATATATATTCACTGAAAAAACCATAGGTTTCAGACACGTTATAGTTAGAAATTTGCATTTAAAAAACCTTTGAAATTCACTGAAAAAACCATAGGTTTTAGGGACAGTTATAGTTAGTTGGACATTGCACTCGTACAAAACCCGTGAAATTCCCCCGTTATAGTTAGTTCAGCTAACTATAACTCGCGCCCCGCAATGCACTGCTGATGACGTCACATATTACATCACTCATGACATGGTCAGTGACATCACTGATGACATCACTGATGACATCTCAAATGACATCACTGATGACATCATGCAGTGACTGTGTGTTTCTATAAAGTTTAAATATGTTTACTATATATGCCAAGGTGTATTGAATAATGAGTGGGTGTATAAGTGTCTGGATGGATGATTTAGTAGGTGCGTGACTGACTCTATAAGTGAGTGATTAAATGTATCTTACTAAATGCATGGGTTAGTGACTAAACTGTGTGAATGTCTTTATCCGTCTGTCTGTTGGTGTGTAAGTGGCTGCATGGGTTTGTAAATAGCTACATGAGTGTCTATATGAGTTATTGCTTGGTTCTCTGAGTATCTGTATGGCTGCCTGAGTGTTTGTGTGGGTGGGGTGTGTGTGACTCTGTACATAGATGTGTGAGTGGGTGATTCACTGGGTGCATGATTTCAAGAGTACATCTGTGATGGACTGCTTGGGTGGGTGAGTGTGTGTATGGGTGTGTTAGTGAGTGAATGTATATCTCAGTGGTACATGTGCGAGTAACTACATATGTAAAACGCAGTATATATGTGTGTTAGAGTATTTCAATGGCTATAAGTGAGAGTGTGTGATAGTGAGAGTGGCTGTATGGATGCGTGTGTGCTTGTATCAGTTATTGTATAAGAGCGTAAGAATGTGCTAGTATTTGTATGAGTAAGTGACCTGGTGTGTGTATAACTGTATAGGTGAGTAAATGGGTGTGTGATTAATTTTTTGCATGACTGACTAGGTGTGTGAGTACCTCTATGGATGAGTGGCGGTGTGTGAGTGTTTATATAGGTGTATGAGTGCATATGATAGTCCTGTACTGAGTGACTATAAGTATGAGTGACTGTACAGGTGAGTGAGTGGATGTGTGTGTAGACCTAAGAATCAGTGAGTGGGTATGTAGTTATTGGTGTTGGAGTGTCTATGGTTTTGAGAATGGCAGTCTGTAATTTAGAGTGGGTGTATCAAAAGTTATATTAGGGTGTGAGAAGATGCATGAAATTATCACATGGATGATGTCATCAGTGATGTCATTTGAGATGTCATCAGTGATGTCATCAGTGATGTCACTGACCATGTCATGAGTGATGTAATATGTGACGTCATCAGCAGTGCATTGCGGGGCGCGAGTTATAGTTAGCTGAACTAACTATAACGGGGGAATTTCACGGGTTTTGTACGAGTGCAATGTCCAACTAACTATAACTGTCCCTAAAACCTATGGTTTTTTCAGTGAATTTCAAAGGTTTTTTAAATGCAAATTTCTAACTATAACGTGTCTGAAACCTATGGTTTTTTCAGTGAATTTCAAAAGTTTTTTAAATGCTAATTTCTAACTATAACGTGCCTGAAACCTATGGTTTTTTCAGTGAATTTCAAAGGTGTTTTAAATGCTAATTCCTAACTATAACATGTCTGAAACCTATGGGTTTTTTTCAGTGAATTTCAAAGGTTTTGTAAATGACAATTTTTAAATGTATTAATTGTTATATTTATTTTTTTGATACTGATTTACTACATTTTTTTAAACTATTTATTTTTAGATATTTTATTTTTTAAATTACATTGTAATTACATTATACATTACATTACAAAATATACTTTCTCAGAATGAATTACTTTAGTTTAAATACTTTGCAAATAGGCAATAGACTTTTAAGTACAGTAGTTACAGTTGTTGCAATGGGCAACACAATTTCAAACACAATGCAACATTGAGCTCAATGTGAATTTCTAGTTAAATGCAATTAGTTACTTTATGGATTACTTTTCTAACCACAGGACTGGATCCTAGATTCAGTCCGGGACATCTCCTGTAAACAGTTGAGTAAAAGCGTTTTGGTTACAGTAGTGATGTTTAAGGAATATTATTGTATTTTAAAACTTGACACTTCGAAACTTTTTCACATAGAATCACCAATGTTATCCTATGGGAGGAAATTCACTTAGCAGGTAAGTAGTGTTATCGTTACTTTTTCTTACTCAGTGGTGGATCCTGGATCCAGCACTGGTGCATCTCCTGTAAACATTTGAAAGAATGCGTTTAAGTCATACAGGCGATTTTTAAGGAATATTTGTAGTTTGTGAAAAACGGCACTTTGAAACTTTTCTGCGGAAAACCAGACAATGGATTCCAAAGGAAGGAAATACAAGTTACTGGTAAGTACGGTTAGAATTACTTTTCAGGGTCAGGGCTGGGCTAAAAGATGCAGCACTGGGTTCTCTCCTGATAACAGGTGACTAAATCGGAATTCGTAGTTCAGCTGATTTTAGAGGAATATTATAAAGTTCCAAAACTCCACACTTAGAAGAATTTCCAAGTGAAACCAGTCAATGTTAGCCTATGGAAGGAAATTCAAGTTACTGGTAAGTACGGTTAGAATTACTTTTCAGGGTCAGTGCTGGGCTAAAAGATGCAGCACTGGGTTCTCTCCTGATAACAGGTGAGTAAATAGGAATTCGTAGTTCGGCTGATTTTAGAGGAATATTATAAAGTTCCAAAACTCCACACTTAGAAGAATTTCCAAGTGAAACCAGTCAATGTTAGCCTATGGAAGGAAATTCAAGTTACTGGTAAGTACAGTTAGAATTACTTTTCAGGGTCAGTGCTGGGCTAAAAGATGCAGCACTGGGTTCTCTCCTGATAACAGGTGAGTAAATCAGAATTCGTAGTTCGGCTGATTTTAGAGGAATATTATAAAGTTCCAAAACTCCACACTTTGAAGTATTTCCAAGTGAAACCAGTCAATGTTAGCCTATGGAAGGAAATTCAAGTTACTGGTAAGTACGGTTAAAATTATTTTTCAGGATCAGTACTGGGCTCAAAGATGCAGCACTGAGGTCTCTCCTGATAACCGGTGAGTAAATCGGAATTCGTAGTTCAGCTGATTTTAGAGAAATATTTGTATGTTTCAAAAATCGACACTTAGAAACTTTTTCAGCAAAAAGCAGGCAATGATATCCTATGGAAGGAAATTCAAGTTACTGGTAAGTACGGTTAAAATTACTTTTCAGGATCAGTACTGGGCTCAAAGATGCAGCACTGAGGTCTCTCCTGATAACAGGTGAGTAAATCGGAATTTGTAGTTCGGCTGATTTTAGAGGAATATTATAAAGTTCCAAAACTCCACACTTAGAAGAATTTCCAAGTGAAACCAGTCAATGTTAGCCTATGGAAGGAAATTCAAGTTACTGGTAAGTACGGTTAAAATTACTTTTCAGGATCAGTACTGGGCTCAAAGATGCAGCACTGAGGTCTCTCCTGATAACAGGTGAGTAAATCGGAATTCGTAGTTCGGCTGATTTTAGAGGAATATTTGCACAATGGTGAAGGAAGGGGGTGGGGCCTGAAGTGACATGTCTGCAAACACGCCCTGTGGCGCGTTTTAAGTTGGAGAATTAATTCCTCCTCAATCCCGAGGGTCCCTAGGGGCCAACTGGCCCACCAGATACCTCCAGTATGCGCCAGAGAGCTGCGTTGCAGAGAGGTGTTCAGAGGCCACTCCCCTTTTTCCAACACTCTGCAACGCAGCTCCGTGGCACTTACTGGAGGTACCTGGTGGGCTAGTTGGCCCCAGGGACCCTCAGGATTGAAGAGGATTTAATTCCTCATCTTAAAACGCGCCACGGGGCCTGTTTGCACACATGTCACCTGAAGCCACGCCCCTCCCTTCACCACTGTGCAAACGCGCCCCGTGGCGCGTTTTAAGTTGGGGGATTAAGTTCCCTTGAATACTGAGGGTCCCTGGAGTCCAACTAGCCCACCATGTACCTCCAAAAGCACCACAGAGCTGCATTGCAGAGAGGTGTAAAAGGGGCGTGGCCTCTGTACACCTCTCTGCAACGCAGCCCCTGGCGCATACCGGAGGTTCCTGGTGGGCTAGTTGGCCCCCAGGGACCCCCAGTATTCAAGGGGAATTACTTCCCCTTCTTAAAACGCGCCAGGGGGCGCGTTTGCAGACTGCTGAAGGGAGGGGGCAGGGCCTCCGGCACGATGCCTGTCTTTGTTTTTTGTGCTTTTTTCTGCCCAGGGGGTCCTTGTGGGACCACCTGAGCAGACCTAGGGGGTCAGGGTGTTTCTACTCTGCCCCCTTTGTGCGTTTTGCGCACTTGTTTCTTGTGGTTTTTTTTTTAATCGGCGGGATTCGCGCACACTAAGCGCATCCTGCCGATTTAAAAAAAAAAAAAATGCTTTTTTCTCCCCAGGGGGTCCTTGTGGGACCTCCTGAGCAGACCTAGGGGGTCAGGGTGTTTCTACCTTGCCCCCTTTTTGCGTTTTGCGCACTTGTTTTACTGCTTTCTTGTTCCTCGGTTCTACCGAGGAACAAGATGGCTGCCAACACTTCCTGGTTTGGAGTGTTGACAGCCAATTAGCATGCAGCTCGTGGTCGGGAGGGTGCGCGGATCCACCGCGGCCATAGATATCAAAACTTTTATTTTGGATTTTCTCAGCAACTACTGAACGGATTTACACCATTTTTAAAAAGGGTGCTTTCTGAACCAAGCACTACCTTTTTGCCAAATTTGGTGTAATTCCGTTCAACAGTTTTTGCTGTAGCCTTGCATAAAGTTTCCTATGGGAAATTGATTTTTTCACTCTTATTTTTTTAATTTCTCCGCAACTACTGAACGGATTTACACCATTTAAAAAAAAGGTCGCTTTCTGAACCAAGCGCCACCTTTTTGCCAAATTTGGTGTAATTCCGTTCAGCAGTTCAGGCTGTAGCCGTGGCTAAAATTTCGGCTGATTTTAGAGGAATATTTGCACAATGGTGAAGGGAGGGGGCGGGGCTTGAGATGACATGTGTGCAAACAGGCCCCGTGGTGTGTTTTAAGATGGGGAATTAAATCCCCTTCAATCCTGAGGGTCCCTGGGGGACAACTAGCCCACCAGGTACGTCCAGAAAGCACCACAGAGCTGCGTTGCAGAGAGGTGCAAAAAGGGGCGTGGCCTCTGAACACCTCTCTGCAACGTAGCTCTCTGGCGCATACTGGAGGTACCTGGTGGGCTAGTTGGCCCCTAGGGACCCTCGGGATTGAGGAGGAATTAATTCTCCAACTTAAAACGCGCAACAGGGCGTGTTTGCAGACATGTCACCTCAGGCCCCACCCCCTTCCTTCACCATTGTGCAAATATTCCTCTAAAATCAGCCGAACTACGAATTCCGATTTACTCACCTGTTATCAGGAGAGAACCCAGTGATGCATCTTTTAGCCCAGCACTGACCCTGAAAAGTAATTCTAACCGTACTTACCAGTAACTTGAATTTCCTTCCATAGGCTAACATTGACTGGTTTCACTTGGAAATTCTTCTTAGTGTGGAGTTTTGGAACTTTATAATATTCCTCTAAAATCAGCCGAACTACGAATTCCGATTTACTCACCTGTTATCAGGAGAGAACCCAGTGCTGCATCCTTTAGCCCAGCACTGACCCTGAAAAGTAATTCTAACCGTACTTACCAGTAACTTGAATTTCCTTCCATAGGCTAACATTGACTGGTTTCACTTGGAAATTCTTCTAAGTGTGGAGTTTTGGAACTTTATAATATTCCTCTAAAATCAGCCGAACTACGAATTCCGATTTACTCACCTGTTATCAGGAGAGAACCCAGTGCTGCATCTTTTAGCCCAGCACTGACCCTGAAAAGTAATTCTAACTGTACTTACCAGTAACTTGAATTTCCTTCCATAGGCTAACATTGACTGGTTTCACTTGGAAATTCTTCTAAGTGTGGAGTTTTGGAACTTTATAATATTCCTCTAAAATCAGCCGAACTACGAATTCCGATTTACTCACCTGTTATCAGGAGAGAACCCAGTGCTGCATCTTTTAGACCAGCACTGACCCTGAAAAGTAATTCTAACCGTACTTACCAGTAACTTGAATTTCCTTCCATAGGCAAACATTGACTGGTTTCACTTGGAAATTCTTCTAAGTGTGGAGTTTTGGAACTTTATAATATTCCTCTAAAATCAGCCGAACTACGAATTCTGATTTACTCACCTGTTATCAGGAGAGAACCCAGTGCTGCATCTTTTAGCCCAGCACTGACCCTGAAAAATTATTCTAACCGTACTTACCAGTAACTTGAATTTCCTTCCATAGGCTAACATTGACTGGTTTCACTTGGAAATTCTTCTAAGTGTGGAGTTTTGGAACTTTATAATATTCCTCTAAAATCAGCCGAACTACGAATTCTGATTTACTCACCTGTTATCAGGAGAGAACCCAGTGCTGCATCTTTTAGCCCAGCACTGACCCTGAAAAGTAATTCTAACCGTACTTACCAGTAACTTGAATTTCCTTCCATACGCTAACATTGACTGGTTTCACTTGGAAATTCTTCTAAGTGTGGAGTTTTGGAACTTTATAATATTCCTCTAAAATCAGCCGAACTACGAATTCTTGATTTACCCACCTGTTATCAGGAGAGAACCCAGTGCTGCATCTTTTAGCCCAGCACTGACCCTGGAAAGTAATTCTAACCGTACTTACCAGTAACTTGAATTTCCTTCCATAGGCTAACATTGACTGGTTTCACTTGGAAATTCTTCTAAGTGTGGAGTTTTGGAACTTTATAATATTCCTCTAAAATCAGCCGAACTACGAATTCCGATTTACTCACCTGTTATCAGGAGAGAACCCAGTGCTGCATCTTTTAGCTCAGCACTGACCCTGAAAAGTAATTCTAACCGTACTTACCAGTAACTTGTATTTCCTTCCATAGGAATCCATTGTCTGGTTTTCAGCAGAAAACTTTCAAAGTGTCGATTTTCACAAACTACAAATATTCCTTAAAAATCGCCTGTATGACTTAAACGCATTCTTTCAACTGTTTACAGGAGATGCACCAGTGCTGGATCCAGGATCCACCACTGAGTAAGAAAAAGTAACAATAACACTACTTACCTGCTAAGTGAATTTCCTGCCATAGGATAACATTGGTGATTCCATGTGAAAAAGTTTCTAAGTGTCAACTTTTAAAATACAATAATATGCCTTAAAAATCAGTACTGTAACCAAAACGCTTTTACTCAACTGTTTACAGGAGATGTCCCAGGACTGAATCTAGGATCCAGTCCTGTGGTTAGAAAAGTAATCCATAAAGTAACTAATTGCATTTAACTAGAAATTCACATTGAGCTCAATGTTGCATTGTGTTTGAAATTGTGTTGCCCATTGCAACAACTGTAACTACTGTACTTAAAAGTCTATTGCCTATTTGCAAAGAATTTAAACTAAAGTAATTCATTCTGAGAAAGTATATTTTGTAATGTAATGTATAATGTAATTACAATGTAATTTAAAAACAAATAGTTTAAAAAAATGTAGTAAATCAGTATCAAAAAAATAAAGATAACAATTAATACATTTAAAAATTGTCATTTACAAAACCTTGGAAATTCACTGAAAAAAACCATAGGTTTCAGGCACTTTATAGTTAGAAATTAGCATTTAAAAAACCTTTGAAATTCACTGACAAAACCATAGGTTTCAGGCACTTTATAGTTAGAAATTAGCATTTAAAAAACCTTTGAAATTCACTGAAAAAACCATAGGTTTCAGGCACGTTATAGTTAGAAATTAGCATTTAAAAACCTTTGAAATTCACTGAAAAGACCATAGGTTTCAGACACGTTATAGTTAGAAATTTGCATTTAAAAAACCATTGAAATTCACTGAAAAAACCATAGGTTTTAGGGACAGTTATAGTTAGTTGGACATTGCACTCGTACAAAACCCGTGAAATTCCCCCGTTATAGTTAGTTCAGCTAACTATAACTCGCGCCCCGCAATGCACTGCTGATGACGTCACATATTACATCACTCATGACATGGTCAGTGACATCACTGATGACATCACTGATGACATCATCCATGTGATAATTTCATGCATCTTCTCACACCCTAATATAACTTTTGATACACCCACTGTAAATTACAGACTGCCATTCTCAAAACCATAGACACTCCAACACCAATAACTACATACCCACTCACTGATTCTTAGGTCTACACACACATCCACTCACTCACCCGTACAGTCACTCATACTTACGGTCACTCAGTACAGGACTATCATATGCACTCATACACCTACATAGACACTCACACACCGCCACTCATCCATAGAGGTACTCACACACCTAGTCAGTCATGCAAATAATTAATCACACTGCCATTTACTCACCTATACAGTTATACACACCCCAGCTCACTTACTCATACAAATACTAGCACATTCTTACGCTCTTATACAATCACTGATACAAGCACACACTCATCCATACAGTCACTCTCACAATCACAATCACACACTCTCGCTTATAGCTATTTATATACTCCAACACACATATATTCTGCCTTTCACATATGTAGTTACTCACACATGTACCACTGAGATATACATTCACTCACTAACACACCCATACACACACTCCCCCACCCATACAGTCCATCACAGATGCACTCTTGAAACCATGCACCCAGTGAATCACCCACTCACACATCTATGTGCAGTCACACACACCCCATCTACACAAACACTCAGGCACCCATACAGATACTCAGACAACCAATCAATAACTCATAGACACTCATGTAGCTATTTACAAACCCATGCAGCCACTTACACTCCAACAGACAGACGGATAAAGACATTCACACAGTTTAGTCACTAACCCATGCATTTAGTAAGATACGTTTAATCACTCACTTATAGAGTCAGTCACGCACCTACTAAATCATCCATCCAGACACTTATACACCCACTCATTATTCAATACACCTTGGCATATATATTAAACATATTTAAACTTTATAGAAACACACAGTCACTGCATAATGTCATCAGTGATGTCATTTGAGATGTCATCAGTGATGTCATCAGTGATGTCACTGACCATGTCATGAGTGATGTAATATGTGACGTCATCAGCAGTGCATTGCGGGGGCACGAGTTATAGTTAGCTGAACTAACTATAACGGGGGAATTTCACGGGTTTTGTATGAGTGCAATGTCCAACTAACTATAACTGTCCCTAAACAAGGAAAAAATGCATATAAAAACAGGCAATGCTTTCACGAAGTTCACCTTCTCGTTTTAATTCGATGTCAGGACAAGGTCCAAAGTTCCAGCAGGAGAAGTTCGGGAGCATCCCAGATCCGGCGGGATCAGAGTGCTGAGGGTCTTGGAAACTGGTGCACAAAGACAAAGGGGGCCACTTGAAAATGCACTGCACAGGTGGACTTACAGTTAAGTCCGGTGGGTCTCCTTAGTGGGAGGAGGTCGCAAGGACCTGGGAACAATGGGAGCAGTGCAAGTTAGTTGGTGCGGGGGCCAGTGGGGGCAGGTGCTGAGAGAACACGTCAACAGGCATTGTGCGTCTTCAGGGTCCTCGCGGTAAGGAGCAAGCAACTTGGAGAGGTAATCTCGGGACAGCTGGGCCACTCAGGAAGTAAGTCTCGGGTGTTTCAATGTCCCTCAATGGGTTCTTGCTTCTAGTGCTTTGGCAGTCCGCAATAGACTCTTCTTGGTTTTTACCGTTGGGGGTCCGGTATTCTGGGTATTTGGTACTCCGCATCTCTGGTAGGTCCTGGTGCCTCCACAATTGGTGGAGAGGCAGATCTGACCCTCTGGAGCTGTTGTACCTCTTCTTGATTTGGTGCTGCATCGACATCATCAGGGAGCAGCAAGTCGACAAACTGGACTTCTTGGGATCGGTACCTGCAGTGTGCAGCGGAGTGATACTTTCACTCCAAGGGAGCTTTTCAGTGATTTCTCAAAGGTTGTAGGTGCTCTGGGGTTCTTGGAGTCCTGGCAGGTTTAGGACAATACGGCAGGCAGCGATTGTCGAGTTCTTGGAGCAGTTGGCAGGGTTTGGAGCCTTTTTCTTTTGCAGCAGGGCTTCAGTTCTTGTGAAGTGGATCTTCTTTGTCCTGGTCTTCTTTAGTCCAATGAATGTGAGGCTCAGGTCTTGGGGAGCCACCTAAATACTGAAGTTAGGGGTGATACAAGGGGAGACAGGTAACAGCCAATGGGCTTTCTACCTTTAGGGTGTCTGCACCCTCTAGTGACCACTTCCTGTGGGAAGAGGCACTATCCTAGCCCTGATTGGAGGTTTTCTCACCATCATCTTGATGGTGGAATTTCAGCAGAGGGGTTTACCTTGCCTGCACTGCCCAAGCGATGGTGGCAGCTGAGGGGGGACACTCCTCCTCATCCTACTAATTTTCCCACCTTTCCTCCCACCAATAGTGGGGCACGAAAGGGGGCTTGGCCTCCCCCACTATCTGGGGATTCCTGGGTTGGATTTCAAAGGCAGCATTGCCTTTGAAGCTTCCCGCCCAGGAAGGCCATCCTGTCCTGGAGGAGGTGTGAAACACCACAGCCCAGAGCACGTATAATTTCTGTCCTCTGAGAGAACTGGCTCTCACCCCATGAGGTCTGAAACATGCCTGGTGTTGGCAGTTTAGTTACAAACTGCCAGAGACCCCACTAGTGTTTGGTTAGGTTTCAGGGAATCCTCTAAAAGGGTCTCCTGTGTGAATGTATTAATAAATCCACCACTGGCATCAAGGATGAATTAATAAGACAAGGTGTTTGGTACCAAACATCTTAGATATCAGTGAAGCCATCATGGAGCTAGGAAACTCTTGTTTGCAAGTATCCAGCCCATGTACACTTTATGACTTCCCTTTTAACTTACAACATCACAGAATGGACTGGACATTGTAGTGGAATATCTCGTCATGCTGATATGCCAACACATAGGATATGGGGCACCCTGCCTTAGAACTAAAGGCCTACAGTAGGGGTGACTTACCTATACCTAATGCAAGGTATAGTTGGCATGGCACACAGGGATGTGTGCCATGTCGACCCGTTGGATTTTCCTGCACCAAGACACGCAGACTGCAATGGCAGAATGCATAGCCTTGGTGAGGGGGCCCTGGGGTGGCACAACCAGTGCTGCAGCCCCAGAGGACCCTCCTCAGTACCCATGTCCTAGGTACCAGGGGTACCACTTTCTAGGGACTTACAGGGATAGCTGAAGTTGTGCCTGGTTAGCAGGGACCTAGTGCACTTACAGTTCGAAATCACATCAGGCAGCAAGCACAAAGTGGGGATTAACCATGCAAAAAGAGACACTTTCCTGCAGGGCTTTACTGGCTGAGCTTGGCCTCTACCCACAAGGTGGAGGTATACAACCTTGCCCTGCCCTATCTGACACGTGCTTTCCTTGGTTTTGAGGCCTGCACTCTGGAGAGCCTTCAGGACCTTTTGGAGATAGATCAGGTGATCCTGCCAGGTGGAGCTAAAGAAAGCAATATCATCAAGATAAGCTGCACTATAAGATTCCAATCCAGCAAGGACTTTATTCACCATCCTCTGAGAGGTGGCAGGGGCATTCTCCAACCCAAAGGGCTTCACAGTGACCTGGAAGTGCCCATCTGGAGTTCAAAATGCCGATGTTTCTTTTGCTCCAGGGATCAGGCCTATTTGCCAGTACCCTGAAGTGAGATCAAAGGAACTCAGATATGTGGCTGCCCCCAACCTGTCAATTAGCTCACCAACTCTTGGAATTAGATGTGCATCTGTTTTTGTGAATGCACTGAGACCCCTGTATTCCACACAAAACCTAATTTCTTTCTTTCCACCCTTGGAATGAGGCTTGGGGATCTACATAACTGCGCTGGCCCAGGGTCTCCCTGAGGGTTCAATGACACCCAATTCCAGCATCTTGCTTACCTTTGCTTTGATGTTTTCTTTGGCTTGATCAGACTGCCTGCATATTTTGCTTTTGGCTGGTAGGCTGTCACCAGTGTCCAAATCATGTGTACACCAGTTAGTCTGACCAGGGGTCAAAGAAAAGAGCGCAGGAAACTTATTTAGGACTTGCCTGCAATCAGTCTGCTGTTGGGCAGTAAGGGTGTCTGAAAAGACCCTTCCATCGAGTGACCCATCTTTAGGGTTGTGGGAAAGAAGCTCAGGGAGTGGCTCACTCTCTGCCTCCTGTTCCTCATCTGTGACCATACATATGTTCACATCAGCCCTGTCATTGTAGAGTTTAAGACGATTTACATGTATCACCCTCTCTGGGATTCTACATGTGCAAAGGTCAACTAAAAAGGTGTCCTCCCCTTTTCTCTCAATGATAGGGTAGGGCCTAGTCCATTTGTCCTGGAGGGCCTTAGGTGCCACAGTCTCCAAAACTCATACCTTCTGCCCTGGTTGGAACTCCATCATGCAGCCTTTTTATCAAACCAGAGCTTCTGGAGGTCTGGGCTGGCCTCAAGGTTTTTGTTACCTTTTCATGTATTCAGCCATCATTAAATGAAGGCCAATCACATAATCCACAATGTCCTTCTTTGGTTCCTGGAGGGGTTTCTACCATCCTTCCTTGACAAGACAGAGGGGTGATCTTACAGGGTGTCCAAATAAAAGTTCAAAGATTGAAACCCTACTCCCTTTTGTGGTATCTCTCTGTAAGCAAAAAGCAGGCAAGGTAGCAAAACAACCCATCTCCTTCTGAGTTGTTCAGAAAGTCCTTTTAGGGTCTTGTTAATTATTTCAACAATCACATTTCTCTGCAGATGGTATGATGTAGTGAACCTATAGGTTGGCCCACACTCAGCCCACATGTGTTTTAAATATGCAGACATAAGGTTTGTACCTCTGTCTGATACTACCTCCATATGAAAGCCAGCCCTAGTAAAAATACCAAGGAGGGCCTTGGCCACTGCAGATGGTGGTGGTAGTCCTTAGGGAAATTGCCTCAGGGTACCTGGTGGCATGATGCACTACCACACGAATAAATGTATTCCCTGATCCTGTTGGAGGGTCATAGGGGACAACAATGCCAATCCCTACCATTTCAAATGGTACCCAAACCACTGGAAGTGCAATTAAGGGGGCCTTCAGGTGGCTACTTGTCTTGCCACTGGCCTGACAGGTGGCACAGGAGTTGCACCATCCGGGACATTCGGGACATTCCTTGCCAGTAGAAGTCGTTGACTAACCTACTCCAGGTTTTTGTCTGGCCAAGATGCCCAGCTAGGGGGATGTCATGGGTCATGGGTCAATGTGAGGAGAAATTCTCTAAACTGATGATGCACTACAACTCTCCTAGTGGCACCAGGTTTGGACTCAGTGTATAGGAGTCCCTCCTCCCAATAGGTCCTGTGGGAACCACTGACATTTCCCTTTTCCTGATCAGCAGCTTGCTGCCTCAGGCTTTCAAGAGGGGGGAAGGTTCTCTGGGCCTATGATCTCTGCCGTGTAAGGCCCAAGCTCCTGAGGCTCAGTTCCATTTGGGGCTGACAACTCTTCTCCCTGGGGTGAGGGGACTTGGTCTGGTGTCTGATTTGAAGCTGGTTTTCCAGACTTCCTGCCTTTTCTCTTAGAAGGTTGGTCCATAATTTCAGGTTCCAATGCTTCTTTTTCACCCTGGGTTTTGCTTTGTGCCCTTGTTTTTACACATACCCATTCAGGTATTCCCAGCATTGCTGCATGGAGTTTCCTCTCTACCTCAGCCCATGCTGAGTACTCCAAATCATTTCCAAGGGGACACTGTACAGGGATAGCAAAAGACACCACTACCCTTTTGAGGCCACTAACCCCTCCCCAATCTAAAGTCACAATGGCCATTGGATGTTCCTTAGCCTGATTATTAGCGCTGAGGACTGTATAGGTCTGTCCAAGGAGCTATTAGTCTGGGGACACCAGTGGCTCAGCCACCGTGGTGATGCTGGCACCAGTGTCCCTCAGGGCTTCCACCCTAATCCCATTGATATTTTGCTCTTGTCTGTATCTCTCCAGATTACTGGGCCAGACATCCAGGGTAGCTACATCCACCACTCTCTCTGAGACTAGAGTGCCTCAGTGAGCACCTTGACATGGTCAAGGCTCACCTGTGATCCCATCTGGAGACTCACAATTGTATTTACTGCAGGTGTGCTAGAGGCATTCCTATTGTTTTTTACAGCTAGGGTCTCCAGTTCGGTGTCCAAGTGCCTTACAGTCATGACACCAAGCCTTTTTTGGGATCCTGGTTCTTACCCTGGTATCCACCCTTGAGCCGTGAAGAGTTTCTGGGCCCACCCTCCGAAACAGGTTTTTTGGGGGCCTGAAGAAGACTCATTTTTGTTTTTCACTTTTTGGTCCCATCTTTCCCTTGGGGGGTCTTTTTGGCATTAGACCCAGCGCCTACAGACATCCTTTTGAAAGGAGGTGAGACCATCATATCTGCTTTAATGGGCATTTACAACTTATCCTTGGGGACTCATTGAAACATGCGATCATCTGTCCATTACTGAAGAAACCTTCCTTGGTTCCAGACAAGGCTGAACATTACAGACCTATCTCGCTACTGCCCAGGGTCAGTAAAATTTTGGAAAAATTAATTGATGGTGGTTTTTTTTGGCCTCGGAGGAGCTCACAGAAATTCTGCTACCTGGAATTCCGTGGAGTGAGCCAAAAGCTTTGTGAGATTTCACAGAATTCTGCTAGAGGGCGGAGCTGCTAAACGTGCCCGTTTGAGCTACTTTTTTGACGTTCGGTAATGCGAAGTGCGTTCTCGCACTCAAAATCGTGTGCAAACGGCACTTAAGGTGAAAATCTGCTCAAGGATGCAGGCAATAGCAGCCGCAGTCAGTTGCACTCTCTCGCAGTCGCTGTCTTCACAAAAAAGGTGCCGGATGTCGCTGGCATGGCTTAAAGCGACGCGAGCAGCCGACAAATTTCGCGAGCACTCGTGGGTGGTTGGCAAGTCTCGCTGGCACTTGCGGGTGGCCGGCAAATCTCGCCAGCGCCAGCGAGCACTCGCAAAAAGCCAACTTGAGCGTGCCAACCAAAAATAAATTTCGCTACAAGGCGGAATGTGGAATTTATAGGGAACTCCGTGGTCTCCATGGAATGCGGAGTTCTCAAATTCTGCAAATTATGAAAGTGGAGCGTAATTTTACGCCCAGGCCTAGTTCTCTCCGACTTTTTAGATTCTAACAACCTGCTGCACCAGATGCAAACTGGCTTCCAATCTGGTTGCAGTATAGAGACAGCCTTATTACTGGCTACTGAAGACCTCAAGAAGACACTGGACAAGGGTGTGTCAGCAACGCTCAATCTTTTGGATTGTAACGCAGCCTTTGACACGGGCTCCCACTCAATGCTATGTGAGAGGTTAGAAAAAATTGAACTCACAGGGGTAGCGTTAAAGTGGCTAACCTCATTCTTTGGCAATAGGAGATCTCAGGTTAGTGAAGGGCCTTTTTTGTCAGAGATACACTGGCTGGAGTGCGGAGTCTCGAAGGACTCTTCGTTGAGCCCTACACTGTTTAATGTGTACGTCCAGCCTCTATCAGATATCATATGTGACCTAGGTTACACTATGGTATCTTATGCGGATAATACCCAAATCGTTGTCTCGTTGTCACCCAATACTCACTCAAACTTTGACAGACTAACCATTTGTCTGGAACAGGTAACCAGCTGGATGGCTACAAGCTGCCTCAAGTTAAACTGGAAAAAAACAGAGGTACGGGTGACTGGAAATAATCCTGCACTCTGGGATCAATTCCTCTGGGCCCCGTACCTGGGGGGGCACCCCCCTCCTACATCTGAAGTAAAGAGCCTCGGCGTAATTCTAGACAAAGACCTGACACTGGTTCTTCAGGCAAAGAAGGTTGCACGCACCTGCTTTGGCCTCCTGAGGTCTCTACGGGAGACACTTAAATGGCTCCACATGGAATATTGGAGGATGGTGGTTCAAGACCTGATACTAATCCGTCTTGACCACGGCAAATCACTCTATCTGGGCAGCCCCTCATATGTCATCAGAAAGATGCAGTTTGCTCAGAATGCCGCAGCAAGAGCACAGATGGGCCTGTCCAAAATGCAATAAGCACGTTCGGCACTTGCACAGCTTCATTGGTTGCCTATAAACAAAAGAATAGAATTTAAGGCTCTATGTATCTCCCAAAGGATAAAGCATTCCCCTGGCCCACACATCCTTCAACATCTCATCATTCCATACAGTGCCCTCAGAAAGCAGAAATCAAATGACCTATTCCTACTGACCATTCCTACAATTAGGAGAGCAAGAGGCGGGGTCATTCATTTAGTTACCTGGTCTCTAAACTTTGGAACTCACTTCCTATCCAAATTAAATCAGACAAAAACTTACACAGTTTTAGGAAACAGCTGAAAACCTATGTTTTCATCTGAGTAGGGTAAGTCCTCATTTGTCCTCACAGTGTTCTGTCAGCGCCGGGAAGCCCGCTGTGGGTAGCTGTGCACTCTATAAGAACATTTTATTATTTATAATAATAATAATAGTTATTGATCTGCTGCTGTCTGCTGAGTTGGAATAAGGGGGCCAGTGGGGTCTGGGCCCATTTCTTACTAAGGGCAGTGCACGTGCTTCTCAAAGTTCGATGCTGGGTAGTTCTATGGCGACTCTGTTAGGTGAACCACTTATTCTTACTCGTGCTTAGTTTATAGAAAAATAAGTGCCACGGCCTAAGATATTTCTCAGGAGGCCATTGCAACTTTCACCACCCACTGCCCCTGCCAGCGCTGCCAAATGCCAGCACCAATGCTACCTACTTACCAATATGCTCCTACAAATGTGACAGTATGGAAAACTACTCGCTGTCCAAACTGTAAGGTCTAGAGGTGTTAAGGTTCCTACTTTTTATTTATTTTGCAATGTTAAATCGTCTGCTAATGTTAAACAATAGACAGTGCCACCTTGTGGTGAACTGTGTTAACTATGTGCTGAGTCAAGAAATAAGTCCCGGTGTCGGTCACCTTCAGACACCAGCACAAATTAAGCACGCATCAGCTGCAAGCCTGTCAGGATAATGGCCCTTTCTGCTGATTTTTAGGTCTTGGCTCTAGACGGCTCGCATGCGCTGTATCGAAAAGAAACCTGTTGTACGTACTTTGTGGGCTTCAGCCCGCCCATAGGTTTGCCATTTCCTGGCTCCCTCATCGCTCCATTATTCATTCTCCCCATTTGCCCATGGCATGCATGCGTCATGCCTCTTCCCATCTTTAGCCCTCCCTGAGAGCAGCAAACAATTACTGCTAAACATGCGGAGGGGCCATTTTAAGAAATTGTTTCGGGACTCATTTTATATCACTTTAAGAGCGCTTTTCACGAGCGCTACTGTTTTTACTCGCACCGTTCTTTGTTTCCTGCTCGTGCCTCCTTGTAATTTCTTTATTTCTCTTTGCCTCTCGCAATTCCTCTATGTTGCTCTCTCACTCCCCATTCTTTCACTGTCTGATGTTGCATCCTCTCTCTGTCTCCCTGTAGTTTTTTTTTGCATTTTTTTAGAGCGCTAACTCAACCAAAAGGGATTGGAGTGCTTTATATGAGCACCAGTTACATTACACAAGGATACATTCATTTCTTGGTAGTCCTGGGGAGATTAAGTGATTTGCCCACAATCACAGGATATTGAGCCGATGCCGAGATTCGAATATGGTTCCTCAGCTCCAAAGTCTGCAGCTCTCATTATGACACATCCTCTCTCCAGCAGCTGGACAATGATCAGTAAAGACTTAGGGACAGCGCGCCCTGCTCTGTTTAATAAACTATGCCAATATTGTTCAACTTCATCGTAATACTTTGTATGCATGTTTCCGTGGCTAGAAAAGTCACCTGGGATTTACAATCAGCTGCTTGAACATTAACAACCGAGCATCAAGTTAGTAGGCGGGACATATCACTGCCGGTAGCTCCCAGAGCCTCCAGCAACATGGCAGTCGAAGCTAGCCACAGTCTTTTCAGACCGCACGCCCATGAGCCTCTGCAAGCCAGTTTGATTTGATTGGATGCCTGAGGTTGTCAGACGGAAGCTGGTTTGCTTTACAGGAAGATTTTTAAAAGGGTAAGTCACCAGATCGTCGCTATAAATTTGTAGTAATCGAGGTCCACACGAGTGGTTATAGTTCAAGATGGTTTATTGTAGATGGATACAGGATATGTAGATCAGTTGGTACAGACCCCACCAGGAGCAGCCAGCATGCTGCTCAGCCCACTCTAAACTGTCCATTTGCTCCCAGAGTCCCAACATTCCTAATGACATCACCACTACAACATTCTAGTGGCTGGGCAAGTGGAGGAAAGGATATGTCAATAACATGGACAAGATACTAGGATACAACAAAATGTTATCGGGAGAGAAAGAGATTGCAAGGAAGAAACTACCTCTCCTCCCTGCAAGCGGCGAAGCAGATACATCCCTTGGGATTTGAGAAGGTAAGTGCGACACCCGCAACAGTTAGAGGCTTGCCATTTGATGCTATATGAACAAGTGCTTCTTTCCTCCTCCCACTCGCCCCCACTGCTAGACGCTGTTCATTGGAATGCTATATCTGTAAGCTATGATATATGATTATTACCTTACTTCTTTTTTCCTTGGTACTGAATTTGTGCTGGTTAGTATCTTTGGTTGTCAATAACATTGTTCTTTCACATGAATAAAAAATCCTTCTAGTCACAGATGGCCGCTACGTTCAGTAATAGCTGTGCACACTTTTGTAAGCTGCCTGCCGCATCGAAGCTTCCCTCGCAAACCCTACTGGCTACTACAGGAAACGATCTAAAAGACATTCACATTGACAATTCCGATAGCTCGGGCATTGCCAAGACCTATTGGCTTTGCCAATGCTTGTTAGAAGTGCGTGCAACATCTTCTAGAACTGCTGTGCAGCTTTCAGATAACATCCCAGTCCAGTTCATTCTGGTAACATGTGGATAATGAGGAAAGCTGACTATGTCCATTGGTGGGCCTTCCTTTCCAAGTACAGAAACCTACGGGTTCCTCCTGGAGCATTTTACAATGCTAACACGGGACAGGCAAAGGCTGTGGATTGCTTCCTTGCTGTCGGATTGATGACACCTCTAACATATACATTACCTGGGCATCTGCGCTCTACCCTCTCCACTTCTTATGCAATGCATGTCCCTTCCCTTTTGCTTGTCCTCTCTCAATTCTATTTGAGGAAATGGCAAGATCAAAAGTGTAGGGGTAAAGGTTTGATGATTAGAAGGCAGATTGCAGAAGCGAAAATCAAAACGGTCATTGAGCCGAGGCTATCAACCCACAAAACTGTTTTCGGAAATGTGTATTTAGACTTCAAATGGATAATTTCTGAACTTTGGATTGCAACTAAATTCCATCCACACTTACCTTTCTGGAATGTGTCACACATCTTGGACAAGCCAAGTACCTGGAGGATTTGGGCCCAGGTTTCCAAAATGTGAACCTGGTACCATGTCAGCTGCACGATTCTGCTGGACTAATTGTAATCCTGAAGTTACACAGAAATGCATTTCAGTAGAATTCTGTTGGAATTTACAGTTCCTATAGGCCACAGGAAACCTCGCTTAATGACGCCTTACAGTTTCCTAATTTGGAGAATCAGATTGGTAATTATTTGAATTCAGAGCTTTTACATTACCCAACCCTCTCCAACACTAAGCTAGGAAAACGGCATACCTTGGATGCCTTTAGCAAGGGGCACAGAAGTATTGCTTTGCTTGTGTTTTATTTAACCACCTCAGACTCCAATGTTATTATTAATTTACTTTTAATAATACAATATATTGAAATTAAACCCTATGACCGCCCCGATAAATCTGTGTCACTGACCTTTTCAGCTTGCAAATGGGCCCGTATGTAGGTGGGACGCTCTTTGAAACCCCCGAGTGTTCTGTCGACCAGCAAGCGCCGCCATTCTTGTTTGATGTTTCGAGGGGATATACGACACGCCGAATAATTTACACAGCCAGGAAGCGCAATCACAAGAGACTCGGAGAACTAATATGAGCTGCAATGCTCATTAGCTTTCAATTATTCACAGATATGTCAGACTAAGACGTGCATTAAACAGAGAGCGTCGGTGGTGTGGTGTCACGGCTCTCGGAGGATGGAAATAGCCCAAATTGACTGTGCAAGCAGGCTTTTCTTTCTCCTTTGATGAATTCATCTTTCGGCCTGTCATTGGGCTCGAGCACTTGACAGTCGTGCCGGGACTCCCGAGATTAATCAAGCGGACGGCTGCTGGCTGCGTGACGCGATTATGACAGGGCTGTTTATTTGTGGGTGGCATCCTGTCCAAAGAACGTTGCGGAACAGTGGACGCATGGGTAATGGGTGGAGGGGGTGGGGGGTAGAGGGGTTCGGGCTCCTGGAATAGGTGACAAATAACATTACGTGACCAGCAGGAGGTGATCACGCATCGTTATAGGTGAGAGATCTATTTGATGGGAGTGGGACAATAACGAGCTACGTGTTGTTCAGTTAAAGTCTCTCTTCCTAAGTCAACTTGCCAAAAATAAAATAAAACGCGATTTTGTAACATAATTATTTAGAGACTGTGATAACACTTCAATACGATAAAAGGCTGAGTCAGCTCATCACAACTAAAACCTCCGTCCTTGGAACAAGCATTTTGAAGGCCAATGAATCCGGCTTATAACTAAAAGAGCCTTTTCATTTAGTGAGTTTCGGAAATCAATAACTCATCATGCATGCACTGTCACCCATCCTTGCACTCGTACATCCTTTCATCCCCCTCTGACTCATTTTGGCATTCACCCACTCATCTATCCACAATAAAACCCACAAACTCTACAACCATATGCAAAATAAATTAAAATAGAAGTAGAAAAAATGCACTGCATAAATGTGTGGGCCTATGCTTTAAAAAAAAAACGGAAACGGTAATATGCATAGTGTATCAAGGTTTTTAGGTTCAAACACGGTTGGCAGGTTTAGATGCGATGTATCAGCCATATTGGCATGGCAAAACAAGTATATCTTTAAACAAATAAAGAGCGAGGAATAAAGGAGCTCGTCCCTTTCCCCTAATCAATACATTACAACAAAAAGAACGGGCTCAAGAAAGGTTTACTGCATTCAAAACCATTTATGTGGACAAAACCTATAGGTTTTAAAAGAACCCTCACCCACCAACCTAGTTGGTGGCATGCTTCATCATTGGGTTCCCACCAAGGGCGCTGAGTGCATCCTAGGTGTGCTTCGAAGCCTGATTACAGCGGAGCAGGTGTTTGTTAGCGACAGATTGTGAATTAAAACTGTCTCCAGGATGCCCCTCCTGGCCAGGAGTGTTTTAATAGTGGGGTCCTGTGGTAGAGTTAAAAATGGAATGCGGATATCTAGGAGAAATAATTGATCTCCTGTATCCGTAAAATTGGTCTACATGTTTCAGCCAAAAGGAAGTGGTTAGTGAGAGGCTTTCTTCAGGACTTTAAGTGAAAACCCCAAACTAATAGGCCTTGGGTGATGTGAAAGCACACACACTAAGGTGTGCTAAGTGGTGGAGATATTCTCTCTATTTTTCTTGGGCAAAACAGTAACTCACAGTTTTCACCCAACTCTTTGTATTTGCAAGAAAAGAGTGTTACACAATTATCAGTAATCACAACAACACAGATGATTTTGATGCAGTATGTGATATAGTGTGCCTGTGCCGAGTCATCTCTATCATAGATGGGTGCATGCAAAATGAACATACCTCCCTGCATGCCACCTGTGTCTCAATTATTAGTCAGTGCATTCAAAGTATCATATTGATAACGCGAGGACTTTTTGTCTGGGCGAGTGCACATCATTAATTTTGTTTTTATACAAGTAATTCTCGTATGGCAAGTGATCGGGAAAGCGTGTGTGTTGAGTCATAAATCTTGCCAAACAATCTGCGAACATTTCCCACATGCATCATGGTGGTTATAGCTCAGTTTTGAGCCAGCCCCTTAAACTGCAAATGTGATCATCTTGGTTAGTTATCAAAGAAACCCTTTCAAGGCAGAGAATTGTAGGGAGTGATTAATAGTAAAGATCTGTATTGTGCCAGGTTTAAAGCAATCACCCAGCTTACTCAGACATTATTTGTAAAACATTGCGAAAAATTGGAAGTAGTCTAAGTCTTACTTGTGCCACTGAAATTGGGCGACATGAATCCCGGCGGGGGGCAGTGCCTGTAGTCACACTCTAAGGAAGATATAGTAGAGTACTGGTAAGATAAGCAATCTTCTTGACGTTAAATACCAAAATGCTCAGTGCTCCCCCCGCTCCCGCATACTTAGTCAAGGTCCACTGCCCGTGTACGATACCTATTGCGGCCTTTACACGAGATCCCGGAGATGTGCGCGAGCTGGAGTCTCCGGTCTATGTAATCTTTGTGGGCTGCGAGCGGGATGGACGTCACGTGCATACGTTTTCGCGATGACGTAGGACATAATCTCTCTATTGGTCTAGCTCGACCGGCCCCCATATTATTAACCCTTTGTGGGATGTGAGATACACAAGTCTCACTATGTCTGATTTCTAATGTGACAGACTTATTGTAAATGTCTAGATGATGTTAGGATAATGTGGAAATTATGTTAGTTTTAGCATGGTAAGAACCTGTTTCATGTGGTGTGAGCCAATTGAGATTGTATATACAGAGATTAAAAAGTGTTCGGAGATTACAAACAGTGTATCTATAATTCACAAAGCCTGGGTGTCCATTTGTTGAAAATCATATGACATAAATCATGTTAATGAAATTGGTTGTGGGGATTAAGGGGTGGACCTCTGCTTACAGGAGACCCCCTTGTGTTGACCCAACCTTATATCTACAATCGTCTTTTGTGTAACTTAAACTGTGGCAGATGTTGCAACAGTGGAAAACAATGATATACCATGAAAAATTCCTTTCCAAGAAGATCATATCTCTTAGGAATAGTGCCCCGTGCAGGTTGTGGCACATTGGAGATGAAATGAGAGGTAAGCAAGCAGGCAGGTGTCACTTTCTGGAAAACTGCTGGGTGCTCCAAAAAATAATAAAAATTAAAAGCGAAGGGAAATAAATGAGAGGGAACCAAATAAGGGGAAATTTAAATCCTAAAACTTAAGACAACAAGCTCCCGCATTGAAGGCCACTCATTTTCATGTGGGTGTTGTACGAAGCTGGTTCTCTATATAGTGCCCTAAAAAGAAGTACACTGCAGAGAGTCCAGTGAGTCCCAGAAAGGTATACAGAGGCAAAAGTAAATAATACTAACGCTCTATTTGTGGTAGTGTGTGTGAACAGTCAGGCTTATCAGAGGGTAGTGTTAAGCATTTATTGTACTCACAGAGGCAATAAACAAGATACACTCAAACGGTAAATCAAGTCCAATTTGCAAAAATAACGCTTAATTTTATATAATTTTTCAGACCAAGACCTTCGTTCACAGGTAAGTACTTCTTTTGTTACGAGTTTTCAAAGTTCTGAAAATAACTCACAGTGTGCGCAATCACGCACAATGCATTCCTTTGGGAGAAAACACATAAATGTATAGAAAATCGTGTTGGCAGTTCTCGGGGTTCACCTTCTGGTTTTAGGGTAGTAGCAAGCCCGGGTGCAATGTTCCACCAGCAGATCATGGGGAGCGTCCCAGATTTGGCCGGGAGCAGGGTGCTGGAGTCATTGGTAGGAGGCGCTATAAAGAAGGGGGGCACCTCAAAACAGGCTGCACCAAGGGACTTACAGGTAAGTCTGAGGGATCCCAAACAAGGGATCAGGTTGCAAGGGCCTAAGGAGCATGGGAGCACAGCTGGTTCGCCGGTACCCAGGCCACGCGGGCTGGGTGCAGAGCAGGTTGGTCAGCCAAGCTCTGTGCATCAGGATGGTCTTCATGGTCAGGGGTAAGCAAGTTGCAGGGATGATTTCAGGACAGCTGAGCCACACACAAAGTGGGTCTCAGGGGTCTTGATGTCCAGCAATGGGTGCTTGCTTCCTGGGCAGTTGAAGTCCAGATTGAAGTCTTTGTCTTGGTGTAGGTTGCAGGGGATTCAGTACCCTGGGTATTGCTTTGGCATGGCTCTGGTAGATCCTGCTGTCTTCACACTCGGTGGGGAGACAGATCTGACCCTCTGGAGTTGGTGTACCTCTTCTGGTTTGGTTGCTGCGTCGGCGCGGCCAGGGAGCAGCATGTCGGTAAACCGGGCTCTGCGGGCTTGGTGCCTGCGGTCTGCAGGGGAGTAGTTCCTCTCGTCTAAGGGAGTTCTTCAGTGATTGGCAAAGGTCTGGAGGTCCTCTGGGGGTCTTAGAGGCCTCACAGTGGCAGGACAAGACAGTACGCCACAATGGTCGAGTCTTGAAGGAGCAGGCAGGGTTTCTCGCCGAAATTTTGTATCAGGTTCTCCTTTCTTGGGTTCAGCAGCTCTTCTTTGTCTGGTTCTTCTTTACGTCCATCGAATCTGAAGATCTGGGTCCAAGGTTGACACCTAAATACTAAATTTAGAGGTGTTAAAGGGAGTGACAGATAGTAGTCAATGGGCTACTTACCTTTAGGGTGTCTACACCCTCTATGTAACCACTACCTGAGGGAAGTGGCACAACCCTAAGCCTGATGGGCTAATTCTCTCCAACCGAAGTTGGAGGAATCAAAAAAGTGGGGTCCACGTTACCTGCTCCACCTGAGGGGTGGTGTTGGCTGACTGTGGGCACACCTCCTAATCTTCTTAATTTTCCCACCTGTCCTCCTGCCAAAAGTGGGGTCAGGACAGGGGGGTTGGCATTCTTTACTAACTGGAGAGGCTTGGGTCTCATTTCAAAGGTGGCATGTCCTTTGAAGCGTCCTGCCCTGGACAGCAGATCCTTCTTGGAGGAGGTGTGAAACACCCAGGCCCAGAGCAGGCTTTGTTCCTGGCCTCTGAGAGCGAAGGTTCTCACCCCAGAAGGCCAGAAACATGTCCAGTGGTGACAGGCTGGCTGAGACCAGACGGTAAGCCCAATAGTAGTTGGCAGGTTGTCCGGGGACACCTCTAAGGTGTCCTCTGTGTGCAGTTATTAATAAATCCAACACATGCATCAGTGAGGATTTATTAAGACAAGATGTTTGATACCAAACATCTGTGGGTACAGTAGAGCCATCATGGAGCTGGGGAACTCATACTGACAAGTATCCAGCCCATGGTCTCTTTATGGCTTCCCTGTGCACTTACAATTTTCAATAATGGACTTGGATATTGTAGGGTCATATCCACTCAAGCAGATATGTTCAGACATGGGATATAGTGTACCCTGCCTTAGGGCTGTAAGACCTGCTGTAGTGGTGGCATACCTATATTTCACGCAGTGTCTGTTCGACTCTTCAGTTTTCTATGCACCAAGATACGTAGTCAGCACTGGCAATGTGCATGATCTTGGTGAGGGTTCCCTAGGGTGGCACAATACATGCTGCAGCCCTAGTGGACCCTCTTCAGTTCCAATGCCCTAGGTACCTGGGGTACCATTTACTAGGGACTTATAAGGGGGCTGAACTTCTTCCAATTGAGGAACAAGGGTACAGTTTAGGGAAAGAGATCTGGCACTGGAGACCTAGTTAGCAGGGCCCCAGTGCCCTTTCAGTCGAAGTCACATCATGTTCCAGGCAAAAAGTGGGGGCTAACCATGTCAAAAGAGGCCCTTTCCTACAGGTGTGCACATGTGATCTGGCAAAACGCCATCACTCACAGGTCTGTAGAGCCAATGGTTGAAGTGGGCTTACCCATTAACCCTACCACAAGCTGACATAGGCAGAAGCAGAATATTAATAAAACATGAACAGACCAAGGCCTAAAAGGACTGATCCATGTATAATTTGAATTATAACAGCCTGACAGACAGCTAAAACTGCCAGGCCAAATATAAAAAGTCTTTTAGCACTTACAGCTAAATACTGTGCATGAAAATACAAATGCATACACATTTACAGTTGGCAAAACAACATGCAATCCCTCATAAGAATGTGTAGCAAGGATTACCATGGTGCAAATCGTTTACCCCTAATGTTTGTCAAAGGAAATATCCAACTTCAAAATCTTTGCCTACTACGGTAATCTATGAGATTCCACGTAATAAAATGCTTGTATAGACACTTTTATACAATTAAATAATAATCCCCTCTTAAAGGCCTACTGCTTTAACATATACTTTCACAATAAACATTGCCTTCTGACTTTTTTGGACTTTTCATAATAAATCAATTAGACCTATGTAATTTTTCATAACATTTCTCTATGAAATAATCAGGCCTTTAGGCTTGATCTTTCTCTTATCGCTATAACAAATGAGACCTTCTGTGCATAATCTATGTATACATGCAGTATTTTTCAATGGAGGCACACAGCTTCTGCTCAGTCATGTCATGTAGGAAGTAAAATTGAGGTGCAATACCATCTGTCTTCTGGGCTTTCTGGAACGATCCGAAGGCCCTAGCATGGAGCTCTTTCTTGAAAATTGGTTGGTGACCACGGTATTGGAAAACAGAGTTCCCAAATTCTTCTTTGTGGAGCGGGCACATCACATACCTGGCAGGCCGCCACCTCCGGGTGCTCCACCACATCCAGTCATTGCCCGTCTGCCTAATTATAGAGATCGTGACCTGGTAATCCAACTGTTTCGAACATAGGGCCCCAGGCGTTTTGAGAAAACTGTGATCACAGACTACCCTTACTTTACAGCGGTGGTGCAATGTCTTTGTAATTCCTATGCGAAAGTTAAACAACACCTCCGGGAGCTGCAATTCAAATACGGTCTATAAAAAGTCTGAGGCCTGTCAACATAGTTCTTGATTTTTCACTACAGACTAGACTCTGATTCGGCTTGTGATGTATGTTGTGTTAATGATATTCTGTTCTGATACAGTCTTTGATTACATAGCTTCGTCATGTTATGTGTGTGTGTGATCTTAGAGTGGAGCGATTGAGGCCTGACGTCTTCAAAATTCCTTAGGCATTTTGTAGGTCGGTACACAAGCCCATTGCTCAGGAGATGGGCTTTTTTGGGTGGATTTTCATGATATGAGCACCGTTGGACAGACACTGTGATAGCCAATTGCATGACATGTCTGGGAAGTCAGAGATGTATTTCGGAATTCTGACTAATGTGCTCTGTTGGATTTTGGCTTTGTTTATTATGGTTGTGTAGGAACCGGGCATTCCACGAATACTTCATTGCTCGTAATTCACAGGTTAACACTAGGATTTGTATGAAAAAACCAAAAACATTTTGAGAGCCACATCTTGGCAGCATGCAGTTTTGCCTATATTGATCTCCCTTTCCGAGGTGCATAGCTTTGAATGATGCTGTGATACTGCACCCCGTAAATACTGCACCCCCAATGTTGGTATTTGTTGCGTGCTGTAATACCGCTTGAAAATACAGTAGAAGTGAGGGTGAGTCTAAGATGTCTTATCTACACTCAGTTGGATGAGAGGGAAGTGTAATGTCTAACGTCTTTTTAAAATGTTTTATATGGGCAACTATCAGAGGTTTGATGTGAGCCACTTGATAGGCGATTATGGGGTGCGTAGGGTGTATTAAGAGAGTTTGGTCTAATGAGTCCTTTAGTGTTTTGCTTTTGAGGGTTTTTGAGGGTTATGGTACTGTTGGTGCAGTATGACAGCAGCTATAATAATACAAAAATGCAGTATTGTCATTATGAAACCAAGTTTAATAGATCAGTACAGGCAATAAGCACATACATTTAAAAATTAAGTTACATATCATCTTTCACGTGCATCTATTTACAGCATCTTACAATATTTTTCAAGTACAAGGCCAGTGCTAAAGTCACCTGCACATCATTCAAAGCAAATATGTTATCCATTGCAGCTCTGACATTAAGAATGGAATTAGCTTTAAGCAGAGATCGCAAATACGTCCTTCGCAGCTGCAGATAATGCAGATCTTATGGTATGGCACGGAGGCATTTATAATGGAAATCTCCTTTAATGCTTCCTTACACAGCAGCAACAAAGACAGAGCATTCATATGTAAATCATATCCAACAGTCTCGAACATGCAAAACGCTGGAAACAGCAGCCATCTTCCTTTGTTTATTGCTGCTCATGTGCAGGTAAGCTGTGTTTCATATAACGCAAACTTGGTCCAAGGGCATTAGAGCACTCTTTGTATGAAACCAGATTACATTACACAAAGTCAGATTCATTGTTAAATATATCTATATCTATATTCACTGAAAAAACCATAGGTTTCAGGGACGTTATAGTTAGAAATTAGTATTTAAAAAACCTTAGAAATTCACTGAAAAAACCACAGGTTTCAGGGACGTTATAGGTAGAAATTAGCATTTAAAAAACCTCTGAAATTTACTGAAAAAACCACAGGTTTCAGGTACGTTATAGTTAGAAATTAGCATTTAAAAAACATTAGAAATGTACTGAAAAAACCACAGGTTTCAGGGACGTTATAGTTAGTTGGACATTTCAGTCGTACAAAACCAGAGCAATTCGGCCGTTATAGTTAGTTGGGGTAACTATAACTCGCACCCCCGCAATGCACTGCTAATGACGTCACATATTACATCGCTCATGACATGGTCAGTGACATCACTGATGACATCACTGATGACATCATCAACGTGATAATCTGATGCACCTCCTCACACCCTAATATAACCGTTGATACACCCACTCTAAAATACAGACTACCATTTTCGAAACCTAAGACACACCAATACCAGTTACTACATACCCACTCACTGATTCCTAGGTCTACACACACACATATACTCATTCACCCATACAGTCACTCATACATGCAGTCAATCATCAATACAGCACTATCATATGCACTCATACACCTATACAGACACTCATACACCGCCACTCACCCATAGAGTTACTTACACACATAGTCAGTCATGCAAAGAATCAATCAAACCCCCATTTACTCACCTACACAATTATTCACACACCACCTCACTTATTCATACAGATAATAACACATACTTACTCTCTTATACAATCACTGATACAAGCACACACTCATCCATACAGCCACTCTCACAATCACTCACTCTCACATATAGTCATTTATATAGTCCAACACTCACATATACTGCCTTTCACATATATAGTTACCCACACATGTACCACTGAAACATCTAAACACTCACCAACACATCCATACATACACTCACCCACCCATACAGCCCTTCACAGATGCACTCTTGAACCCATACACCCACTGAATCACCCACTCACACATCTATGCACAAAGTCACACACACCCCACCCACCCACACAGAAACTCAGGCACCCAAATAGATACTCAGACAATCAATCAATAACCCATATAGACACTCATGTAGCTACTCACCAACCCATGCAGCCGCTTACACACCAACTGACAGACTGATACAGACATTCACACAGTTTAGTCACTAACCCATGCATTCAGTAAGACACGTTCAATCACTCACTTATACAGTCAGTCACGCACCTACTAAATCATCCATACAGACACTCATACACCCACTCATTCTTCAATACACCATGGCATATATATATATATATATATATATAAAGCATATTTAATCTTTTTAGAAACAATCAGTCACTGGATGATGTCATCAGTGATGTCATCAGTGATGTCATTTGAGATGTCATCAGTGATGTCATCAGTGATGTCACTGACCATGTCATGAGTGATGTAATATGTGACATCATCTGCAGTGCATTTCGGGGGCGCGTGTTGTAGTTACCTCAACTAACTATAACGGCCGAATTTCTCTGGTTTTGTACGACTGAAATGTCCAACAAACTATAACGTCCCTGAAACCTGTGTTTTTTTCAGTGAATTTTCAAGGTTTTTTAAATGCTAATTTCTGACTATAACGTCCCTGAAACCTATGGATTTTTCAGTAAATATATATATATATATTATCTACTGGCGGTCGCCAGTAGATAGTTATAGTTAGGACCTATTTTCCATAGGAAATCCGCGACATTCTATTTGAAATAACTCTTGTGTCGGTTGACGAATCTTCGCGAAATTTTCAAACTTTATGGCCCGCTCCGGTCCGCTCCTACCCTGAAAGTCTCAGGGTGATTCGTCAAGCGGGGCCGAGAAAAAGGGGGTCCCAAAACGTGTTTTCCCCATTCATTTTCCCATAGGAAACTTTAGACACGGCTTCAGCCCGAACTGCTGAACGGAATTACACCAAATTTGGCAAAGAGGTAGTTCTTGGTTCAGAAAGAACCCTTTTTGTTAAATGGTGTAAATCCGTTCAGTAGTTGCGGAGAAATTAAAAAAATAAGAGTCAAAAAATCAATTTCCCATAGGAAACTTTATGCAAGGCTACAGCCCGAACTGCTGAACGGAATTACACCAAATTTGGCAAAGAGGTAGTTCTTGGGTGTAAATCCGTTCAGTAGTTGCTGAGAAAATCAAAAGTAAAAACACATATATATCTGGGCGGAGCCTAACCACACATGTCATCGTGAGATCTGATTGGCTGTCAGCACTTCATCCTGGAATTGCTGGCAGCCATCTTGGGACCAATATAAATGATAGTACCCCTTTGAAATGCATTGTAGTGAATCGAAGATTTTGAGGGTTACCAAAAGGAGAACTATAAAGGGTGATAACAGACTTTAGTTACATTAGAATTCATTTGTTGATGGTACCATACTAATTTCAGGAATTGTGGTGTGTTCTAAGGTGATTTTACCCTGTGAAAAACCTTCTGCTGGGATATCATGAATCATGTTTGAGAGAAAACTATTTTCACATGCTTGTCCCATACAGTTTTGGAAGGTGCCCCAGAAGCTAAAATGAGAGCATATTTTCTGTAAATTCACATTATCTTTCTCAGTCATGTGAGAATGAAGTCTGACATTCTCAGTAAAACATGTACATCCAACAAGGGCAGAGACTGTCAGTTGATTCCTTTGTGTTCTACTGCAGCTTCCCAGAGTGTTCTAAAGAACAACTAGAGTGCTAAGAGCCTTACTTATGACAAAAGTATGGCACACCTGAAGCCATCTTGATTGGAATAAACTGGTAACACTTAAAACATTTAATTTAAAAAGGAACAAAATGATGGGGTTCATCTTGTCATAGAAATTATGGTTAGTGCTCTGGAAAGAAAAATTAGGACATGTTTCAAGTGTGATCTCAAATATCTTCCTGTTATATTTCAACAGGAGCAGCCTGTCAGTTGATGCCTTTGTGTTCTACTGCAGCTTCCCAGAGTGTTCTAAAGAACAACTAGAGTGCTAACAGTCTTACTTATGACAAAAGTATGGCACACCTGAAGCCATCTTGATTGGAATAAACTGGTAACACTTAAAACATTTAATTTAAAAAGGAACAAAATGATGGGGTTCATTTTGTCATAGAAATTATGGTTAGTGCTGTAGAAAGAAAAATTAGGACATGTTTCAAGTGTGATCTCAAATATCTTCCTGTTATATTTCAACAGGAGCAGCCTGTCAGTTGATGCCTTTGTGTTCTACTGCAGCTTCCCAGAGTTTTCTAAAGAACAACTAGAGCGCTAACAGTCTTACTTATGACAAAAGTATGGCACACCTGAAGCCATCTTGATTGGAATAAACTGGTAACACTTAAAACATTTAATTTAAAAAGGAACACAATGAGGGGGTTCATTTTGCCATAGAAATTATGGTTAGTGCTGTAGAAATAAAAATTAGGACATGTTTTAAGTGAGATCTCAAATATCTTCCTGTTATATTTCAACAGGAGCAGCCTGTCAGTTGATGCCTTTGTGTTCTACTGCAGCTTCCCAGAGTGTTCTAAAGAACAACTAGAGCGCTAACAGTCTTACTTATGACAAAAGCATGGCACACCTGAAGCCATCTTGATTGGAATAAACTGGTAACACTTAAAACATTTAATTTAAAAAGGAACAAAATGAGGGGTTCATTTTGCCATAGAAATTATGGTTAGTGCTGCAAAAAGAAAATTTAGTGTATGTTTTAAGTGAGATCTCAAATCCTCTTCTATTTCATTGGAAAATTCTGACATGCAGACTGAAACAATCACTTTCAATACCAGCAGTAGACTTCCAGTTAACTCCTTGGTGAGCAGTAGCTTTACTACAGTGATCTAATGAACAACTAGAGTAATAACATTCTGAATTTATGGCAAATGTGTGACACATCTGAATGCCTTCTTGATGGAATCAAAGTAAAAAACTGAAAGCATTTGCTACTGAGGAGACTGCAGTAAATGAGGAAATTAGGAAACTTCATAACAAAGAAGTCTTCCAAGATGGCCACCAGTGAAAAAAGAGCCCAAATGTAGCACAAATATTACCCAGATGTAGCCCACATATAGCCCAATGACAAAAGTGTGCAAAACACTTTATTTTTAGTTTTTTTGCAGTTTTATGTAGTGCAGACTGGTCAGGTATTGGAGCGTTGCATCTTAAAACATGACCCCCTACACTACAAAAACACCACTGCACTACCCTAAACCCTAAAACACTACCCCAGCACGACCCCCTACACTACACAAGCACCACTGCACTATCCTAAACCCTAAAACACTACCCCCAGCATGACCCTCTACACTACACAAACACCACTGCACTACCCTAAACCCTAAAACACTACCCCAACACCACTGCACTAACCTAAATCCTAAAACACTACCCCCAGCACGACCCCCTACACTACCCAAACACCACTGCACTACCCTAAAACATGACCACTACACTACACAAGCACCACTGCACTACCCTAAACCCTAAAACACTACCCGCAGCACGACCCCCTACACTACACAAACACCACTGCACTACCCTAAAACACTACCCCCAGCACGACCCCCTACACTACCCAAACACCACTGCACTACCCCAAACCTTAAAACACTACCCCCAGCACGACCCCCTACACTACACAAGCACCACTGCACTACCCTAAACCCTAAAACACTACCCCCAGCACGACCCCCTACACTGCCCGAACACCACTGCACTGCCCTAAACCCTAAAACACCAGCCCCTGCACAACCCCCTACACTGCCCGAACACCACTGCACTGCCCTAAACCCTGAAACACATACCCTAGCATGACCCCTACACTGCCCGAACACCACTGCACTGCCCTAAACCCTGAAACACCACCCCCAGCATGACCCCCTACACTGCCCGAACACCACTGCACTGCCCTAAACCCTGAAACACCACCCCCAGCATGACCCCTACACTGCCCGAACACCACTGCACTGCCCTAAACCCTGAAACACTACCCCCAGCAAGACCTCCTACACTGCCCGAACACCACTGCACTGCCCTAAACCCTGAAACATCACACCCAGCAAGACCCCCTACACTGCCCGAACACCACTGCCCTAAACCCTGAAACACCACCCCCAGCACGACCCCCTACACTGCCCGAACACCACTGCACTGCCCTAAACCCTGAAACACCACCCCCAGCACGACCCCCTACACTGCCCGAACATCACTGCACTGCCCTAAACCCTGAAACACCACCCCTTGCACGACCCCCTACACTGCCCGAACACTACTGCACTGCCCTAAACCCTGAAACACCATCCCCAGCACGACCCCCTACACTGCACGAACACCACTGCACTGCCCTAAACCCTGAAACACTACCCCCAGCAAGACCCCCTACACTGCCCGAACACCACTGCACTGCCCTAAACCCTGAAACACCACCCCCAGCAAGACCCCCTACACTGCCCGAACACCACTGCCCTAAACCCTGAAACACCACCCCCAGCAAGACCCCCTACACTGCCCGAACACCACTGCACTGCCCTAAACCATGAAACACCAGCCCCAGCACGACCCCTACACTGCCCGAACACCACTGCACTGCCCTAAACCCTGAAACACCACCCCCTGCACGACCCCCTACACTGCCCGAACACCACTGCACTGCCGTAAACCCTGAAACACCACCCCCAGCACGACCCCCTACACTGCCCGAACACCACTGCACTGCCCTAAACCCTGAAACACCACCCCCTGCACGATCCCCTACACTGCCCGAACACTACTGCATTGCCCTAAACCCTGAAACACCACCCCCAGCACGACCCCCTACACTGCACGAACACCACTGCACTGCCCTAAACCCCGAAACACTACCCCCAGCAAGACCCCCTACACTGCCCGAACACCACTGCCCTAAACCCTGAAACACCACCCCCAGCAAGACCCCCTACACTGCCCGTACACCACTGCACTGCCCTAAACCCTGAAACACCACCCCCAGCATGACCCCTACACTGCCCGAACACCACTGCACTGCCCTAAACCCTGAAACACCACCCCCATAACGACCCCCTACACTGCCCGAACACCACTGCACTGCCGTAAACCATGAAACACCAGCCCCAGCACGACCCCCTACACTGCCCGAACACCACTGCACTGCCCTAAACCCTGAAACACCACCCCCAGCACGACCCCCTACACTGACCGAACACCACTGCACTGCCCTAAACCCTGAAACACCCCCCCAGCACGACCCCCTACACTGCCCGAACACCACTGCACTGCCCTAAACCCTGAAACACCAGCCCCATCACGACCGCCTACACTGCCCGAAAACCACTGCACTGCCCTAAACCCTGAAACACCAGCCCCAGCACGACCCCCTACACTGCCCGAACACCACTGCACTACACTAAACCCTCAAACACCAGCCCCAGCACGACCCCCTACACTGCCCGAACACCACTGCACTGCCCTAAACCCTGAAACACCAGCCCCAGCAAGACCCCTACACTGCCCAAACACCACTGCACTGCCCTAAACCCTGAAACACCACCCCCAGCAAGACCCCAACACTGCCCAAACACCACTGCACTAAAGCCTGAAACACCACCCCCAGCAAGACCACCTACACTGGCCGAACACCACTGCACTGCCCTAAACCCTGAAACACCACCCCTGCACGACCCCCTATACTGCCCAAACACCACTGCACTGCCCTAAACCCTGAAACACCACCCCCTGCATGACCCCCTACACTGCCCGAACACCACTCCACTGCCCTAAACCCTGAAACACCACCCCTCAGCACGACACCCTACACTGCCCGAACACCACTGCACTGCCCTAAACCCTGAAACACCACCCCCAGCACGACCCCTACACTGCCCGAACACCACTGCACTGCCCTAAAACCTGAAACACCACCCCCTGCACGACCTCCTACACTGCCGGAACACCACTGCACTGCCCTAAACCCTGAAACACCACCCCCAGCACGACCCCCTACACTGCCCGAACACCACTGCACTGCCCTAAACCCTGAAACATCAACCCCAGCAAGACCCCCTACACTGCCTGAACACCACTGCCCTAAACCCTGAAACACCACCCCCTACACTGCACGAACACCACTGCACTGCCCTAAACCCTGAAACACCACCTCCAGCAAAACCCCTACACTGCCTGAACACCATTGCTCTGCCCTAAATCCTGAAACACTAGCCCCAGCATGACCCCCTACACTGCCCAAACACCACTGCACTGCCCTAAACCCTGAAACACCACCCCAGCACGACCCCCTACACTGCCCGAACACCACTGTACTGCCCTAAACCCTGAAACACCAGCCCCAGCAAGACCCCCTACACTGCCCGAAGACCACTGCACTGGCCTAGACTCTGAAACACCAGCCCCAGCAAGACCCCCTACACTGCCCGAACACCACTGCACTGCCCTAAACCCTGAAACACCAGCCCCAGCATGACCCCCTACACTGCCCGAACACCACTGCACTGCCCTAAACCCTGAAACACCAGCCCCAGCACGACCACCTACACTGCCCGAACACCACTGCACTGCCCTAAACCCTGAAACACCAGCCCCAGCACGACCCCTACACTGCCAGAACACCACTGCACTGCCCTAAACCCTGAAACACCAGCTCCAGCACGACCCCCTACACTGCCCGAACACCACTGTACTGCCCTAAACCCTGAAACACCAGCCCCAGCACGACCCCCTATACTGCCCGAACACCACTGCACTGCCCTAAACCCTGAAACACCACCCCCTGCATGACCCCCTACACTGCCTGAACACCACTGCACTGCCCTAAACCCTGAAACACCACCCCTGCATCACCCCTACACTGCCCGAACACCACTGCACTGCCCTAAACCCTGAAACACCACCCCCTGCACCGCCCCTACACTGCCCGAACACCACTGCACTGCCCTAAACCCTGAAACACCACCCCAGCACGACCCCCTTTACTGCCTCGAACACCACTGCACTGCCCCAAACCCTGAAACACCACCCCCAGCACAACCCCCTACACTGCCCGAACACCACTGCCCTAAACCCTGAAACACCACCCCTGCACGACCCCCTACACTGCCCGAATACCACTGCACTGCCCTAAACCCAGAAACACCACCCCTACACTGCCCGAACACCACTGCACTGCCCTAAACCCTGAAACACCACCCCCAGCACGACCCCCTACACTGCCCGAACACCACTGCACTGCCCTAAACCCTAAAACACCACCCCCAGCATTACCCCCTACACTGACCAAACACCACTGCACTGCCCTTAACCCTAGAACACTACCCCCAGCACGACCCCCTACACTACCCGAACACCACTGCACTACCCTAAACCCTAAAATACTACCCCCAGCACAACCCCTACACTACCCGAACACGACTGCACTGCCCTAAACCCTCAAACACTCCCCCAGCACGACCCCCTACACTACCCGAACACCACTGCACTGCCCTAAACCCTAAAACACTCCCCCAGCACGACCCCCTACACTACCCGAACACCACTGCACTGCCCTAAACCCTAAACACTCCCCCAGCACGACCCTCTACACTACCCAAACACCACTGCACTGCCCTAAAGCCTAAAACACTACCCCCGCATGACCCCCTACACTACCCAAACACCAATGCACTACCCTAATCCCTAAAACACTACCCCCGCATGACCCCCTACACTACCCTAAACCCTAAAACACTACCCCGCATGACTCCCTACACTACCCAAAGACCACTGCACTACCCTAAACCCTAAAACACGACCTCCTACACTACACAAACACCACTGCACTACCCTAAACCCTAAAACACTACCCCTACACTACACAAACACCACTGCACTACCCTAAACCCTAAAACACTACCCCCAGCAGTACCCCTACACTACCCAAACACCACTGCACTAACCTAAACCCTAAAACACTACCCCCAGCAGTACCCAAACACCACTGCACTACCCTAAATCACTACCCCCAGCATGACCCCCTACACTACCCAAACACCACTGCACTACCCTAAACCCTAAAACACTACCCCCAGCACGACCCCCTACACTACCCAAACACCACTGCACTACCCTAAACCCTAAAACACTCCCCCAGCACGACTCCCTACACTACCCAAACACCACTGCACTACCCTAAACCCTAAATCTACCCCCAGCATGACCCCCTACACTACACAAACACCACTGCACTACCCTAAACCCTAAAACACTACCCCCAGCACGACCCTCTTCACTACCTAAACACAACTGCACAATTTGTTACAGGCGTTGCAACGCAGGCCTGTGGTGCTTACTGGAAGTACCTAGTGGGCTAGTTGGGCCCCAGGGTCCCTCAGGATTCAAGGTGACCTAATCCCCCAACTTAAAACGCACTACGGGGCGCGTTTGCACAGTGGTGAAGGGAGGGGCGGGGCCTCAGGTGACATGTGCGCAAACACGCCCTGTGGTGCGTTTTAAGTTGGGGAATTAAATCCCTTTGAATCCTGAGGGACCCTGGGGCCAACTAGCCCACCAGGTACCTTCAGTAAGCACAACAGAGTTGCGTTGCAGAGAGGTGAAAAAGGTGCGTGGCCTCGGAACGCCTCTCTGCAACTCAGCTCTGTGGTCCTAACTGTAGGTACCTGGGGGCTAGTTGGGCCCCAGGGACCCTCAGAATTCAAGGGGACTTAATCCCGCAACTTAAAACGCGCCACGGGGTGCGTTTGCACACATGTCACCTCAGGCCCCCTCCCTTCACCACTGTGCAAACGCGCCCTGTAGCGCGTTTTAAGAGGTAGTTTTAATCCCCTGCCCTATTATGTACTAGGGACTTGCAGAGGAGGTCATGCTAATCACAGGGTTACCCCAACGCATAGTGTTCCCTAGTGTATGTAGGTGTTTTCACTGTATTCTAAGTGTCTTTTAGCATAGCACTGGCTCTGGTTAGTCAGAGTCAGTTACCATCAGTACCCGTCTGAAAAAGTTGTGGGCACAGGATGATTTTGCAACAAGGCCTCTTTCTGCTCCTCTGTTGGTTCTTTCTGCACATCTTTTGCTTCTTTCTGTGCGTTTTTTCTTCTTTCTTCACATGTCCTACCTCTGAAGGCATAGTTAGAAACTAGCATTTAAAAAAACCTTTGAAATTCACTTAAAAAATCATAGGTTTCAGGCACGTTATAGTTAGAAATTAGCATTTAAAAAACCTTTGAAATTCATTGAAAAAACCATAGGTTTTAGGGACAGTTATAGTTAGTTGGACATTTCACTCGTACAAAACAATAGAAATTCCCCCGTTATAGTTAGTTCAGCTAACTATAACTCGCGCTCCGCAATGCACTGCTGATGACGTCACATATTACATCACTCATGACATGGTCAGTGACATCACTGATGACATCACTGATGACATCTCAAATGACATCACTGATGACATCATCCATGTGATAATTTCATGCATCTTCTCACACCCTAATATAACTTTTGATACACCCACTCTAAATTACAGACTGCCATTCTCAAAACCATAGACACTCCAACACCAAAAACTACATACCCACTCACTGATTCTTAGGTCTACACACACATCCACTCACTCACCCATACAGTCACTCATACTTAGTCACTCAGTACAGGACTATCATATGCACTCATACACCTATATAAACACTCACACACCGCCACTCATCCATAGAGGTACTCACACACCTAGTCAGTCATGCAAAAAACTTAATCACACACCCATTTACTCACCTATACAGTTATACACACACCAGCTCACTTACTCATACAAATACTAGCACATTCTTACGCTCTTATACAATCACTGATACAAGTACACACTCATCCATACAGGCACTCTCACAATCACACACTCTCACTTATAGCCATTTATATACTCCAACACACATATATACTGCCTTTCACATATGTAGTTGCTCACACATGTACCACTGAGATATACATTCAATCACTAACACACCCATCACACACTCACCCACCCATACAGTCCATCACAGATGCACTCTTGAAACCATGCACCCAGTGAATCACCAACTCACACATCTATGCACAGAGTCACACACACCCCACCCACACAAACACTCAGGCACCCATACAGATACTCAGACAATCAATCAATAACCCATGTAGACACTCATGTAGCTATTCAGAAAGCCATGCAGCCGCTTACAAACCAACAGACAGACGGATACAGACATTCACACAGTTTAGTCACTAACCCATGCATTCAGTAAGATACATTTAATCACTCACTTGTAGAGTCAGTCACTCACGTACTAAATCATCCATTCAGACACTTATACACCCACTCATTCTTCAATACGCCTTTCCCTATATATATTAAACATATTTAAACTTTACAGAAACACACATTCACTGGATGATGTCATCAGTGATGTCATCAGTGATGTCATTTAAGATGTCATCAGTGATGTCATCAGTGATGTCACTGACCATGTCATGAGTGATGTAATATGTGACGTCATCAGCAGTGCATTGCGGGGGCGCGAGTTATAGTTAGCTGAACTAACTATAACGGGGAATTTCTATGGTTTTGTACGAGTGAAATCTCCAACTAACTATAACTGTCCCTAAAACCTATGGTTTTTTCAGTGAATATATATATATATATATAGTCACTGAAAAAACCATAGGTTTCAGGCACGTTATAGTTAGAAATTAGCATTTAAAAAACCTTAGAAATTCACTGAAAAACCATAAGGTTTTAGGGACAGTTATAGTTAGTTGGACATTGCACTCGTACAAAACCCGTGAAATTCCCCCGTTATAGTTAGTTCAGGTAACTATAACTCGCGCCCCGCAATGCAATGCTGATGACGTCACATATTACATCACTCATGACATGGTCAGTGACATCACTGATGACATCACTGATGACATCTCAAATGACATCACTGATGACATCATCCAGTGACTGTGTGTTTCTGTAAAGTTTAAATATGTTTAATATATATAGGGAAAGGCGTATTGAAGAATGAATGGGTGTAGAAGCGCCTGAATGGATGATTTAGTAGGTGCGTGAATGAGTCTATAAGTGAGTGATTAAACGTATCTTACTGGATGCATGGGTGAGTGACTAAACTGTGTGAATGTCTGTATCCGTCTGTCTGTTGTTGTGTAAGCAGCTGCAAGGGTTTCTGACTAGCTAAATGAGTGTCTATATGGGTTATGGATTGGTTCTCTGAGTATCTGTATGGGTGCCTCAGTGTTTGTGTGGGTGGGGTGTGTGTGACTCTGTGCATAGATGTGTGAGTGGGTGATTCACTGGGTGCATGGTTTCAAGAGTGCGTCTGTGATGGACTGTATGGGTGGGTGAGTGTGTGTATGGGTGTGTTAGTGATTGAATGTATATCTCAGTGGTACATGTGTGAGTAACTACATATGTGAAAGGCAGTATATATGTGTGTTGGAGTATATAAATGGCTATAAGTGAGAGTGTGTGATTGTGAGAGTGGCTATATGGATGAGTGTGTGCTTGCATCAGTGATTGCATAGGAGCGTAAGAATGTGCTAGTATTTTTATGAGTAAGTGAGCTGGTGTGTATAACTGTATAGGTGAGTAAATTGGAGTGTGATTAATTATTTGCATGACTGACTAGGTGTGTGAGTACCTCTATGGATGAGATGCGTTGTGTGAGTGTTTATATAGGTGTATGAGTGCATATGATAGTCCTGTACTGAGTGACTGTAAGTATGAGTGACTGTACGGGTGAGTGAGTAGATGTGTGTGTGTAGACCTAAGAATCAGTGAGTGGGTATGTACTTATTGGTATTGGAGTGTGTATGGTTTTGAGAATGGCAGTCTGTAATTTAGAGTGGGTGTATCAAAACTTATATTAGGGTGTGAGAAGATGCATTAAATTCTCACATGGATGATGTCATCAGTGATGTCATCAGTGATGTCATTTGAGATGTCATCTGTGATATCACTGACCATGTCATGAGTGATGTAATATGTGACGTCATCAGCAGTGCATTATGGGGCGCGAGTTATAGTTACCTGAACTAACTATAACGGGGAATTTCACGGGTTTTGCACGAGTGCAATGTCCAACTAACTATAATTGTCCCTAAAACCTTATGGTTTTTTCAGTGAATTTCTAAGGTTTTTTAAATGCTAATTTCTAACTATAACGTGCCTGAAACCTATGGTTTTTTCAGTGAATTTCAAAGGTTTTTTAAATGCTAATTCCTAACTATAACGTGTCTGAAACCTATGGTTTTTTCAGTGAATTTCAAAGGTTTTTTAAATGCTAATTCCTAACTATAACGTGTCTGAAACCTATGGTTTTTTCAGTGAATTTCAAAGGTTTTGTAAATGACAATTTTTAAATGTATTAATTGTTATATTTATTTTTTTGAAACTGATTTACAACATTTTTTTAAACTTTTTAATTTTAGATATTTTATTTTTAAATTACATTGTAATTACATTATACATTACATTACAAAATATACTTTCTCAGAATGAATTACTTTAGTTTAAATACTTTGCAAATAGGCAATAGACTTTTAAGTACAGTACTTACAGTTGTTGCAATGGGCAACACAATTTCAAAAACAATGCAACATTGAGCTCAATGTGAATTTCTAGTTAAATGCAATTAGTTACTTTATGGATTACTTTTCTAACCACAGGACTGGATCCTAGATTCAGTCCTGGGACATCTCCTGTAAACAGTTGAGTAAAAGCGTTTTGGTTACAGTAGTGATTTTTAAGGAATATTATTGTATTTTAAAAGTTGACACAGAAACTTTTTCATATAGAATCACCAATGTTATCCTATGGGAGGAAATTCACTTAGCAGGTAAGTAGTGTTATCGTTACTTTTTCTTACTCAGTGGTGGATCCTGGAACCAGCACTGGTGCATCTCCTGTAAACAGTTGAAAGAATGCGTTTAAGTCACACATGCGAATTTTAAGGAATATTTGTAGTTTGTGAAAATCGACACTTTGAAACTTTTCTGCTGAAAACCAGACAATGGATTCCTATGGAAGGAAATTCAAGTTACTGGTAAGTACGGTTAGAATTACTTTTTCAGGGTCAGTGCTGGGCTAAAAGATGCAGCACTGGGTTTTCTCCTGATAACAGGTGAGTAAATCGGAATTCGTATTTTGTCTGATTTTAGAGGAATATTTGTATGTTTCAAAAATCGACACTTAGAAACTTTTTCAGCAAAAAGCAGGCAATGATATCCTATGGAAGGAAATTCAAGTTACTGGTAAGTACGGTTAAAATTACTTTTCAGGATCAGTACTGGGCTGAAAGATGCAGCACTGAGGTCTCTCCTGATAACAGGTGAGTAAATCGGAATTCGTATTTCGGCTGATTTTAGAGGAATATTATAAAGTTCCAAAACTCCACACTTAGAAGAATTTCCAAGTGAAACCAGTCAATGTTAGCCTATGGAAGGAAATTCAAGTTACTGGTAAGTACAGTTAAAATTACTTTTCAGGACCAGTACTGGGCTGAAAGATGCAGCAATGAGGTCTCTCCTGATAACAGGTGAGTAAATCGAAATTCGTATTTCGGCTGATTTTAGAGGAATATTTGTATGTTTCAAAAATCGACACAGAAACTTTTTCAGCAAAAAGCAGGCAATGATATCCTATGGAAGGAAATTCAAGTTACTGGTAAGTACGGTTAGAATTACTTTTCAGGATCAGTACTGGGCTCAAAGATGCAGCACTGAGGTCTCTCCTGATAACAGGTGAGTAAATCGGAATTTGTAGTTCGGCTGATTTTAGAGGAATATTTGCACAATGGTGAAGGAAGGGGGTGGGGCCTAAGGTGACATGTCTGCAAACACGCCCTGTGGCGCGATTTAAGTTGGACAATTAATTCCTCCTCAATCCCGAGGGTCCCTAGGGGCCAACTGACCCACCAGGTACCTCCAGTATGCGCCAGGGGGCTGCGTTGCAGAGAGGTGTTCAGAGGACACGCCCCTATTTACAACACTCTGCAACGCAGCTCCATGGCGCTTACTGGAGGTACCTGGTGGGCTAGTTGGCCCCTAGGGACCCTCAGGATTGAAAAGGAATTTATTCCCCATCTTAAAACGTGCCACGGGCCTGTTTGCACACATGTCACCTGAAGCCCCGCCCCCTCCCTTCACCACTGTGCAAACGCACCCTGTGGCGCATTTTAAGTTGGCGGATTAAGTTCCCTTGAATCCTGAGGGTCCCTGGAGTCCAACTAGCCCACCATATACCTCCAAAGCGCCACAGAGCTGCGTTGCAGAGAGGTGTAAAAAGGGCATGGCCTCTGTACATGTCTCTGCAATGCAGCCCCTGGCGCATACTCGAGGTTCCTGGTGGGCTAGTTGGCCCCCAGGGACCCCCAGTATTCAAGGGGAATTCGTTCCTCTCTGCAAACGCGCCAGGGGCGCGTTTGCAGAGTACAGCAGGGAGGGCGGGGCCTCCGGCACGATGCCGGTCGTTTTTTTTTCTTCTATTTTTTTTAATGGGAGGGGGCTGCGTGGCCCCCTTCCCTGGGCCTGTATTGGCCCCGGGGACCCCATCCCCGGGGCATGGCCTCGATTTTTGATTTTTTATTTGGAGGGGGCTGCGTGGCCCCCTCCTCTGGCCATTTAAGGCCCCGGGGACCCCATCCCCGGGGCCGGCCTTGCACTTTTTTTTTTTTTTTTTTTATTTGGGGAGGGGGGCTGCGTGGCCCCCCTCCCTGGCCACTTATGGCCCCGTGGACCCCATCCCCCGGGGCCTGGCCTCTGGTTGGGGACTGTGGGGGGGTCCCCAATCCCCCCACAGTCCCGCCGGCTCCCCGCGTCCCTTGGGAGCCGGCATTGCTTTTCCACATGGGGAGCAGCTAACATGCTGTAGCTGCGACTAAAGGTTCCTATGGAAAAATGAATGGGGAAAATGCGTTTTGGGACCCCCCTTTTTTCTCGGCCCCTGCTTGACGAATCAACCCGAGACTTTCAGGGTAGGAGCGGAGCGGAGCGCCCCAACAAGTTGGAAACTTTCGCGAAGATTCGTCAACCGGCGCCAACGTTATTTCAAATAGAATGTCGCGGATTTCCTATGGATAATAGGTCCTAACTATAACTATCTACTGGCGACCGCCAGTAGATAATTCACTGAAAAAAACCATACGTTTCTGACATGTTATAGTTAGGAATTAGCATTTAAAAAACCTTTGAAATTCACTGAAAAAACCATAGGTTTCAGGCACGTTATAGTTAGAAATTAGCATTTAAAAAACCTTACAAATTCACTGAAAAAACCATAGGTTTTAGGGACAGTTATAGTTAGTTGGACATTGCACTCGTACAAAACCCGTGAAATTCCCCCGTTATAGTTAGTTCAGGTAACTATAACTCGCGCCCCCGCAATGCACTGCTGATGACGTCACATATTACATCACTCATGACATGGTCAGTGACATCACTGATGACATCACTGATGACATCTCAAATGACATCATCCAGTGACTGTGTGTTTCTGTAAAGTTTAAATATGTTTAATATATATAGGGAAAGGCATATTGAAGAATGAGTGGGTGTATAAGTGTCTGAATGGATGATTTAGTAGTATTCCTAACTATAACATGTCTGAAACCTATGGTTTTTTCCAGTGAATTTCAAAGGTTTTGTAAATGACAATTTTTAAATGTATTAATTGTTATATTTATTTTTTTGATACTGATTTACTACATTTTTTTAAACTATTTATTTTTAGATATTTTATTTTTTAAAATACATTGTAATTACATTATACATTACATTACAAAATATACTTTCTCAGAATGAATTACTTTAGTTTAAATACTTTGCAAATAGGCAATAGACTTTTAAGTACAGTAGTTACAGTTGTTGCAATGGGCAACACAATTTCAAACACAATGCAACATTGAGCTCAATGTGAATTTCAAGTTAAATGCAATTAGTTACTTTATGGATTACTTTTCTAACCACAGGACTGGATCCTAGATTCAGTCCTGGGACATCTCCTGTAAACAGTTGAGTAAAAGTGTTTTGGTTACAGTAGTGATTTTTAAGGAATATTATTGTATTTTAAAAGTTGACACTTAGAAACTTTTTCACATAGAATCACCAATGCTATCCTATGGGAGGAAATTCACTTAGCAGGTAAGTAGTGTTATCGTTACTTTTTCTTACTCAGTGGTGGATCTTGGATCCAGCACTGGTGCATCTCCTGTAAACAGTTGAAAGAATGCGTTTAAGTCATACAGGCGATTTTTAAGGAATATTTGTAGTTTGTGGAAATCGACACTTTGAAACTTTTCTGCTGAAAACCAGACAATGGATTCCTATGGAAGGAAATATAAGTTACTGGTAAATACGGTTAGAATTACTTTTCAGGGTCAGTGCTGGGCTAAAAGATGCAGCACTGGGTTCTCTCCTGATAACAGGTGAGTAAATCGGAATTCGTAGTTCGGCTGATTTTAGAGGAATATTATAAAGTTCCAAAACTCCACACTTAGAAGAATTTCCAAGTGAAACCAGTCAATGTTAGCCTATGGAAGGAAATTCAAGTTACTGGTAAGAACGGTTAAAATTACTTTTCAGGATCAGTACTGGGCTCAAAGATGCAGCACTGAGGTCTCTCCTGATAACAGGTGAGTAAATCGGAATTCGTAGTTCTGCTGATTTTAGAGGAATATTTGTATGTTTCAAAAATCGACACAGAAACTTTTTCAGCAAAAAGCAGGCAATGATATCCTATGGAAGGAAATTCAATTTACTGGTAAGTACGGTTAGAATTACTTTTCAAGGTCAGTGCTGGGCTAAAAGATGCAGCACTGGGTTCTCTCCTGATAACAGGTGAGTAAATCGGAATTCGTAGTTTGGCTGATTTTAGAGGAATATTTGCACAATGGTGAAGGGAGGTGGCGGGGCCTAAGGTGACATCTGTGCAAACGCGCCCCGTGGCGCGTTTTAAGTTGGGGGATTAAGTCCCCTTGAATCATGAGGGTCCCTGCGGTCCAACTAGCCCACCCTGTACCTCCAGTATGCGCCAGGGAGCTGCGTTGCAGAGAGGTGTTTTGAGGCCACGCCCCTTTTTGCACCTCTCTGCAATGCAGCTCTGTGGCGCTTTCTGGACGTACCTGGTGGGCTAGTTGGCCCCCAGGGACCCTCAGGATTGAAGGGGATTTAATTCCCCATCTTAAAACGCGCCATGGGGCCTGTTTGCACATATGTCACCTGAAGCCCCGCCCCCTCCCTTCACCACTGTGCAAACACGCCCCGTGGCGCGTTTTAAGTTGGGGGATTAAGTCCCCTTGAATCCTGAGGGTCCCTGGAGTCCAACTAGCCCACCATGTACCTCCAAAATGCGCCACAGAGCTGCGTTGCAGAGAGGTGTAAAAGGGGCGTGGCCTCTGTACACCTCTCTGCAACGCAGCCCCCTAGCGTATACTGGAGGTTCCTGGTGGGCTAGTTGGCCACCAGGGACCCCCAGTATTCAAGGGGAATTCGTTCCCCATCTGCAAACGCGCCAGGGGGCGCGTTTGCAGAGTGCTGACAAAGAGGGGGCGTGGCCTCCGGCGCGATGCCGGATTATTTTTTTGTTGAATTTTTTTTTTAAAGTGGGCTGTGTGGCCCCCCTTTTTTGTAATTTTTTTGAGCCCTGGGGACCCCATCCCCCAGGGCCTGATCCCCTTTTATTTTTTTTTTAAAAAAGGACCGGGAAGGGGACCGCGTGGGCCCCCCTCCCGTGGCCAATTTTGACCCGGGGACCCCATCCCCCTGGCCATTGCCACCTTATTTATTTTTTATTTTTTTCATGGAGGGGGGCTGCGTGGCCCCCCTCCTAAGGCCTCCTAAGACCACATCCCCCGGGCCGGCCTTTTTTTTTTTTTTTAAATTATTTTTGGGGATGGGGGCTGCGTGGCCCCCCTCCTGGGCCACTACTTGCCCCGGGGACCCCATCCCCGGGGCTGGCCCTATCCTTTGGGGTTCGTGGGGGGACCCCAACTCCCCACGGACCTTGCCGGCTCCCCTCGTCCTGCGGGAGCCGGCATTGCTTTCCACATGGGGAGCTGCTAACATGCAGCTCCCCATGTGGAAAAGCAATCTGCTTGAATTTTGGAGCGAGAGCAGGTTTCCCTGCTCTCGCTTCCAAAATTCAAAGCAGTTTGCTATGACAGGACGGGAGCCGCGAGGCTCCCGTCCTGTCATAGCAAACTACAGTGTCCCAGGGGTAGGCACCCCGGGACACTGCAGGAGCCAGCTCTGGGGGGTGGCGGTCCCCAGGGCCATCACTGGCTCCAGGAGGGGGCCGCGTGGCCCCCTCCCCACCTCTGCAAAGCCCCGGGGAGGTGGTGGTCCCCGGGCTTCGGGGTCCGAAACTGACCCCCATTTAAAAATTTTTAGTGCCCCGGGAGGTGGCGGTCCCGGGCGTGTGGGGGGCTGGAGCCCCCACACAAGTATTTTAAATTTAAAAAGAAGCCCCGGGGGTGGCGGTCCCCGGGGCTGCGGGAGGGCTCAGAGCCCTCCGCACCATTTTTATTAGAAAGCCCCGGGAGTGGCGGTCCCCGGGCTTCGAGGCCTTAGAGGCCCCCCATTAACTATAAACCCACCCTCCGCATGCCCCCGGGACTTGGGCCACCCGGGGCAAGTAGCTATCGAGCGCGGGAGACCGCGCTTCGATTTTTTTTTTTTACGGCGGGATCCGCGCACCCTAAGCGCATCCCACCGATTTTTAAAAAAAAAGAAAATGCTTTTTTCTGCCCAGGGAGTCCTTGTGGGACCCCCTGAGCAGACCTAGGGGGTCAGGGTGTTTCTACACTGCCCCCTTTTTGCGCTTTGCGCACTTGTTTCTGTCCCTCGGTTCTACCGAGGGACAAAATGGCTGCCAACACTTCCTGATTTGGAGTGTTGACAGCCAATTAGCATGCAGCTCGTGATCGGGAGGGTACGCGGACCCTACTCGGCCATAGATATATATGTGACTTCACTTTTGATTTTCTCAGGAACTACTGAACGGATTTACACCATTTAAGCAAAAGGCATGACACTGAACCAAGGGCTACCTCTTTGCCAAATTTGGTGTAATTCCGTTCAGCAGTTCGGGCTGTAGCTGCGACTAAAGGTTCCTATGGAAAAATGAATGGGGAAAACGTGTTTTGGGACCCCCCTCTTTTCTCAGCCCCCGCTTGACGTATCACCCCGACACTTTCAGGATAGGAGCGGACCTGAGCGCCCCAACAAGTTGGAAGCTTTCGCGAAGATTCGTCAACCGGCGCCAACGTTATTTCAAATAGAATGTTGCGGATTTCCTATGGAAAATAGGTGCTAACTATAACTATCTACTGGCGACCGCCAGTAGATAATATCTATATCTATCTATATATATATTCACTGAAAAAACCATAGGTTTTAGGGACAGTTATAGTTAGTTGGACATTTCACTCGTACAAAACCATAGAAATTCCCCGTTATAGTTAGTTCAGCTAACTATAACTCGCGCCCCACAATGCACTGCTGATGACGTCACATATTACATCACTCATGACATGGTCAGTGACATCACTGATGACATCACTGATGACATCTCAAATGACATCACTGATGACATCATCCAATGACTGTGTTTCTGTAAAGTTTAAATATGTTTAATATATATAGGGAAAGGCGTATTGAAGAATGAGTGGGTGTATAAGTGTCTGAATGGATGATTTAGTACGTGAGTGACTGACTCTACAAGTGAGTGATTAAATGTATCTTACTGAATGCATGGGTTAGTGACTAAACTGTGTGAATGTCTGTATCCGTCTGTCTGTTGGTTTGTAAGCGGCTGCATGGCTTTCTGAATAGCTACATGAGTGTCTACATGGGTTATTGATTGATTGTCTGAGTATCTGTATGGGTGCCTGAGTGTTTGTGTGGGTGGGGTGTGTGTGACTGTGCATAGATGTGTGAGTTGGTGATTCACTGGGTGCATGGTTTCAAGAGTGCATCTGTGATGGACTGTATGGGTGGGTGAGTGTGTGTATGGGTGTGTTAGTGATTGAATGTATATCTCAGTGGTACATGTGTGAGTAACTACATATGTGAAAGGCAGTATATATGTGTGTTGGAGTATATAAATGGCTATAAGTGAGAGTGTGTGATTGTGAGAGTGGCTGTATGGATGAGTGTGTACTTGTATCAGTGATTGTATAAGAGTGTAAGAATGTGCTAGTATTTGTATGAGTAAGTGAGCTGGTGTGTGTATAACTGTATAGGTGAGTAAATGGGTGTGTGATTAAGTTTTTTGCATGACTGACTAGGTGTGTGAGTACCTCTATGGATGAGTGGCGGTGTGTGAGTGTTTATATATGTGTATGAGTGCATATAATAGTCCTGTACTGAGTGACTATAAGTATGAGTGACTGTACAGGTGAGTGAGTGGATGTGTGTGTAGACCTAAGAATCAGTGAGTGGGTATGTAGTTTTGGTGTTGGAGTGTCTATGGTTTTGAGAATGGCAGTCTGTAATTTAGAGTGGGTGTATCAAAAGTTATATTAGGGTGTGAGAAGATGCATGAAATTATCACATGGATGATGTCATCAGTGATGTCATTTGAGATGTCATCAGTGATGTCATCAGTGATGTCACTGACCATGTCATGAGTGATGTAATATGTGACGTCATCAGCAGTGCATTGCGGAGGCGCGAGTTATAGTTAGCTGAACTAACTATAACAGGGGAATTTCTATGGTTTTGTACGAGTGAAATGTCCAACTAACTATAACTGTCCCTAAAACCTATGGTTTTTTCAGTGAATTTCAAAGGTTTTTTAAATGCTAATTTCTAACTATAACGTGTCTGAAACCTATGGTTTCTTCAGTGAATTTCAAAGGTTTTTTAAATGCTAATTTCTAACTATAACGTGCCTGAAACCTATGATTTTTTAAGTGAATTTCAAAGGTTTTTTTAAATGCTAGTTTCTAACTATGCCTACAGAGGTAGGACATGTGAAGAAAGAAGAAAAACGCACAGAAAGAAGCAAAAGATGTGCAGAAAGAACCAACAGAGGAGCAGAAAGAGTCCTTGTTGCAAAATCATCCTGTGCCCACAACTTTTTCAGACGGGTACTGGTGGTAACTGACTCTGACTAACCAGAGCCAGTGCTATGCTAAAAGACACTTAGAATACAGTGAAAACACCTACATACACTAGGGAACACTATGCGTTGGGGTACCCCTGTGATTAGCATGACCTCCTCTGCAAGTCCCTAGTACATAATAGGGCAGGGGATTAAAACTACCTCTTAAAACGCGCTACAGGGCGCGTTTGCACAGTGGTGAAGGGAGGGGGGCCTGAGGTGACATGTGTGCAAACGCACCCCGTGGCGCGTTTTAAGTTGCGGGATTAAGTCCCCTTGAATTCTGAGGGTCCCTGGGGCCCAACTAGCCCCCAGGTACCTACAGTTAGGACCACAGAGCTGAGTTGCAGAGAGGCGTTCCGAGGCCACGCACCTTTTTCACCTCTCTGCAACGCAACTCTGTTGTGCTTACTGAAGGTACCTGGTGGGCTAGTTGGCCCCAGAGTCCCTCAGGATTCAAAGGGAATTAATTCCCCAACTTAAAACGCACCACAGGGCGTGTTTGCGCACATGTCACCTGAGGCCCCGCCCCTCCCTTCACCACTGTGCAAACGCGCCCCGTGGTGCGTTTTAAGTTGGGGGATTAGGTCACCTTGAATCCTGAGGGTCCCTGGGGCCCAACTAGCCCACTAGGTACTTCCAGTAAGCACCATGTGTGGTATTTACGGCAATACGAGGTATCCCTGTCCTCTCCAATGCGCTGGTGCCGTTTAGGCAGCCTTGTGCCAATACAGACACCCTCACGCCAAGGTGCAAGGTTGGCTGCATTAAAAAGGTTGCATTTGTGCAGGGAGAGACACCTTCCTTCACAAAAACAACTGTTGCGCCTGCCCTGGCAAGTTGCATGGTTTAACGCATCCCCAGATGTACGCTATGTTGTAAATCTGGGAATGTGTCAAAACCATGGGTGTTGGAGTGGAAACACCCACCGCAATGCCCATGGCAAGCCTACCCAATGCAGTGTGAGGCAATATAGTGACTTGTACTGCATTGCCTTACATCATATCTACGAGGCAATGAAAAGCCATGAGGGTTGGCTTTCCGTGGCCTCATAGACATGAGTCTGAACTGTGCACTGCCGAAACGTCAAAAAGAGGCTGGGGTTGTAAAGATACCCCTAAATTCCACATAAAATATTGTTGCTGCAAGACAAAACGAAATCTGAAATTGAGCTTTCAGTTGTTTTTGGGTGCCTCCTTTCTGTATTTTAACATATAATTCAATATTCTTTGACATCAGAAAGCTTACATTTGTTGACAATAGGTGATACATTCAAATGTGTTCTGTAAGGAGGCCCAAACATCTCGTTTGAGATCCCATATACCTCCCATTAACAAATATCCCTAAGTGGGTAAATAATGACCTTTTAGTGTCTTATTCAAGCAAAAGGAATGCAAAATATAGACTACTTTCCTTATTTCACACTGAGGTTAGAACATTTCATGGACTGGGGAAGGTGCAAACTTAAGTATCTCTTCTGTGGCACAAGTTCATTTTTCAATTGCAAATCATTTCATGATAACAATAGTGGCCGGTAACACCATTTTATTTTTATCTGTGATGTATTGTGTAGCGCTAATTTGAAATAGCCAATTTTATGCACTCAGTTGTTTTGAAAATGGTTATAATTTATCAAACTATGGCTTCTTCATCAGATAAATCCTCATTCAACTGTGTCACAATGTTATGTCATGTAATGCATATTTGTAAAGTGCACTATCATCCGGGAGGGTATACTAGTGTTGAGTAGGTGTGTAAGCCTAGCCTTGTCTATGGTAGTTTGGCTAATTGAAAGCCTGATCTTCAGCTTCTTATCGATTTCAAGACAGAGAAGGAGGCTCTGATTTACGAGTAGGAGATCATTGATCAGTGATGTAAGAGAACAACCGTCCTCCTGTTCTGCTTCGGTGTATGTGTGGGATGCATGTGAATACGAGTCCTGTGGATCGGAGGTGTCTGAGTGGTTGGTGGAAGGAGATGCAGCTGTTCAGGTAGGTAGGAGGGGCATGAGTTGTGTACTGCCTTGAATGAGTGTGTGAGGATTTTGAATTAAGCACATTTGTGCTTGGTAGCCAGTGTAGGTCCCTGCGGTGTGGTGGGATGTGAGTTCTGTGTTAGAGGTTGAGGATGAGTCTGGCTGTCGAGTTCTGGATGGTTTGTAATCTTCTTGTGAGTTGCTTTGTGATCCTGGCAAGGAGGGCATTCCCACAGACCAACTTGCTGGCGAGTAGGGCGTGAGTGACAGTTTTTTTCAGTGCTGCTTGGGAGCCATTTAAAGTTCTTCCTGGGAACTTTCAGGGTGTGGAAGCAGGATGAGGTGACAGTGTTGACTTTTGCGGTCATGTCCAGTTTTCTTTTGATTATTATTCTGAGGTACCTGGTGTCGTTTCACAGGGTGGGGGTAAGTTCGGCCAGTTGGAGTCCCACAGTGAGTTGTTCTTCCAGAAGATAACTACTTCAGTTGTGTCGGTGTTGAGCTTGAGACACTTGGCTCTCATCCAGTTAGCAACTTTGATTGTGCAGGTGATAAACTTGTTTCTTGTGTTGGGGGTCTTGTCATAGAGGGAGAGCATGTCTGTGTCAGAGCAGAAGTTGATGTTGTGAGTGCAGATGATGTTGACTAGAGGAATCATATATGCATTGAAGAGAGCAGGGCTGAGCGATCAACCTTGAGAGTAGCTGCAGATGAGTTTGTGGGCTTCCAAGGAGTGAGGTGCCAGGCTGACATCTTGTGATTTATCGGTAAAGAAGGAGCGATTCAGCGGACAGCGAGTCCTTGGATGCTAACCTCATGCAGGGGCCTGATGAGGCTGGGGTGTGAAACTGTGTCAAATGCTGCAGAGTGGTCCAGGAGAATGAGGGCTGCCATGTCTCCTCTGCCAAGGATCATGCAGATGTTATCTGAGGAAGTGAAAAGTTCTAATTTGGTTCTGTGGTTGTACCTGAATTTGGACTGAGTAGCATCAAGGAGTTGGTGTTTGCTGCGGTGGTCAGAGAGGTTTCGGTTGATTAGATTCTCTCAGACTTTGCTGGGTATTGTCGGAGGAGATGGTTCTGTACCTGGAAAGCGTGGGTGAGTCGGTGAATGTTTTCTTGAGCATTGGTATGATGGTGACATGTTTCCAGGTATCCGGAAATGTAGCTGAGTGGATGGAGGCATAAGGAACAATTGTTACAAAATGGAACAGCAGAAATAAATTGGCCATCGACTGGCTACCTGTGTGTTGCAAATTACTCCCAAAATTATTCAACTCATTTTTACAAATACAAAAACCAAAAAGTCATACTCTAGAGCTAAGAGTTTTTCTGTTGTTTATAAAGAATCACACTTTGTCATACAAATAATGAAGCTTATAGTGGAATATGACACAAAGTAAGGAGGCATAGTTTGCATATACTAACCATTTAAAAGGTTTTAAGTCGCACAAAATATACTTATACAAATTAACACAGAAAAATAAGGTGCAAAAAACACACCCCAGCATTTCAGTGCAGATTAAGCAATTACGGCCATGCTGCAGAATTTCTATAATATGCCAGAGATGTAAAAATAAATTAGTGTTATAGTTGCAAATTCAGTGAGCCTGAGAATCGTTTCTTCGTGTGTTATGATAATATGTACTGCCTAACTGTTGCTCTTTACTGCCCAGTGACCATGGCAGAAAGTGCCTTCACTGAACACAGTCCCACAATTATATTTTGTCACTTGACAAGTTTTGATCTACAGAATTGCTGAGAAAGCTGATTGTTTACAGTGCACACCTCTGCCCAGATTGTTTACAGTGCACACCTCTTGCCCAGAGAGGGCAACTACCTCTCACTTAAACTTGTCAGCAAGGATTTGAAGACCAAATTACTCAGTCATTTGTGAAGAGGAGCAGCTACTCCTCATCAATGAAAGGAGTCCTGATTCGCTTTATATCACAGTATTTTTATTAATTAAAAGTTTTTTCATAATTATAACATAGTATAAAAGATAGCAATTATATTGCATAGAATCATTCATGATTCACTATCCTGAGAGGTACGGTAATCAGTATATAAATATGGCTTTACTTAGTTCTAGCTCATCTTTTGAAAAACACTGGATAACATTGTCGGCATATACAGTCATCAACAACAACATTGTT